>WBNO01012442.1:142116-153704 GCA_013400575.1 Peucedramus taeniatus | reverse complement strand
GGATGGAGCTGCTGCAGGGCCTGATCCAGCTGCTGAAGCTCGGGCAGGGCTGGAGGCACAGGGGGAGGGGGCACATGGGGGTCATGGAGCCAGGCGGGGCCTGGAGGGAGCGGCACAGTGCAGCAGGGACATGGGTGGGGATAACAGCATGGAGACTTCAGGAGGGGTTGGCAGGGCATGGGGAAATGGGTGGGGATGGAGAGGTGAAGCAGGGGCCCAGGCAGCTGGGGGAGGCACAGGGATCAATTCCTCTGCAGCCTCAGAAAGATGGGTGGTGGAGAAGAGCTCTCAGCCGTGGGCACAGGGGGTGTGGGTAGCAGCTGTGGTTGTGGGTGTGGGTGTGGGTGAGGAGCCACAACCCAGCTCGGTGCCACAGCCCTACCATCCCTTCTGCCAAGTGGTGCTGGGCCTGTTGGGGACCTGCCTGGCCATGGCAGTGTGGTCCTGGGGGTGTGAAATGATTATGCTGGGCCCTGAACACCTTGAGGCTCCTGTCCTGATCTCGCTGTGTTTGTGGGGTTGTGGGCAAGGAGGTGTTGGTGGTTCCCAGCCTGTCCAGGCTCTGCTGCTGCCCCATCCCAGTCCTGGGGACGGGCTGGAGATGTGGGCAGGGCAAGCAGCAGACAGACAGGCTGGGGCAGCTCAAGGCCCTTCACCCGCCTCTCTGCAGACCCCCCAGCTGCACAAGGGGATGTTTTCTTGGCATCTTCCTCCTCTGTGCTGCAGACCCAGCCCCGGGCCCTCCCAGCATGCTGGGGAAGAGCCAGCATGGCTCTGGCACCGGAGGGGCCGGTGCCGGGAGGGCAGACAAAGGCAGTGCCCGAACAATGCCTGGAGCCCGCAGTGCTCCCTGCTTGGGTTTCCGTCCTGTTTCCCCTCCCGAGTGCTGTAGTAGAGGCTCTTTGCTCATTCCCTCTTGGTGTCTGCATGTTCATTCCTCTGCTGCTCCTTCTGGGATGCTCTGGGGTGTTTAACTTTGTTTGACAGTGCAGCGTGTGCCGTGCTCAGCACACCTGCCCTCCTCAATCCCCCTGACAATGGGAACACTCTCAGGGTACTCTGGCTGCAGGGTGGGTGCAAAACCTGCTTCAGTGTGCAAGGGGAGCTGGTGAGGGAGAGGACCAGAGCTCTCTGGCCCTGCCTGCAGCTGGCATGAGCCTGACACACCTGATCCCGGCCCAAGCTGGAGCTGAGCTGCAGCCGGGGGCTTTGCTCCTGGGGGTGTCAGTCCCGCTCTTGGATAGGCTGTGCCATGGAGACTCCTAAGCCAATTAAAGCGGTAACTCTCAGCACTCACCCTCCAGGACATGTTGGTCTCAAGCAGCAGCTGAGGCTCTTTCTAATCTCTGGATTTGGGATTAGTTCGGGTGACCAGTTAAATGCAGTTTGTTAAACCCATTAGTAGGGTTGGATCCGGTGCAGGAGGATGTGGCAGTTAAAGAAGTGTTGGATAAATGCTGCAGGTGAAAGAAAGGATTTTCCCTGGTCAGAGCACTGTGTCCCTTGCCAAACATCTCCCCCTTCCTGATTTACCTGCCTTCTTCACCTCTGCAGATGTCACCTCTACCAACCTCACTGCACAGCCCCGAGCCCCACCTGTGATAAAGACCCCCAATGCCAAAAAAGAAAGCTGCTTCCCACCTGCAAAAGCAGCTCTGAGCACTGGCTCTGTGTTCATCCCTAGTTAAAGCTGTTGAAGTTAGCTGACACTGGAATGTTCCTGGTGCACATGCACAAACTCTACCACAGGTGGTCTCTGGAGATGCTGCCAGTGGCATGACCGTGTGCCCGTGTAAGCAGCAGCAGCATGGGCCTGTCCCCAGCTGGTCCTGCACCACCACTGTGCTTGTGGGCCATGCTTGGTTGGTTTTGCAGCTCAGGAATTGTTATCCACTCACAAAGTCCCCAGCTTCTTCACCAAAGCAGCTCTGCAGGGCAGGGATGCTGTTCATGCCAGTGTGTCTCCTGCCTGGAAGTGTGTCAGGGTCCCCTGCCACCTCCATGGGCTGGCAGCTGGCCAGGGTGTGCTGCAGCTCCCACTGGGCTGGGGACAGCCCTACCTGTGTCTGTGTCAGCCCAGGGTCACACACGGCTTGGCTGCTGGAGTCACTGGGGCCAGACTGGCCATTCCCTCTCCCCCTGAAAGCCCCCATCAGCCTGTGTACCCCCATCCTCTGCTGGCTTGGGGACCCAGTGCCACCCCTCAGTCCTGGTGCCAGTCTGGTAGCAGTCCAGAAGGGCAAGGTCATCCTGGGCAGGCTCATGAGGGGTGGCAGAGCTGTGACCTGAGGGTTTCCCCACCACTCTGCTCCCTAGAGCTTTGCTCTGTCTGTGTGGGGGCAGGAGCCCTCCCAGCCCTGGGAGCACCCAGCTTTGGGCTGTCAGCTTGTCCTGCTGCAGGACCCACTGCTGGCGGTCCCCACCTGGCCCTGGTGCAAAGGACAAGGGTTTTTTAGGTCCAGACAAAGCCTCTCCCTGAGCACAGGTGCCCTCAGGTGCTCCCATCTGCCCAGAGTAGCCAGGGCATCTTGGGGTGTGGGGCTGGTGGGACACAGTGGGTACAGTGACATGGGCACGTGTGCAGCTCTCCCTGATGGCCTGACTTGGGAGGATGTGTAAGGGATTAAAATGGCTGTAACAGAGAAGCAATTTTCTCCTTGTTTAAATACAGGATTAAGGGATGAGATCCCAAATTATCTTCTAGGAAAATCACACTTCCTATTGCTCACTCTGGGACCAGAGGGTCCCTCATCCTTTTTCATCTGAGGATGATTATTAGGGGATTTATTTGTAACCAGAGCTGGGCTTTTCTCCTCGTTCATTTTTTTCCAGCTCCTGAAAACTGGGCTCAGTAGTTGGGAGTTGGGGGCAAACAGTGACACTGGTGACAAATCCAGCTGTAGTGGGGCTCTGACAAAACCAGTGCCCAACCAAGCCACCACCTTCCTGCTGCAGGGTTTTTGTTGGATCACTCTTTGCAATACAAAGGAGGGAGCAATTAGCCCTGAGAGCTCTCGCTGTCGGTTTCTGCCTCATCATCAGTTTTTTTTGAAAATTAAATGATTTTTTTTCAAGTGATTGATTCTGTGTTTCCCGTGCAGCTGCCGTGGCGCAGGGCTGGGGAGCGCCCGCCGCGCTGGCAGCACCGGGATCGCTCGCTGGGCTGAAACACCACGGCATGATCAAATGCAGAACAAATAGGAATCAACATTTCATTCGGGCGAGTTGATGGGAGATGAAATCTCATTTTAATGAGACCTATGGAGCTGGCAGACAGAGGGATAATTGTGCCCTTGCTGAAAGCTGGGGAGGCCACGGGTCACTTGTTGAACAGTGCAGGACCCAGGGCTGGGGCTCTGTAGTGTGTGTGGGAGCTGCTCTGTGCCGTGGACAGTGGGATCACTGATGAGCCCAATTATCAAGACTAATTATGGGGACAGGATGAGGTCACCAGCTCCCAAGCCTGGTTCATGCATGGGCACCCTGGGACAGCAGTGAAGCCCTAGAGTAGCCAGGGTTTTACATTGCTTCCCCTCTTGTTTCCCCCTATGCTGTGCCTTCCACCCCTGGGCTGCCTACTGGTTTGATCCCCACCAGAGAGGAGGGTCCTTCCCTGGACCCTTCTGAGGGGCCGTGGCCCTGGTGGTGCCACAGTGGAAGCACTGGCCTGGCTGTGGTGAGCAGGTGGCACTTGGATGCAGATATGTGCCAGGAGCCAGGAGCCAGGTGGCCACAGCCTCTCCCCACCCCAAGCAGTGAGGGACAGGCTGCAGCAAAGGCTAAAATTAGGTGCTGCCCCGGAGGTGGAGGTTAAAACGTCACTTTGACACCAGCACAGAGAAGCTGGTGGGGGCTGGGAGTGGGGCTGGCAGGGCAGAGCAGATGGCAGCAGGGTGTCCTGAGGGCTCGGTGGCCCCAGCTGATGGCCCTCACTGTGCTCTCCGGGCTGTGCAGCCCCGGGGGTGGGAGCACTCTGCTGTCCCTGCAGCGGGAGCAGGGCTGGCTCCTGCCTCCTCCTGCTGACAGATGAGCTGAAAGTGCTGCGATCAGGCTTTCTCCCATGCTCTGGGCTGATGGAGTTGTCTGGCAGCACATTCTGGAGCTGATGGAGAAGCCGTTGCTCTGCCAGAGGATTTTATTCTCTGGGAGGAATCTGTGGCCTGATGTCCTCCTGCTGCACCTGTTTTCCTGCTCACCCGGCTCTCTTCTCCTCCTCGCCAGCAGAGCCCTGGCCGTGGTGCAGGCAGGGCTGCCTGGGGAAGCCCTGCCTGGCCAGCCCTGTGTCCCCTCCTGTGGTGCCAGATCTGGCCCGGTGCCGTGGGGAGGGTCCCTGGTGGCGGTGACTCAGCCGGGCGTGCGTCGGTGCCACGCACACCTCCACTGACCCCCGGCCGACCACCAGATGGCCGAGGCCAGCGTGTGGCTGAGCCCACAGCCCTGCCAAGAGCCCAGGCAACGCCGGCATGAGCACCAGGAGCTTCCTGTGGGCAGCACGGCACAACCAGCTGGTTCCTCCATCCTGGCCGGGGCAGGAGGAAGCAGGGTGGGCTCTGTGCCAGCTGGGACCAAAATATCCCTTTTGAGAAGCAGCCGGATGTGGTGCCGGGTTGGGGCAGCCTGAATCCATGAGTGGCTGGAAAGTGAAGCTGTGGATGGGATCCCTGTGGGGGAAGCCAGACCCTGCATGGGTGGTTAAGGACTGGGGTGATGAGTGGGTAGGCAGTGTATGGCTGGGTGGGCAGCGTGGTGGTGGCTCTGGGGTGCTGAGCTGGCTTTGCACAAGCTGCCCTTTCTCAAATTGGAGCCCTGGCCTGAGATAGGGATGCATTCATCATTGCTGCTGCCTTGCAGCTCCCGGCACCCCTTGCCTAGGGCGCTTTCCATGGTCCCAAATCAGCAGGAACAGGTTGGCAGTGGTCACAGGGCGTTCCTGGTGTGGGCAGAGTGGGGTGAGCTCGCGTGGCAGCGTGGGCTCGCCTCACCCTCCGCCTGCCTCGCGCAGGTACCTCCGCACGCTGTACCTGGGGCTGCAGAGCCGGTGGCAGGCCGAGCACCGCCGCCGCCACTTCTACTGGCGGATGATGTTCGAGAGCGCGGACATCAGCATGCTGCGGCTGCTGGAGGCCTTCCTCAAGAGCGCGCCCCAGCTCGTGCTGCAGCTCAGCATCATGGTGCAGCAGAACAGCATCGAGCCGCTGCAGGGTAAGGGACAGCGCTGGCAGGGGACAGGGTGCGGGGAGGGAGGTCCCTGGATTCTGCGGGCTCTCACGGCCGCTCCCTGCAGGACTCTCAGCCTCGGCCTCGCTGGTCTCGCTGGCCTGGATGATCGCGTCCTACCAGAAAGTGCTGCGGGACTCGCGGGAGGACAAGATGCCCATGTCCTACAAGGGCGCCGTGGTGCAGATCCTCTGGCACCTCTTCACCATCGCCGCTCGTGCCATCGCCTTCGCCCTCTTCGCCTCCGTGTTCCAGCTCTACTTTGGCATCTTCATCGTCACCCACTGGTGCATCATGACCTTCTGGATCATCCAGGGCGAGACGGATTTCTGCATGTCCAAGTGGGAGGAGATCATCTACAACATGGTGGTGGGCATCATCTACATCTTCTGCTGGTTCAACGTCAAGGAGGGACGGAGCCGCTACCGCATGTGCATCTACTACATCATCACTCTGTCAGAGAACGCCGCCCTCACCATCCTCTGGTTCCTGTACTACGACCGCAAGGCCACCTCCGACTTCAACGCCTTAATCCTCGTCTGCGTGGTTAGCTCCAGCTTCGCCCTCGGCATCTTCTTCATGTTCATCTACTACTGCCTCTTGCACCCCAACGGCCCCATCTTCAGCCACCGCTCCGTGGGCTGCATCTTCAGGCAGGAGCCACCCCCGGTGCCGGGGTCCCCTGTGGAAGCCGTCACCAGCCCCCCGCGCTCGCTGCCGCGGACTACAGGGGGGGAGCGGGACGGGGCGCCGGGGGAGCGGGACAGCTGCGTGCCCGTCTTCCAGGTGAGACCCTGCGCCCCGCCGGCGCCGGCCGCCCGCGCCCCGCGGACAGAGGGGCCCGTCATCCGCATTGACCTGCCCAGGAAGAAGTACCCGGCCTGGGACGCCCACTTCATCGACCGGCGCCTGCGGAAGACCATCCTGGCGCTGGAGTACGCGTCGCCCACCACCCCCCGCCTGCAGTACCGCACCCCCGGCGCCCCTCAGGAGGTGCTGGAGTACGAGACCACCGTGTAGGTTGCGGGGCGTGAGGCTGCGGCGGGAGCGCCGGTGCCACCCAGGCCACCCTGTGTCTCCGCGGCTGTTTGCCTTCCTTTGGGTTTGCCGGCGCTGCCGTGCCAAGCATCTCGTGGGCGGTGGCCGGGGAGGTCTCTTGGTGCTATCCCCTCCCCGCGCTGCCTTCCCGCAGCCCAGACCCGTCCCACCCGACGGCGGCCGCTCCCACGCCCTCCAGGGCTCGTCCTTGCCAAAATACCTCACCGGTGCCTGAGCCCAGGCGGTGGGTGCTGTGGCCCATATCAGCGGTGCAGGATGGGGACCGGGGGCACCCGGGGATGGGGGCTGGCAGCTGCCAGGGGCACGGTGGGGCACGGTGGGGCACAGCGGGCAGCACACGGGAACACAGGTGCCTGTGCCACGGCAGAGCCGTGGGGATGGAACATGGCTGCACTGGGGTGTGCATGGGGCTTGTGCCCCCCAGGGAGCTGGGGCAGGGACAGTCGGGCTCCATCCAGTCCCCCCCATGTCTCCCACTTCCCCCACACTCTGCCACACCAACACGAATGAGCCCCTTCATATCCATCCTCAGTCCCCCCGGCTCAGGGTTGAGCCATGTCCCCAACTCCATGGGGTCTCCAATATCCTGTGGGGCGCAGACCCTGGCCTGGGGGGGCCCCTCGTGAGTGGGCACGAACCTTGCACCCCTGGTTCGGAGCTGGGTCCCCAGCTGTGGCCAGGATGGCTGCACCCCATCCTCCCCCCCATCCCCCCAGGAACTGCTTCATCTCGTTGGGTTTGTTTTCACCTGAATGGTGACGTTTTGTGTGACATTTTCTACCTCCGCTGGGGCCGGGGGTGGCAGGGCCTGGCTGGCACCACTGAGGGGTATGTGCGGGGCCGCCGGCGTTCCCCGGATTCCCCAAAGTGGGATTCACCCCCAGCAGTTCTCCTCTCCTGGGCTGGCATCCCTTCCCACCCGGGAGCATTTCCATTCACTCCTCCATCAGCATCACCCCCCTCCAGCTCTGCAGTATGAACCTGAGCTGGACCCTGCTCCCCTGACCCCACCCTGTGTCTCTCCTGCCTGTCCCCGGTCCCTGCCCTGCCTGCCCCTGTCTGCTCCTGCCTCCCCAGAGGAGTGGGGCTGCTCGGGCTCCGGGTTTGAATGTGTCCCTGGTCCTGCCCAGATCCGCTGGCCCCCACCAAGGGGCTGTTGAATGTACCCTGTGCCCCCCGGGGCCGGGACTGTCCCGGGGGTTGTGTGTGCATGTGTGTGTGTGTGTGTGTGTGTGTGTGTTTGTGTGTGTGTGTGTGTGCAGGGCTGGCAGGGGTTTGCAGGGCAGGGGAGCTGTTGGACCCCCCAGCCTTGTCCTGCCCCCCTTGCCCCCAACCCACAGCCCCTGTGCCTTCCCTGCATCCCCTGTGCTCCCGCCATGGCTCCAAAGGGTTCCGGCCTCCGGCTGCCCCGAGCCACAGTGCCAAGCCCTGCCCGGGCTGGGGAGCATGGGCAGCACTGGGAGCCCCTCTGTGCCATGGGGCACCGTGTGAGGCACCAGAGGATGGGAGGAGTGGGATGGGAGAGCTGCACCTGGGAACGGCTGGGATGTGGGGTCCCTGAGGGCCAATGTGTGTGCCCGGCCCTGTGACACGGCCGGGGTGGGTGGGACGGTGTGCGGTGACAGTGGCGGTGGCATCACGTTGCTTTTGTTTCCCATTTCTCGGTAGCTGGGGTGACAGCAGGCCGGGCTGGCCATGGCTGGGTTCACTGGTGCTAACTGGTGCTAACTGGAAGCTTTGGAAAGCCTTTGGGAGGAGGGTGCAGAGCATGGCTGGGGCTGGGCAGTGGGCTGGGCCCCTGCCACCTGCCCCGCTCCTCCACTGCCGCCAGGGCAGCCGCGGTGGTGTGTGCTGGGCGTGCTGGGCGTGCTGGGCGTGCTGGGGCAGCCCCGGCTGGGCCAGCTCTGGGGCGGGGTCTCTTTTCCTCAGGGAAGGTGGGGGCAGCAGCCAGGGGTGCCAGGCTGGTCCGGGGGCTCACCGCTGCAGGCATCAAGCAGTGTCACCGCAGCCCCTGAACGGTGCCCAGGCGGTGGCAGCTCCTCCCTGGGTGCGGCTCACAGAGGATCTGGGGATGGGCCATATGGGGACTGTGTGCCAGCACGGGGCGGCTCCTCTGGGCTCCCCCTGCCCCTGCCCCTGTCCACCCCAGGGCAGAGATGTCATTTGGGCAAGTCCTTCATGCCGGGGTTTGTGTGGGGACCCCAGGGCCACGCTGGTGGGTCAGAGGGACACTTTTCTATGCACTCAAGCCACGGTACCCTCAGCCCTGGGCTGCTCTGGCCACGTGTGGGGTTCGGGGGGACCCCTCAGTCTCACTCCTGCCCCAGGCCACCCTCCTGCCCCCCGCCCAGCCTGTGCCACAGCGGCAGCCAAACCCAGCGCCCTGTCCCCGCCCCGCCCTGCCCGCTGGGATGACAGTGGGACACGACCAGGGGCTGGGATGGGCACAGCTCCAGGGGTGCTCCAGCTCCCACTGGGGATGGCGGGGTTCTGGTCCCTGGGGGTGTCACCCAGGGGTGGCAGCAGGGCTGCTCCAGCTTCAGGGAGTGAGAGAAGTTCGTTCTGGCAGGGGCAGCCGCGGGGTCTCAGCCACATCCCTGACCCCCCAGCGTTGTGCCCCGGCGGCTGCTGTCACGTACTGTAAATACTCTGTGTGCCACCTTCTTCTCTGGGACCCTCGGCGCGGGCGGGGGCGAGCGGGAGGCCGGGGTCCGTCCCGAGACTTTTTTGTATACCACAAACTTTTTGTATATTTTTAATTTTGCTGCAACATGAGATATTAAATTCATTTCAATAAGCCCTGCCTGTGGGATCCTGTCCTTGTCGGCACCTCCAGCTCACAGCTGGGGCTCCAAAGCAGGGCAGGATGATGCCTCTCTGTCCCGGACTGCTCGGGGACATCGTTAGCCGAGCAGGATGGCTGTAGCAGCGCTGGTGTCGGTGGCCCTGGCCGGTGCCAGTGGCCCTGGCGTGGCCGGCAGGGAAGGGGTGCACAGGCAGGATGCAGCATCTCGGGGAGGAAGCTGCCGGACATGGCCACTGCCGGGCCAGCCTCCTCCCTGCCGGAGGCCCCGATCCCCCGGCCTGCCCCCAGACTCACGGTGGGTTTAGACCCCCACGGGCAGCTGTGGGGACGGAGTGCTGATGCAGTTGTGTGGGCTTCTGTCAGTGCTGCTCCCAGTGCCAGGGCAGTTCCCAGTGCCAGAGCCCCGTGTAAGCAGGACAGGATGTGGGCAGCGAGGGCTGGGAGCCCCCAGGGCTGCCCCGTGAGGACGGGGTTGATGTGGGGTCATAGGGAAGCAGAACCAGCCCCAGGAAAGAGCCCCGCAGGGAGGGGCAGGGGCTGCTCCATTGCCGAGTCCCACAGGCACCATCAGCACCTGCTTTGGTCCCAGCACTGCTCCAGTTCCATCTCAGCCCACTCCAACCCCAGTCTGCCCAAATCCCAGCCCCAGTCTCGGTATAAGCGTCAATCCCAGCCCCAGTCCCAGCACCAGCACCAGTCCAAGTCCCTGCTCCAGTCCCGTCTCAGCCAACTTCAGCCCCTGCTTCTGCCCAAGTGACAGCTCAGCCCCTATCCCAGTCCGAGTCCTGTGCCAGTCCCAGTGCCAGCCCAGTCCCAGTCTCAATGCAGCCCAGCCCAGCCCAGTCCAGTCCCAGCACCCCCCAGGAGAGGCAGGAACTCACATCCCAGCTATCCTGGTGGAGTTTCCGACACAGGAAAGCGCCGCGGCGCCGAGCGGGGCAGTGGGGGCGGCCGCAGCACCGCGTCCTGCCATGGACGGCGAGGCCAAGAAGGGAAAAAAGGTGCGTGGGGCTGGGGCTGGGGTCCGGGGGGCTGCAGGAGAGGGGGAGCGGGTGAGATGTGCAGGTTTGAGAGGCTCCGCACCCCTCCCACAGCACAGTGGAGAGAAGCGGAGCCACCCAAACAATGCGAAGAGCCAGCAGAGAGGGGCTCAGCTGTTGTCCCCCCCCCGCCCAGGTTCTGGGTGCCACAGACCCCGCGTGTGGGGGCCAGGGTTGGGTGCCCAGTGCTGACCCGTCCCCGTGCCCGTGTCCCTGCCAGGGTTTCGTGTCGCCCATCAAGCGGCTGGTTTTCCCGAAGGCTGCGCGGAGGGCAGCGCTCCGCAGCAGTGTCTATCGGCGCCCGCTGCACTCCGTGCCCCTCTACCCCCCCGACTACCTGATCGACCCCCAGATCCTGCTGCACGACTACGTGGAGAAGGAGGTGAAGGTAAAGGGATCCCCAAAAGTGCTCGGAGTCACTGCTTGCTTGGGGTGGGGTTATGAGGCCACCACACCGTGCTAGGAGCCACACAAAGAGTGGCCAGAAGGGTCCGGGCCCCCTCCCTGCCCAGGCAAACACACAGGGAGGAGGAGGGTGCTCTGGCGGTGCAGAAAGGATCCCCGAACTGCAGGGTGTCCCTGAACCCCAGGGAGATGTGTCCTGACCTTGGGGCCATGGGGAGGGGAGGGTGCATGTTCCAGCCTCCCCAAGCTGCCCTGGGCTTCCTCCCCCCCACCCCAGTTTTTAGGTCATCTGACATGGGTGACATCGTCCCTGAACCCCTCCAGCCGGGATGAGGTGCTGCAGCTGCTGGACACGGCCAGGGTAAGAGGAGTCCCCACTTCCCAGAGGGTGGGCACTGGGTACCCCACACTGCCGGGTGCCCCACGCAGCCCCCGGACTCTGCCCATGCAGCAGCTGAAGGAGCTGCCGCTGCAGACGACGCCGGAGCAGGACAGCATCCTCAGCCTCTCGGCGCGCTGCCTGCTGCTCACCTGGCGCGACAACGAGGAGCTGATCCTGCGAATCCCCACACACGAGATCGCAGCGGCCTCCTACCTGCGCGACGACGCCCTGCACCTCCTCATCCTCAAAACCGGTGCGGGGGTCCGGCCCGGGGCCACCAGCAGAGGCACAGCCGGCCCCGAGTGGCTGTGAGGGGCTGGAGCACGGCGGGTGATGGGTGTCAGAGTCTATCAGGGCGGCAAAATCCCGCGTTGTCCCTGTCTTGCTGTGTCCCGTCCTCTCCTACACACAGAGTCCAGGAGGGGTGTCCCCAACCCACTGGGGCTTCCACATCCCCATCCCTCTGTATCCCGCTGGGCTGGTGGGACAGGGAGGCCAGGGCAGGGGCTGGGGACCAGGCAGGGTGGGCAGCGCAGCCCCCCCGCCCTGACGTTCTGTCTGTCCCCGCTCCCCCAGGCCTGGGAGTGGACCCGGTCCCCGCCGGGGCGCACCCCGAGGCGGCCCCGGCCGGCCTGCCGGAGGCGTTTCCCGCAGAGAAGCGTGCGGGGGGCTCGTGGCC
>WBNO01012442.1:128487-138582 GCA_013400575.1 Peucedramus taeniatus | reverse complement strand
CGGGCAGCCCGGTGGGTCCGACCCCGCGCCGGGCCGGTGGCGCTCAGAGCGGCGGACGCTGGTGACCGGGATGAGACGATGGCCGGGAATCTCACGGGTGCCGGTGCAGCCCCGGCTGGGCACAGAGTAGCCCCGAAGAGGGGGTCCCTGCCGGTGGCTTCGCAGGGGCTGTCGGGCAAGGGCAGCAAGGGCAGGGGGCTGCGGGCAGCCTTGCTCCGGGAACGAAGGCACCCTCATCCAACCTGGTCCTCATGACTGGGGACACCGCATGAGCCCTGGGACCTGGCTCTCCGGGGTGGGACACATCAGGAATGCCAGCTATGCCACAGGAGCCAGTGGGAATGACCCTTGAACCGCCCGGGGTGTTTGTGCTTTGTAGGGCTGTGTGGGACGGGAACAGCAAATACCTGCAGTGGTGATGGTGTGAGCCACGTCTGAGTTTAAGCTGGGCAGCAGTGGGTTTGCCAGGATGGATCTGGCACAGTCCCCAAGCTATGCACAGTGAGGGTGATGAGCTGTGGCTGCCACCACTGCCACCACTGCTCCTGCTCTGCCCTCGGGAGCAAGGCTGACCCAGGCTTTGGCAAGCAGGGAAAGACAAGGAATGACCATGGGCTGCTGTGGAGGTGACAGTGATGTCCCTCAAGAGCTGTGCTGTGCACATCGAGGGTTCAGCCCTGAGCTTCCTCCTTCACTGACACCACCAGCACCTTCTGCTTTCTCTGCACCCAGGTCTCCCTGGCCAAGGGAAGTACATTTGCAAGGGGTTTACCACTCTTGCTGCTTCTTGCAGCTTTTTTTCCCACTGAGCTTATTGGAGTGTTGGAGAAAGTTGAGCATTTGTCTTTGCCCTGGACTGGCTGATTTGGGCAGCTCCCACCCAGCAAAGATCAGGGGAGCACAGTGTGGAGTGGTGACATGTGGTGATGGGGGGGCCATGGGCACCAGGGGTGCTGCGTGGGGACCCCCAAGCTGCAGCAAAGCTCACCATGATCAGGGCCCCTCTTTGCAGAAGATGCTGAGTGTGACTCTCTGATGCCATGGTGCCCAGTGCCTGCACCCTGTCCTGCATCCCACAAGGGCAGGGAAGCTGCTCCATGGCTGCTGCTGCTGTCTCCCCAAACTTCACCTCCTATGACATCTCCAGGAGATCCTTTTTCCTCTGGAGTGTCACTGGGCACCCCAGTACCCTGAAGCTGTGGGAGGAGCAAAGTTTCTCTGTCCCAGCAGAGCACTGGGGTGGGAGCTGGGGCCCTGTGCTGGGTGGGAGCTGATGGGAACAGGGCTGGACTAGGGCTGGAGCGGGGCTTTCAGCTCTGTCGCAATGGCCTCACTTCCCCTTCCTTGCCTGCAGCATGGGTTGTGTGAGGTCAAAGGAAGCTGGTGTCCAAGAGAAGGTGATAAAAACTGATCCTGACCCTGATCCTGGCCCCATCATCCAGCAGGGCCACTATGTGAGGGACCCCACAGCCACCAACAAGAGGGTGAGTGATGAGAGGTTTCAGGGCTGAGCTGTCACAGGGGTTCAGCCCCTCTCCTCAGCAGTGCCACCACACTGAGAGTGGAGACAGCTGAGGGCACTGGCAGTGCCCATGTCCCAGGACAGGGACTTGGCTATGGGGTGGGAGCCCAGGCCACACTAAGACACAGGACAGAGTGGACCTGATGGGAATCCAGGAATTATGGAGAAAGGGAGAGAAAAAGGAAGGTGTTGGGAGGGGGTGGAGATGCTGGTGCTGGGTGGGTTGCTGTGTCAGGTGGCGCTGGTGCTGCCCCTTGGGTGCCCTCCTGTTCCTGCCATTGCTGTTGGGGACAAGACCCCCCCCCATGGGAAATGGGTCTCTGCCACCTGTGATGTCACTCTGTGATTTTTTTGCACTTTCCAGAACAATAATGTCCCCAGCATGGCTGTGCCCCTGCCTGAGGATGGTAGGTACAAAGGGGCTGTGAGTGGGTGCAGGGGGCTGGAGTGTGTGGGGCAGCATGGCTGAATGTTCTCTAACCTAGGGGTGAACATCCTGGTGGGATGGGAGCTTTGGGCTGCCCTGAAGGGCCAGATGTGACATGATGAAGATGGAGGTGCTGGGTGCTGTGGGGGTCCTGGCCAGTGTTCATGGCAGGAATGGCCAGGCACCCCATCCCATCCCAGCATGGGGAGGGGTGCCCAGGGAGCTCCCTTGCTGCAGGCCTGGGGGACACCGTGGTGCTGGCACTCTACGACTACGAGGCGATGAACGCTGGGGACCTCAGCTTCCAGAAGGGGGAGCGGATGAAGGTCCTGGATAAGTAAGTGCTGCTGGCAGTCCAGGCTCTCCTGATGGCTTGTGTGGCCCTGCTGGGATTTTTTTCTGGAATTTTTCCTGGAGGAGCTGCTGGTGGCCAGGTGCAGGTGCCAGGAGCCAACCCAATGCCACTTCTGTCATAGGTCAGGGGAATGGTGGCAAGCACGGTCGCTGGTGACAGGACGTGAAGGCTTCATCCCCAGCAACTACGTTGCCCAAGACAACTCGCTGGAGACAGAGGAGTGAGTCCATCCCTGCGTGCCACATCCTGGCCCTTTGCTGTCTCCACTGCCGCTCCTGCCTCATGTCCTGCCCCCAGCCCTGCCCCACTCCAGCACTCCGTGGTTCATTTGGTTCTGCTGCAGGTGGTTTTTCAGGGACATCAGCCGGAAGGATGCGGAGCGGCAGCTCCTCGGCCCTGGGAACATGATTGGGTCCTTCATGATAAGGGACAGCGAGACAACGAAAGGTGTGGAGGGGTGTCCATGGCACAGTGGTGGGGAACAGCTGCCCAAAGGGCTTCCCTCATCCACCTTTGCCTGGAAAAGGAGCTCCCTCCCCAGCCCTGGGGATCTGCTGTGCTGCAGAAGGGACTGGGGGGCCCATGCTGTGGCTGGAAGTGGCCCTGCAGTAGCCTGTGGTGCTGCCACATGTCCGAATCCCACGGCAGGGATAGGGGGATGTGTCCCTTTGAGGCTGTTTTGGGTGTTTGGGTGCTGGCCTGGGGCTGAAGGGGTGGTGGCAGCACAGCGGGATGGGTGCTGCTGGCTCTGCTGGGCGATGGCCCTGTGCATGCCAGGAGCACCGGGATGGTCAGGAATGTGCTCCCGTGGGAGGTGCCAGCTCACCCCTCCCTGCCCAGGCTCCTACTCGCTCTCGGTGCGGGACGGGGACGAGCTGCGGGGCGGGGCAGTGAAGCATTACAAGATCCGGACCCTGGACAGCGGCGGCTTCTACATCTCCCCACGAAACAACTTCAACACGCTGCAGGAGCTGGTCCAGCACTACAAGGGTGAGCCCTGGGGTGCCCGGCCCCCCTTCCCAAATGGGGCTTTGTCCCTGAGCCAAGCAGCCCGGCAGCTGGGGGTGTGCAGAGGGCTCCTGCCCATCACCCCTGGGCTCCTGCTGTGCCTCTGGCTGCAACATGCAGTGACTTCCAGACCTTCCCCTATTGCCATGGCTGTCCTGCTGGCTGTCACAGCTGTGGTGCTGGTGTCCCTGAACACCCACGGTGGCCAGAACTCCCCCTTGAAGCCCAGTGTGGCCGGTGAGACAGGCTGGCTGATGGTCCTGGATGCTCCCCTCAGGTCAGAGCGACGGGCTGTGCCAGAAGCTCACCCACCCCTGCCGTGTACCCAAACCACAGAAGCCCTGGGAGAAAGATGCCTGGGAGATCCCTCGGGAGTCACTGAGCCTGGAGAGGAAGCTGGGAGCCGGGCAGTTCGGAGAAGTGTGGATGGGTGAGAGTGAGGGGGGAGGTGGCAGGGAGGATGATGAAGGGTGGGGTGGAAAAGACATGCAGAGAGTGACCTGAGGGAGAGAAGCAGGGGGACATGGAGGTGACCCTGCCTTAATGCAGGGGTTGGTTTGGGCTGGGTGTGTGGGAGCAGCCCTGGGCTGTGTGTGGCCTCCAACTTTCCCACAGCAGCTCAGCAGGGCTGGGACTTTGGCTCCAAAGCCCAGTGCTCCCAGGGCAGGGTGGGAATGATCTGTTGTGCCACCCCCAGCCACCTACAACAAGCACACCAAGGTGGCAGTGAAGACGATGAAGCCGGGCAGCATGTCCGTGGAAGCCTTCCTGGAGGAGGCAAACCTGATGAAGACGCTGCAGCACGACAAGCTGGTGAAGCTGCATGCAGTGGTCACCAGGGAGGAGCCCATCTTCATCATCACTGAATTCATGGAGAAAGGTGCAGCCTGCATCCCTTAGTGATGTCTGTGGGCCGGGCCAAGTGGCAGCATTCAGGTTCCCTGGGGTGATGCAGGATCAATCCCTTCCACATCCCCAGGCTTGGCTGTGGGCTCTGCACCAGCGGTTCTGGCTCCTGCCAGAGCGTGTCAGTGCTCTGGGGCAGGGTGCTGGGAGAGGGGATGTGGTGACAGCTCTGGGAGAGGAGGGACACCTAAGAGGGGACAGATGAGTACAAGCACTCTGCAAGGCAGGAGGGAGCCTGCAGAGGTGCTCCCCTCTCAGCCTATCCATGGGAGTGGGATGGGGAGTCAAGTGTATTTCCAGAGTCCCCTTGTCCTGCCTGGCTCCTCGGGATGCTGTGCCACCCTAAGGGTGGGTGCAGGCTCCAGCTAAACCAACAGCCCTGGCACCTTTCCCTGTCTGCAGGGAGCTTGCTGGATTTCCTGAAGAGCAATGAAGGGAACAAGCTGCAGCTCCCAAAGCTGATTGACTTCTCTGCCCAGGTGAGGAAGGAGCAGAGCTCCCCGAGCTCTCAGTGCCTCTTGTCCCCCTGAAAAGGGTGAGTGAGGAGCCTGGGAACTTACTGGGGCTTCTGCAGGGCCAGCCAGGAGCCTGGACTGAACAGTGCTGGGGGTGCAGTGAGGTTTTCCTGTGGGCAGCCACTGCCTGCTCACCATCCCCATCCCGCTGACCTCGCAGGAGCAGGGCTGTGGGAAAGGAGAAGTGGCAGCTTCCCCCTCACCACGCCAGTATCTGCAGCACTCAGCTAACCCACCTGCACCTGAGCAGTGCACAGCAGAGCTGCACAGATCCTGGAGAGGATTAGCTATCAACTTCTGTCTGCCACAGTTCCTGTAGCCTTCACAGCTCAAGGGGCCACTGTGCTTTGTGAAGAAAGTGGGGATGAGGATGGGGTTTGTTTTCACAGCTCACATTTGCACAGTCCCTTTTCTGGGATGTGCCAGTGCTGTTTGGTGTGGCCCAACCAAGCCCAGGGCAATGTTATCAATTTCTATAATTGACAGTTATTGATACTGGTAACTATAATTTCTAATTTGCTGCTGCTGTGACAGTTACCTGCAAACCTTACCTGCAAATTTGGCTAAAGCCCCACAAACCCAGCATGGCCACATACCGACCCCATACCACACCCCCCCAGCACTGCTTCAGGACAGCCCCATGGTGGTGTGAAGCCCTGAGGGTTTAACAGGAATCCTGCAGCATGATCCTATGTGCTCCCAATACCTGAGAGGCTGAGCCAGGCACGGTTCCCAGTCTCCTGGAGGGAGCATAGCAGGCTGTGTTGCTCCAGGGGAATGCCTGCGGGAGGGCTGTGGTTCAGTAAAGTCACCAGAGGGCTGTCATGGGCAGGGGAAGGCAGCTGGAGAGGCAGGAGGATTCAGTGATAATTATTTCAGGGATATTTTCAGGAGCTGACTTTGAGTACAGCACAACGGACTGTTAAACACCTCACTCCATGTGCGACCATTTGCACAACCACTGAGTCCCTGCTGCTTCTCCAGTGCCCCTGAGTGAGGACTGACCCCAGGGACCCTTTGTGCTGACCTCAAATATGTCACAGAGGCGCCTGAGCAATAGGAAAGCCAGGATGGGAGCCCTGTGGGCTTAGACCAGGTCACTGGCTGCTGGAGCCGGCTGTGCTGGGGTCTGTGGATCAGCTGTGCACTCCTGCACCATCTGTTCTCAGTGAGCTGGCTTGTGCCAACCTCAGCTCGGCTCAGGGCTCTGAGGGGCTGCTCGGAGAAGCTCTGGGGAGCAGAGGCTGAAGGGCTGTCACGGGCAGGCAGCAGCCTGGCCCTTGTGCTGGGCTGAGTCACTGCGGGCAGAAATGCATCTGTGGTCATGGAAATGGTCCTTCCGCTCTTGCACTGCCTGGTTACTTCTGTATCTAGTGGGGAGAGCTCTGTGAGAGCTGCACCTCACCCAGGCCAGCTTGTGTGGGTGTGATAAGGAGGGGAGGGTCACCCCTCTGGCTGCTCCAGCCCCTTCACATCCTGGATTCTGGTATGGGGTAACAGTGCAGTGTTGGGGTTTGGTTGTGCACACACCAGGTCACCCCTGCCTGATCAGGGCTGAGACCTGCACACACAGCTCTGAGTGCAGAGCTTTCAGAAGGCACAGTGGTGAGGGGGGATTGTCAGGGGCCGTCACAGCCATCCTGTCTGCAGGCAGAGGTGACTCTTCAGAAACTAGTCTGGAAGAACACAGGCATCTTCCCCTGTGCTTTTCTGCCCCAGCCAAGGAAGCTCTGGAATGCTGACCTTCACTGCAGCAATTACAGCGAGCCATTGTGGGCATATTTGGAGACTGGTCTCACATCTACTCTGAGCAGAGAATGATTCGCTCACCTTCCACATCATCATGGCTGTGGATGGAGAACTTACACCATGTCCTGCAAACACTCACAGGCACTCTCTGGTGATCACATGATTTTCTCACACAGCAGTTTAAAGGTGTCATGTTGGGCTGGTCACCCAAACCCCAACCTCTTCTGTAAGGGATTCCCTGCTTGGAGAGCAGTTTCCATACAGGAAAGTCACAGAATGGTTTGGGTTGGAAGGAACCTTAAAGTTCATCTCAACCCCTTGCTACGGGCAGGGACACCTTCCACTAGACCAGGTTGCTCCAAACCCTGTCCAACCTGACCTTGAACACTTCCAGGGATGGGATATCCATCTCCTGCTGTGGCTCAGCCTCTTTTCACCCTTTTCTGAGTGCTGGCCAGAAGCAGTTGACTTCTTTGGTGATGAGGGGGTGTGTGTTATTTCAAGCAGCTTGTTTGCATTTGCCTTGTTCCCCTGTGGCAGATTGCAGAAGGAATGGCTTTTATTGAGAAGAGGAACTACATCCACAGAGACCTGAGAGCTGCCAACATCCTGGTGTCAGCAGTGCTGGTGTGCAAGATTGCAGACTTTGGGCTGGCCAGGGTCATCGAGGACACCGAGTACACGGCCCGGGAAGGTGCTGGGGGTGAAAGGTTGGGGGGTTCCCTTAGGGCCACTTGCCACCATGGTGGTCCCAGCCCCGGGAGGGATGTGCTGGGTACAAGGGCAGAGGGAAGCTCCTCTCATTTGCATCACTTCTTCTGTTTGTTTCTTGTTCCCCATATTTCACCACCCATTTCTCAGCAGTTGGGGTTGAGCTCATGTTTTCCATTGGATCTCTTTGTCCAGGTGCTAAGTTTCCCATTAAATGGACTGCACCAGAAGCCATCAATTATGGATCTTTCACTATAAAATCAGATGTCTGGTCCTTTGGGATCCTCCTGACTGAGATCATTACCTATGGACGCATCCCCTACCCAGGTAAGGAGGTGAAATGCCTCCTCTAATCTGGTTCCAAAAGACACATTCCACCTTCTGGGCCCCATGCATGTCACCTGAGCTTCTCCAGCTCCATGGATAAGGATTTATGTAAATTCTTATCATAAGGGACCATCCTGTACTTTATACCAATAATTATTTTTGGTACCTTTTTTCAATGGGAAATTACTTTGTAAATGCTACCACAAATGGACCATGAAGGATCTGGGGTGGCACAATAGCCTGTTCTGAGGAGCAGCTCTGCCCCCACACTGACTTGTTTTCATTGGAAGCAATGGCTCATCACAGACTTGGCATTTTAATTTATACAAAGTGATTATAAACCCCATCTGACCTGGGGCACAAAACTCCATCCTACAATAACCCAGCATCTCCTTTGTCCACATGTTTCCCTGACCAGGAACAGCAGTTCCCCCTTCCCAGCCCCTCTAACCACTTTTCCCTTCCTGGAGACATTGCCCAAAGGGAGAGAAGCTTTGAGTTTGGGGATTTTATGACTTTTAAAGACACCAATGACAAACCAGGTGATGTTCACTGTAATCTTCACATTTCACTGAACATAATTCCTTCACTCAGGATTTTTATCCTGGGAAGCTGAAAAGGCAGAGAGAGGCCCAAAGATGGGAAAATAATCCTTATCTCATTGTGTTTTGCTCATGTGGAATGTGTTAGGAATTGTTTACCTGAAGTGATGAGCCTTGATTGGGCTCCAGCGTTGAGTTGTTTTCAATCACTGACCAATGGTCACAAGAATTGTGTCGGAGACTCTGGAAAGAGTCAGGAGTTTTCATTATTATCTGTTTAGCCTTCTGTAAGTATCTTTCTCTATTCTTTAGTATAGTTTAGTATAGATTTCTTTAACATAATATAGTATTATAAAATAATAAAATAGCCTTCTGATAACAGAGAGTCAGAGCATCATTCTTCCCTGCCACAAAGGGGCTGGTTTTTTAACAACAGTTCACCTGTCCCCCCCATTTCCCCAGGGATGTCCAGCGTGGAGGTGATCAGGGCTCTGGAGCGTGGGTACAGGATGCCCCGCACGGATAACTGCCCTGAGGAGCTGTATGACATCATGATGAGGTGCTGGAAGATCAAACCCGAGGATCGTCCCACTTTCGAGTACATACAAAGTGTTTTGGAGGATTTCTTCACTGCCACAGAGAGCCAGTACCAGCAGCAGCCCTAGCATGGGGTGCTTGGACACTGCCAGCTCCTCCCTGTCTCACCTGTGCCCTGCTTCCCCTGCCAGCCTGGCCCAGGAACCACAGCCTTCCTGGAGTGGCTGGGCTGGAGGAAGATGATGGAGGGAGAAGAGAAGTGGCCATACCTTGTGCCTTTCCCAGGAGCCTGAATGTCCACAGGGCAGTGGCTCCAGGAAGAGTTGGCTGGACAGTGGATGCCCAGACCCCAGGAGGATGGACAAGGATGGGGCCGGGCCTGCTTTTGCTGCAAGGAAAAACCCAGATCAGTATTTTTAAAATCCTTCTGAGATCTTATCACATTGTTCTGCAAAAGTAGGTGCTTTAGCGTGCTGGCCCTGCAGTGCCTGTGCTCCCTGTGTGATTGATCCCAGGGGATTCCCTGCTCCCTGCGGTGCCACCCAGGGTTCATCATCAGCACGGGATCCTGGGGTTTGGATGTGTCACTGACACCTGTGCTCCTCTCTCTCTCCTGGGTTTCCTTCCCCAGTATTCTCATGGCACCCCTGTCCAGGGTGCAGGTTTGGGGAGGCTGTGCTCAGGGGCAGATGGACACAAACAGCGCTTTCCATCCCTGCATGGAGCCCCCTCCGCTTGCCTGGGGAGGAACCTCTGGAGCCCAAAGCCACGGCAAAAGGAGCCCTCTCCCCATGGCAAAGCTTACAGGCAGCACTTGTTGTCGGCTGGGGCATCTGCAGTGTCAGCAAGGGCCAGGTGCTCCCTGCACACTCACTTTATGTGATTGTTTATTTTTAGTATTTCATGAGGTTATTTGGAGAAAAGGAGTAAATAATATTTTTTTAAGACAGCCGTGTATCTCTTACAGCAGGGAGACTGGGGTGTGTGGTTATACTTTTGATACCAAAAGGCAAACGCCGTCGCTTCTGCTTTGGGATATTTTTTTTTCTTTTTTTTCTAATCAATAAAGTATTTATCAACCTTTCCTCTCCTGGTCGTTCCTGCTGCTCCACAGCCCGGGCGGGGGACACGCGGATAAGTTGGGGCCCGCAGCGCCCTTCGGAGAGGGGGCTCCAGAGCCGGGCAGACCCGCAGCACCCTCAGAGCAGGCCCCGGGCCGCGGAGTGCCCGGGTGGGACCGGAGGGACCGGGAGGTTCGGAACGCTCCGGGCGGCTCCCGGCCCCGCCGCCTCAGCGCCCTCCCCAAACATGGCGGCCTTAGCGCCGTGCCCGCTCTCCACGCAAAGGCCGCTGCCCTCAGCAAAGATGGCGGTGCGGACGGCCCCTTTCCCGGCCGGCTTCGCTGGGCCGGAGACCCGCTGGAGAGGGGAGCGGAGACCCCCGCCCCGGCCCGCCCGTCAGGAGGGCTGTGCCGATCCGGGGCTGCGCTGGGCCCG
>WBNO01012442.1:100984-128390 GCA_013400575.1 Peucedramus taeniatus | reverse complement strand
TGCAGCTGCCCCGCGTCTCCCGGCGGTGTCACCTGTGGCGGGCAGAGCTCGGGCCGCCGCTCGGTGCCCGGGGGCCCAGCGGAGCCCGGCGGGCTCCTGTCCCGCCTGCCCCGCGCTCCCTCGGCAGCAGAGTTGGCTCCCTGATGCGGTTTGCGGCGGTGTCCGGGCAGGAGCGGCCGGGCGCGGGGCTCGGAGGGTTTGGGTTTTAGGGGCACCGGCGCTTCCTCTGCCTTCCCTTCCGAGGTGTCAGCCTGGGCCTGGGGCTGGTGCCAAGCACCGAGGCTGTTGCTCTGTGGGGTTTTCACAAATGTGTGGTGGTGGTTGTCGGGTCCGGGTTTGAGCAGCTGCCTCCAGCATCCCTGTTATTACTATTGAGTTATTCCTTGAATCCTCAGAGAACTGAAAGTGTTCCTGGTGAGCATCAGTGCTGATGCTGCTCTGCTCACAGAGCAGAAAACGAGCTGCTGAGGCATTTGTTATCTGCATTGAAGTCTTACAGGAGTAAAACGGATTTCCTCCTTGATTTCACAGGAGGGTATTTTTGTGGCAATGCATTGCAGGAATAGTGGTGTGGGTAAGGGATGTGTGCTGATACAAAGGTCGCTGCTGGCTGGGCTGTGAGGTGACTCACAGAGAGACTGGGAGAGCCAAGGTTTTCCTTTAATTTGCTTTAAGCATCTTCATACCCTGCTGGCTTTCCCCCAGGCAGGGGGGAGGGAGTGTTCAGCTGGCTCTGAGAGCTGGGGATGCTCCTACTGGGAATTTCCTCGTGGCTCTCTGTTGTGCAAAGGGCAGAGAAGGCTGCCAGCAGCTCTCCTGTGTCAAAGGAGCTCTGAAGTGAATGTGAATGCAGCACTTGGCTCCTGAAGGGCTCTCTGCCTCCTGCAATGTAGGGTGAGCAGGGCAGGGATGTAATAAAGCTTATCCAAACAGTTGTCAGGATTATCCAAGGAGGCAGCCCTGGGTGCCATTAGCACTGTTCTGTTCTGCTAATGTGTCTGAGGGCAGAATGAAGGTTACATGTATGAGAGAGCTTGTTGGGTTTTTTTGCTCCCACAGAGTAGTGGGTTGTGGCTTTCCTCCCTTTCTGTCACCATTTAAAAAAGTTTCAGTAAGTGGAATGGAATAGGAGAGCTGTGTGAATCCATTTGGGCAGATGGCTCTGCACAGGTTGCTTTCCCTGTTTTTCTTCAAAGCTGTCTTTGAAAGTTAACAGCTCTTGATTATGGCTCTTTGATGTCCCTGTTGCCCTTCTCTGCCAAAAAGAGATGGGACAATTCATGATATCCATCACTGTCACTTCCTACTTCCTTTTTGTCTCTTTGAACAAATCCTATATTCTGTTCTTCAGTTCCTATGTGGGTTATGAAACTCCTAAGACCTAAACCAGCCCTGGTACAACACCAGCTCAATTCTGATGCTTGAAATTGCTGCTGCTTGAGGGTTTCTTCAAGTTGTTGGCAGTAACCTGGGCAGGGATGTCCTGGGTGCACATGGCCGGGCCATGGACCCTCGGGAGCACATTGGAGCTGTTGCAGAGTGCCCCAGGGAGCAGCTGCTGTTTCCCCTTTCCCTTAAATAAATGCTGGAGTTCAGACTCTGGCCGTGGTAGCTGGAGGGATAAGTGTGGCAATAATTGGATTTTAGTGCCTCTTCATGCTGGGTCAGACTGGGGTTTAGAGAACAAGTCCTCTGTTTTGGCAGTGTGGTTTATGAACCTTCTGTGATTTCACAGAAAGTGGCAACGTTGTTGTAAGTCTTTCTGAATGGGATAAAGCTGGGGTTGTCTTCAAACCCCAAGACTGGTGATAATTACCAGAAGGGCTTTCTTGGAGAGGGTTTGTGTGTGAACTTTTGATCTGAGGGACAGGAATGGGTGATTGTGCTCCTGCAGTTACTTCTTTTATTTAGAATGTGTTCTCATAAGAAAGGGTGTCTCTGCATGTCTGCATATAGGAAAATAATCAGGCTTGGGCAGTCTGAACTATTTTTGCCTACTTGCAGCTGGGTTTTTCTCAGTCTGGGGTTGTGCATATTTGCTGTGCTACTTGTTGCACCATTACACCTCAGATGCAAGACAGTCATTTGAGGGGTTTTTTGCATGTTTTTGAAATGTAAATGGAAAAGGCTGTGAAGCTGTGTATCCTGTTTACTGGAAATCTGGGCCTTGCCAGACTCTGTGACTGAACCAAAACAGAGCTCCCTCCTGGGAGTTCTGACCTGGCACAGGAGAGAACTCAGCTTGCAGGCATCCCCCATGTGGGACAATCACCTGACCAGGCCATGAGTGACACAGGTGTTTTGGGTGATGTCCATGTTGCCATTTCTAAGCTGCTGCCTTTGTTTGGAGAAGATGAGGCACATTTGTCAGCCCGAGAGCAAAGGTCCTGATGAGTAAGGCCCCTGGCTTCAGCTTTCCTGTGCTCTGCCAGCTCAGGAACCAGCACTGGGCATTTCCTTCATATTTCACTTCCAAAGCTTCCCCACCTGTTGCGTAGCAGCTTCCCCCTTTCTTGCTGCCAACTGTTCTTTCCTGGCAAGGCTTGGCAGAGTTGCCCTCTTGTCTTTCCTGTTGCCTGGTGCTGCTTGAGTCATCGTCATCTGTATGCAAAGACAGCCTGATTTCTGCCAAAATTGTCATCAAAAAGTTCATCTTCTGCATGCTCATGTGTCTCCTGAGTGTCTGCCAAAGTTCTGTCCTGGTCTTGTCACCTCCCAGCCCGCTGGGGCATGGCTGGCAGTGGTGTGGTTTTGGTTTTTGAGTAACGTTGTGTATGTCTGTCACTTCAGTGACAAATGAGATAAAGGCTGCAGGTTGCTGGAGTGCAGTGTGGGACAAGAGTGCAGATTCCTTCCACTGCTTCCCCTGTGCAGGGGACATTTTCCTACTCTGTGGAGAGCCACTGAGCACTCCCTTTAAAGACTGGAAAGGCAAAATGTAGTAGAGCACAGAAAATAAGCCTCATGTTGCCTCAAGGCAGATCAGTATTGAAGGTCAGGCAGTTTTAACAAGGGTGTTTCCAAGCTGGGGCTTTATGCCTGCTCCAAGTGTATTTGGCTATGCTTAGAATAGATCTGAAAATCCCCTTTGTAAGCAAAAAAGATCACAGAATCACAGCATGGTTTGGGTTGGCAGGGTCCTTAAAACTCATCTCGTTCCACCCCACTGCCATGGGCAGGGACACTTTCCACTATCCCAGATTCCTCCAAACTCCATCCAGCCTGGTCTTGAATGATTCCAGGGATGGAGCAGTCACAGCTTCTCTGGGCAGTCTGTGCCAATGCCTCGCCACCCTCACAAGGAAATATTTCTTCCTAATATACAATCTAACCCTACTCTGTCAGTTTAAAGCTGTTCCCCCTTGTCCTGTACTCCATGGTCACTCAATAGTCTCTCTCAATTTTTCTTGTAGGCTCCCTTCAGGTACTGGAAGGCCACATGTATATGATGATTCAGTATTCATATTTTCTGTAGGTGCCTAGCATTTGCATCTTAAATACATTTTAGACTTTCAACCCCCTGATATTTCTGCCTTTTGTTGTTTGTTTTTGGTTTGGTGTTTTTTTGTTTTTTTGTTTTTTTTTTTCCATCCTGCTCAATTCCATTAATTCTGGATGCTCTGGTTGGCCCTCACAGGTGTTTGGGCCAAACATACTTTTCTTGCCTCAGAATGAGACAGGAGGAAGGTGATGATGAAGAAAGGGTGTGGGGGTAATAAACACAGATATTTTTTAATTTTTTTTCCCCCAACTTGAAGAAGGATCCCCATGATAGGGCTGCTGTTTGTCACACCTGGCCTGTGGAGTGTTCCCTCTGGTGCTGTCAGACTGTCTGATGGTGCTGAGGACACACAGGGACAGTGGGGATTTGGTTTCTTACATCTGCAGCATTAGCTCAAGAGTTGTCCCAAACCAAACCAGGTTTTGGGTGGTTTTCCAGTGGCACCATACACACAGGGAGTTCAGGAGAAGGGACTGAAGCCAGTAGTGCTGTGAGATTATACCAGGGCTGATGTCCTAATCCAGGCAAGCTCCTGCTGGCTAATACTCTTTAAAGCTTGATTTTCATTTCACAGCCTTCCTGCCCATGCTCAGCTGGGTTACCTGAGGTAATGGGAGGGGCTGAGGAGCAGCAAGGTGTGTTAAATAAAGGATTTGCTGTGGCTGTGTTAGGATCTGGGTTCTCCTGGAGCCCACATAGAGTTGATTCAACCTTCAGCCTGACTTGTCACCCTCTCCCTAAAAAAGGGATGAAAAAGTTGTTGCCATGTTACTGAGCTGTGCTGTGGCCTGCAGGGGTGAGGAAGGCAGAGGGGTGAGGAGCAGGAGGGAGGGCTGATGTGACTGTCCCTTTGGGTGCAGTTACTGCTGCCACACCTGACTCCACAGTAACTGCTCTTCTGCAGGTAGTGGCCTGTGAGCATCCATCTGTAATCAGCTCCAGGGTAGCTGCTGCTGTGCAGAGCTTACACACATCCAGTGCCAGGGCTACAGCCCTCTTCTCTACTAATTAATGGAGTTTTCTAACACACAGAGCTCAGTGGGGGTGAGCAGAAAAGTAAAGTGATGGCCTGCTCAATGCCCCATGGTGTAGATAAAAATGGCATTTTTCTTGTGGTTGAGCAAAGCCAAAGTTTTCCTAATTGCAGATGAAGTGGCAGAGACATGCTGAGTGGAAAGTGACTTGATGAGGCTCACAAAACAAAGCTAAAAACAGCTTTTGTGAATTTAATTTCTGTTTAATCACCTGACTGCGCAGCCTTTCTAATGCCTGGGATGAACATTTCCAGTGTTGTTGCCCATCTCTAATGCTGTTCCAGTGTTTCTGTTGTGTTTTACTGTTCCTTCTCCTTTCTGCAGGAAAGGCTGAGATGTGTGCTGGGCCTGCTGGTGTTGCTACACAGCACAGACTCATTCTATGTACCTGGAGTGGCTCCCATCAACTTCCACCGCAATGATCCTGTAGAAATAAAGGTAGGATAAACTCAGTGCTGTTAGTCTGTTTGGTTTGGGAGTTTTTTGTCTCTTGTTTTTGTTTTTGTTTTTTTTTTTTTTTAATACCATAGCAGCTAAGATGGGCTGGAAAATGAAATTTGGGGATCCTGTTGCTCAAATTTTATGTTCAGATATGTCCTCTGCTTCACAGCGTTCGGGTGCCAACACAATTCCTGTTCTTGTCCCTGATCTCTTCTACCAAATTACTTCAGCAGTTGCACCGAAGATGTTGCTCTGTTTGGGAAAAGGGTCTCTTTCTCACTGTGGCTTTGAAATGAATTTTATTTCTCCAGCATTATACTGACTCTAAAAGTGCTTATGCGGAGTGTGCCTTTGGGTGGAAGGTGAATGGTGGAATAAGGTCTGAATCAAACCTTCTCAATACCCAGTTTGCTCATGTTGTGCCTTCAGGGAAATCCATGAGAAGCTCTTCCCAGGTGGAGGTGTTTGTCCTTGAGCCCTGCAGATCTTTCAGCCCAGCCTTGCTGAGAGCTGTTCCTGTGCAGCGTTGCTGGTACTCAGTGACAGAGCTGCTGCACCTATCCACGAGGAAGCCAGGCTTTGCTTTCAGACATCAGTGATTTATAGCCCATTTCATTTATTTTTCTAAAGCTGTGGCCTCTGTCTCAGCAAATCTAGCACCCTTGGGGCTGCTGAGGTTGGCTGCTCTCACGTGAAGCACAGCACAGCACAGTTTTCTCTTTGGCCACAGACTGCCAGAAGTAGGCTATTTTTAAGCAAATGAGACTTGCCTGTGGCTACAGTAAGCTTCCCAGAAGAACAGGGTTTTGGAATAGCTGTTCTCAAAGGGATTTCAGGAGCTAAATGCTTCCTCAAGTGCTTAGGCAAGTCAGTGTGTTTGCCAGCACTCTTCCAATAAACAAGCTTGGATGTGTTACAAAACATTTCTGTTTTTCAGAGCAACTGTGGTCTTGGCTATTGTGGTATGTCTCTGCACTTCCCTTGTACCCTGTGATTTGTGGACACTCTCCAGGAATGTTTGTGGTTGGTCACCTTGTCTTCCCAGACTGATGGCTCTCTGGTTTTCCTTGCAGAGATTAAAACTGCTGAACTTTCCATAGCACTGAAGGCCAGACCTCTAGGTCCAGTGGGATATGAATTTTTGTTTGAGGAAATCTTGTATGAAATGTGACTCTTGAATCTCTTTTGAGCTCTTTGTTGTTTCTTAGGACTCCACTGAGACATAAATTTGTGAAACCACCATGTTTTGTTCTTTGAGTGTTTCTCTGTGAATGAATTGCTGCTGAAAGTCTCTCAGGAACATCTGTCTCTGTTACTATTTTTAATAGTAGTAGTAGTAGTAGTATTTTATGGAAGGTGTCTTGAAGTAAACATCAGCTTCTGGATGATGCTGAGAGGACAGGAAATAATCTGGAGTTTTTCCCTGGGGATAACCCTTCCATTTTTCCTGCAGGCTGTGAAGCTTACGAGCTCCCGGACCCAGCTGCCCTACGAGTACTACTCCCTGCCCTTCTGCCAGCCCAGCAAGATCACATACAAGGCTGAGAACCTCGGTGGGTACCTGTCAGACAGTGTGTGGGGGGGTGTTTACAGAGGTAAAAGCAATTGCAAATGTCACTTCTGCTGAGCTGAGAGAACGTGTTTCCTCTGATTCGCTGTGTGCTGGCTGTCTGCAAACAGCAGTGTCCATGTGTTGGAAAGAGGAAGTGCCTGTCCTGAAGGAGAGCATGTAACCTGCTTCTTAAGCAGGGCTTGATACATCCAGCAAAGTAGCTATACTGACTTGCAATCTTATCCTGCACCTGGGCTAGCAAAGGAGACTAGCTGTGGTCCCTGCAGCTGCATAGTGCCTGGCAGCAGGAAGCCTGGCAGTCTCCAACCCTGCCCGTGTTTTCCTGTTTTCCAGGTGAGGTTCTTCGAGGGGACCGAATTGTAAATACACCTTTCCAGGTTTCCATGAATGTGGAGAAGAAATGTGAAGTTCTGTGCAACTTTCCCAACAAGCCAGTCACTCTGACAGTGGAGCAGAGCAAGCTCATCGCCGAGCGCATCAGGGAGGATTACTACGTCCACCTGTGAGTCACTTGAGCACGGGTTTGTGTCGGGGGATTTGGTGCTGTGGACAAATTTGATCTGAAATCTGTGTTTTCAGCATTGCTGATAACCTCCCTGTGGCAACACGGCTGGAGTTTTATTCCAATCGTGAGGAAGAGGAGAAGAAGAAGGAGAAGGATGTGCAGTTCGAGCATGGATATAGGCTTGGGTTTATGGACGGTAACAAGGTAGAGAATTGAGGTGCTGTGTGAGGGTGCCTGGAGGAGATCTGGGTGTCTGTTAGAGGTCTGCCAGAGAGTACCACAATTGGGAATGCAACCAAAAGCTTTTATTAATAGTGGAAATATGAGAGAGGGGTCTCCTGTGGGCAGAAGAGGGTGGGCGGGAAGGTGGGAAAGCAAGGAGTCTTTGCTTTTATTCACTGTGTAACTTTGGACAGACTCAAACAGTGGCTTCCCCTCAGCAGAGCAAAGGCACTGTGCCCCCAAGACTGGCTGATCTCTGGTGTTGGAGTCTTTAGTTTTTCCCTCACTGAAGCAGTTTTCTGCAGTTGTTGCTTCTCAGCTTTGCCTCTTCTTCCCATAGGGTGCTGATGTTTTCTTTTCTGTCACTGTTTCAGTTCTACCTGCACAACCACCTCTCCTTCATCCTTTACTACCACAGAGAGGATGTGGAAGAGAGCCAGGAGCACACCTACAGGGTGGTGCGCTTTGAGGTGATTCCCCAAAGCATTAAACTGGAAGGTAAGAGACCCTTGAGGAGGGGAGCAAGGGGGAAGAATCTCCTGTATGGACAAAAGGCGGATGCCATTGATGTATCAGGGTGCCAATTGTTGCTTCACAGGGCACAGAAATGACTCTAAATTACAAGAATAATAAACCACTTTGTTATTAAGGAAGTACCAACAATAGAGACATATCCATGAACTGCAATCCGTGGAAAATCAATTCCTGTAAAAAGATCTGAGTTTGAGGTTTTGGGGTTGGATTTTTTTGCACTGTGTCATCTGGTATGAGACATGTCTGGCATTCTAGCTCTTGCTGTGGCACAGATCTCCCTGACTGGGACACTCTGTGCTGGTTCAGGGACACACAGGATGTTTGGAACTGTTCTGGGGGATTGAAATTTAAAAATAATGGTTAGGGGAAAACACTCCTACCTCAGTGAGCCCAATGGAAAAGAGTGTCTAGAAGGGCAGTTGCTCATGGTGTGGATCACCCCACACAGCTCCCCTCTGGCAGGGCAGGCACTGCTGCAGAGGTCTTGTTTCTCACCATATCATGTGGAATAGAGGATTTGTTCATGGTCAAGATCCTTGGCTTCAGAACCTCTGGCTTTTATCCGTCCAGTTAAGGAGGGCCCTGTGCATAGCTTTCCTGAAAGTTTGTTAATGGTGCTCCACTGCTGGTCAGGAGAATAGTTTTGCAAACTGCAGAGCAGGTGAGCAAGGAGCGAGTGCTTCCCAACCTGGAATTACTGCAATCCAGTGCCCTCAGGGTGATGCTCAGTGGGAGAGGTGGTGCCTGAGGGAAGGGCTCACTGTGTGCCATGCTTTCCCTTACAGACTTGAAGGCTGATGAGAAGAGCATGTGCACCCTGCCCGAAGCCACGGGCTCTGCCCCTCAGGAAATAGATCCTACTAAAGAGAACCAGTTGCTCTTCACCTACTCTGTGCACTGGGAGGTGAGGCAGTACTGGGGAGCTGGCTGGCAGTGATGCTCCAAGTGTCTGTCACTGGAGTTGTGGAAGACATTGGGAATGTGCTGGTGTAAGAAGAGCTCTCCTGTTCTTTCAGGAAAGTGACATTAAGTGGGCTTCCCGCTGGGACACGTACCTGACCATGAGTGATGTGCAGATCCACTGGTTTTCTATCATTAACTCAGTTGTGGTCGTCTTTTTCCTTTCAGGTGAGTGAATGTGTGGGCAGAGGAAGGCTTTACCATTATCTGCAGGGAATTTTCTTCAAACCTTGACTGCAGGTGGCTCAAGGAGGATGTGGGCACATCTGAACGTGGTCAGAAGGAGCAAAGAAACCAATTTAAAGCCTCCCAGTTCAAACAGTGTCCTGTGGGGTCAGGCAGTTACTGGCCTTTCTCATACTGGGGTCATTGAGGGAGTAAAAAAGCCCACAGGAAAGCCACAGTGCCCCATTTCTGCTGGAGTACTGCCTTCCCTGCTCCTTGGGGTTTTGTTTCTGTCTTTGCTGATGAGTCAAGACCTCCTGTCCCAGCCAGAAGAGAGTGTTGGTGGGAGCCATGTAGTTGCACAGCATGAGAGCAGCACAGCCATGTGGGAGTCTCTGAGCTGAACTCTGTGCTTGTTTTCAGGGATTCTCAGCATGATCATCATCCGGACTCTGCGGAAAGACATTGCCAACTACAACAAAGAAGATGACATTGTATGTGTTTGTTCCTTGGGCTGGGATTAGAGGGAGGGAAGCACAGGCCAGGAGGGATTCAGTGTCCAGACTTGGCTGTATTGTCTCTTCCCTTGCCCCTGTTTTCCTTTGAGCCCTGGCCATGGGAGGGGCAGTTGTGTTGTGCTGTCACACACCTTTTTCTGCCTGAACAATCAGATACCAGTTAGGATGTCTTCAGACCTAAGGAGTGACTGCAGACAGCTCTGTAAACGTGTGCCCTGGCACTGACAATTCAGGTCTCAGCTGTTTTTAACCCAAGAGGAGAGAAGTTTCTTGGCTAGAGTGGTAAAATTCAGTAGAAAAACTGGATCCAGGAAAGTTAACCTCTTAGGCTGGCTGTGGTAGGACCTTAATTTCCACTGGTGTATCACATCTAAATAACCTCTTTTTTCTGTTATTGCTATAGGAAGATACTATGGAGGAATCTGGTTGGAAACTTGTGCATGGAGATGTGTTCAGGCCTCCACAGTACCCTATGATCCTCAGCTCTCTCTTGGGTTCTGGAATTCAGCTCTTCTGTATGATCCTGATTGTCATCTGTAAGTGGAACATGTTGCACAGGGTGGCTGTAACACAAATTATGCTCGAGGATGTTTGACTTCACCCTGTGCTCACTTTAGCTGGAATGAGGCCCATGAAGCTGCTTCCTGTTTGTCATCAGCCTGGGCTGGGCACTGCAGAACTGCTGGATGACATTGCCTAGCTGAAGGCAGCTTTGTGTGATTGTATTTCCTTTGCCAAGCTGTGAGCCCTGAGTGATAGTGGGCTGGGAGACTTTTGCACAGGTGCCTGGCCTGCTGAGCTGCACCTGCTCCCATCCCTGGGGAAACTGAGGCTGAAGCGTGGTCTGTAGCTGATCAAAGCTGTACCTTCCACTCTGGCCGGTGCTGGAGGCTGGGGATACTTTGTGCTGTGAAGGCAATCAGGCCTGTGCAGAGATTGCAGGCAGATGTGGGCTGCAGATGGGGCAGGCCCCTGTCCTTCAGCTGCTGCAGCAGATGTCCCTCAGAGCTGCTGTTCCTTCCCTCTGCAGTTGTTGCTATGCTGGGGATGCTGTCGCCTTCGAGCCGGGGTGCGCTGATGACAACTGCCTGCTTCCTCTTCATGTTCATGGGGTAGGTGCCTCCACAGCTTTCCCCCGTGCTGTCCTGCCTCTCCTCAGCAACAGCAGCTCATTTTTGTTGACTTGGCTTGTTTCTGTCCAGGGTTTTTGGTGGATTCTTTGCTGGCCGCTTATACCGGACTCTGAAAGGCCATCGATGGAAGAAGGGAGCCTTTTGTGTGAGTCTTGGATGTTCTGTGCTGTTTATCCAGGTTTGTGATGGCAAAATCTGTGGACAAGCTCCACACGTTTGTGGTAGCTGGACACAGTCTGGCTGTGCTGCACTTTTGCTGTGGGTTGAGTCCTTGTAGCTGTACAGAAAAGGCACCACCAGAGCATGTACTAGAGCAAAGAGGATTGTCCAAGATCCTCCCCACAGCCCAGCAGTGTGTCCTTGTCCTGTAACAAAAGGGACACTTCTCCACGTGTGCCTTGTAGCAAGAATGGACTTATTCCATAGGAACATCTGGCTGATGAATCAGGTGCTTTCTCTTATGCTGTGGTTCCTCTTGCAGACAGCAACGCTGTACCCAGGCGTCGTCTTCGGCATCTGCTTTGTCCTCAACTGCTTCATCTGGGGGAAACACTCCTCTGGTGCGGTAGGTGCCACCCCCAGCCTCAGCCTGCTGGGTGGGAGAGGGTCACTGGGCTGATAGGGTCTCACTTGGCTTCCCAGACCTTTCCAAGTGGGTGACTGGAAGGTTGGCTTGGCCAATGACAGCAGTCCCCAGGGCAGGAGAGCTGTCGGCCTCACTTCTGTGGCTCTTGGTGTGATTCCAGGTGCCTTTCCCTACCATGGTGGCCTTGCTGTGCATGTGGTTTGGGATCTCCTTGCCCTTGGTCTACCTGGGTTACTACTTTGGATTTCGCAAGCAGCCATATGACAATCCTGTACGGACAAATCAGATTCCCAGGCAGATCCCGGAGCAGAGGTGGTATATGAACAAATTTGTGGGGTGAGTGATGAGTGTCTGGGAAATACGGTGAGTTAAGCCCCCTCCCCTTGGTCCCCTTGGGTTGCTGAGTGTTACCTGCTGCTTTTTGGACATGGACAGATGGCAGATCGGGTTCCTTGAGACCACATCAATAATTTGGATGTGGTAGGAGGGGTAGTTGTAGCCGTGGTATGTGCTCAACAGTGGGAACAGCTGTGCCATTGCCTGTGAAATTTAGTAATCTGGAAATGTAGAGCTTTTGCTTGGCATATTCTGTGTGGTTACAAGGAGTTTTTTGTGTTCAGACAGTTATATTGTGCTGCTTATGGTTTTTGTTTCTGCTCTGTAGGATCCTCATGGCTGGTATTCTGCCTTTCGGAGCCATGTTCATCGAACTGTTCTTCATTTTCAGTGTAAGCATTTAACCCACTTTCCTCCTCAATAGGATTCCTTTCATGCCAAAGCTTTTGAAAGGCAGGGGGCTTCTGCTGGAGCAATCTCCTATTCCTGTATTCTCTGAAGGGGGTAGCTGGCTTCTTCCAGGCCATTCAGTAGTTTCCAGAGAGAGCTATGGTACTCTCCTGGTGGTTTTGTGGTAAAGACAAAATTTATTGTAACATTACATCAGGGAGGGGTCCTGGTCTTGAGACAGTCACTGTTCCACTGCTACCTATTTTTCACCTTGTATGGATGGGGAAGAATTTGTTGTTCCATTGCTTGGGAGATGCAGAGGAATGAACAAGCTATCTCAGAGCTATCCTTGTGCACCTTTTTGCAACCAGAATCCTCTGAAGTGATATTGTGAAATGCATTAGAACTGTGGTTTCATCTAGGTGAGGCTGAGGGGCTCCTTATTTTCCCCTGGCTGGCTGCCAGAAGTTAGTCCCACCTTCAGTGATTGATCACTGTAACATGGAACTAAATTCCTGCTGTGTGTTTATTTCAGGCAATCTGGGAGAACCAGTTCTATTACCTTTTTGGCTTCCTCTTCCTGGTGTTTATAATTCTGGTGGTATCCTGCTCCCAGATCAGCATTGTCATGGTGTATTTCCAGCTGTGTGCTGAGGTGAGATTTCCATGTTTGTAATATGGGTAGCAGAGGGTACCTGCTCCTGGAAAAGCACAGATCACATTATTGCTGCTGCTCAGCAAAGATTAATGTGGTCCAGCTTCACAGGTGTGATAGTCCCCAATGTCTCTTCACTCTAAAGGGAATTAAAGCTCCTTGGTTATCTGTTAGGCTGGGAACTGTGGTTTCATACCAGGAATTTTGCTGGCCACAGGGTATTTTGAGCTGTTCCAAAACTGTTCCATTCCATCCACATACAAAACAAAATGCAGGATCAAAGGTGAGCCATGGCCTTGGGCAGCAGGTCCTTTGAGCCTGACTGTCAGCATCACATCTTTTGGTTTGGAAACACTTTTGTGACAGAAAACATTCCCCAGTCCCAAATTGTTGATTTCCTTTGAAGGAAGATGGGTGGTGTTCTCCCTGTCCTGGAATGGTCACAGCTTCCCTGAGGTAGTGCCTGGGGAGAAGAAAGTCCAGGGGATAATGAGGCTCTTTATCCTGTCAGGATTACCGCTGGTGGTGGAGGACATTCCTGGTGTCTGGAGGATCTGCCTTCTATGTGCTGATCTATGCTGTCTTCTACTTTGTGAACAAGGTATTCCTCCTGGCTGAACGTGCCACGTTTTTGGGGGTGACTGTGGGATTTGGGAAAGGAAATGGTCGGCCTGCTGAGTCCCAGTCTGCCCATGCCAGCCCAAGGCAGTGCTCACAGCCCTTCCAGACAGGAGAGGAGGGTGTAGGTGCCCCACGACTTGTATAGAGCAGCATTCTCTGACCCCACCTCAAAGGGGATCTCCCTTCAGCTGGACAAAAATGAAAGTTTTCCTCCCTTTGCCAGAGCTCCCCTTGCAGAGGGCGCTGGTTGGTTTGTCATCTGTGTGCATTATTTTTATGACTTTTTTCATCCTCTTCTGTTTCAGCTGGATATTGTTGAGTTCATTCCCTCCTTACTGTACTTTGGCTACACTGCCCTCATGGTCCTGTCCTTCTGGCTCCTGACGGGCACCATTGGCTTCTACGCAGCCTACATGTTTGTGAGGAAGATCTACGCCGCCGTGAAAATCGACTGAAGCTGGAATCCCCCAGCAGGAATCAGACACCTCTGAACACGTGTCCTCCCGGGAGGGACAGGCACATCTTCTCCCAGCCCTTTTTAAGGAAACAAAAATCTGGTGGGAGAGTCACAAGAGAAATAATTAACTCCTCGATTTGGAATGTAACTTTGGCACAGTGTACATGGATTCTGGGCTACTTCTGCGGGGAAAAGGGGTCTGTAGATACCTTACATTTTAACTTTATTATCCTGTTCCATATTTGAGGGAGTTTTTTAGCAGAGAAATATCCCTCTGTATAAGTAAACCCCCTTTTTGCTAATCCATCCTTTTTTTTATGTTGATGATGAACGGATTTGAGACAGCAGTGGAAACACTTGTGAAAACGTTTTCTTCCAGCCCCTGGGGTGCTCTAGGATTCAGGGAGACTCTTCAGACAAGTATCAGACTGGGTTTTTCTCCTGCCTTCGTGTCTGCACAGAAGAGGGAGCTTGACTATGGCAGAATAACCGGAGCCTAAAGGCTCAGCCAGCGGGAGTCCGGCGCGCTCCGATCGCCGATGTTTACAATTTGCTGGAGGTGCCATTCAGAGCCTGGGAAGTGCAATTTCACCCTGAGAGAGCTTGAGCAACCTTCAGCATCGCTTCTCCTTCCTTCCAGCCTCGGACAGCACGGGCCGCTGTGGGAGGGTGGGATTGCCTCTCCTTCAGAAGGCAGGACAAAAGGTCCTGGTGGAAGTGACGTGGCTGTGCTGGAGTACAGGACTGGAAGATGTGTGAGGTAACTACAAGGGTTTGTTCTGTCAATAGCTCTGCTCTGGATGAGTGAGGAATCAGGGCAGGCTGCTTCCTGGGAATGGCACTGGGATCCTGAAGAGCCTGCAGGAGATGGCTGCGGTGCCGTGGTGTTAGTGCCAAGTGATCTGAGGCAGTGTTGGGCCCGAGCTGCCCAAGGGCTGTGCAGGCCATGCTGAAGGGGCTGGCACAGGCAGGTGGCCCCACGAGCTGTCCCATGGCTGGGAGCGGGGCTCTCTCGCTGGCCCTGTGCTCCGGCTGCCCTTGCTGCTCTCTGCTCCTCCTCTGAAATTCTCTACCTCCAGGGAACAGGAAAAGTGTACACCCCATAGCTGTATTTTGTTCTTCTCCACAAAAAAATCAGTCCAAGCTCTCCTGGATAGCTGACATGGGCTCTTCTTTTCCCATGGCTTGATGCCTGAATCAGCCCATGGGAAGCTCTTTTTGAAAGAGATTAAAGTTGGGTTGTGGTTTTGTTTTTTTTTTATTTTTGTCACTTCAGTGATGTTTATCAGTAAAAAGGTTCCATGTTGCAGCAAAGGCTCCCTCCATCCCCAGACTTATTGGATTCAGCCCGGACTACAGAGGAGAGGTTTTTTTTGTGAGATCTATGAAAATTTTTCTTCTTGGAGTAAGGTCTTCCAATGACCAGCTGCCACAGGTCACATCATTCCAACCCAAAACTGTCCAAAGCCCTCCTTGCTCCCAGGGAGGGCTTTGTGGCCTTTTTAAACCCCAATTGCCATAAGTTTCCACCAGGTCCATGCAAGGGCCTGTGTCCTTTCCCATTGGCCCTGCCCATCATGCCAAAGTCTAATCAGCCAGGAATCATGGATGGAAAAAAGGAGGAGGGGATGCATGAGCCAACTGTGCTGTGGAATCCTGTGTCAGTTCTGATTTGAGGTCCCCCTCTGAGATTTTCGTTGATTTTTTTTTTCTTTTTTTCTTCTGCTCCTGCCCCAGTGGAGAGGCTCAGCCAGCACTGATTTCTCTCCCTTCCCTGAAGTGTTTTCTCTGTATTCTTTGTAATTTTTAATTAATGTATGTATTCTTTGTGTCCTATTGTAAATAAATCTGCCATTGTCCTGTCATTCTGCTCTCTTGGCTTCTCCTAAGCCACTCTGGAGAATTTAATTTTGTAACACTTGGCCTGTTTGACACCCATGTGGTTTGTGATGTGTGGCTTCAGCCAAAAGCAGAGCTTGGAATACTCTGTCTTTCTTTGTAATATTTTTCTCCTAGTGAACTAAGTTTCTCCCAGTGTGGCATGCCCTGAATGCTGCCATATATTGTAATTATGCCACCAGTTGAGGCATTTGGATCTGCTGCTGCTGTGCTGCTGGGTAAGATCACTTGAGCAACTCATGTTTGGTGTGACACACGTTGTTTGGTGTGTGGCTCTGATGGGCAGAGCAGCAGAACTGTTGGGTGGCAGTGCTGGGCAGTGCTTTGGAGCAGCAGAGGGGAGGGGACAGCTCCGAAGGGAGTTTGAGGAGTGCTGCTGCTGCAGAAACTGAGCCCTCAGCTTTGGCTTCCAGTTCCACTGGCTTCCCAGAGCTTGTGTGTTTCTGCTGGGGGGGTGTGTGGCAGGAGATCAATGAGCCTCTGCTGGAGTGCTGGCTGAGGGAGGCAAGGTGAATTCCCTTTTTCTGAGATGGTTTGCCTGGCAGAGCAGTGGATGTGATTCCCCCAGGTTACAGAGTTGTGTTGGGGGCTGCTGAGTGTCTGTGAGTGAGACCAGAGCTGGCAAATACTTGAATCAAAACTCAGAAATCATCAGAATAATCCCTTCTCCCTTTAAAAAGGCAAAGGAAGCTTCAGCTCCACCACCAGGACAATCCATGCTGAATTTATTTCTCATTTTTGGCAGATGAGTTTATTCATGTTCTGTCACCGTCCTCAGCGCCAGGGGAAGGCTGCTGAGGAAAGGGCACATTTTATTGGTGGCTGAATTATGAATGAAAACTAGAACTGAAAACTAGATCATTCTTATCCAAGTACCTAACACTGATCATGGCTGTCAGCTTTTAATCCATGTTCTGAAGGAGAATCCCAAGAGAGGCCTGTGTGCTTTGCCCTGTTTCATCTTCAAATGCTTCTGGTGCCTGCAGCCAGTTGTAGCTTAAGCTGAGGTTTGGTCCTGGTTCTCCTGCCTGTGGGCAGCAGAGCATGTTGGGGTTATTTGGGAGGGGGAGTGGGCTGAACTTGTCTGAAATGCTGCCACATGGGCTGGAAATTTTAGTGAAACCAAGCGACCAGAACTTTCTGTTTAACAAACATTATTCTCCTTGACAGGGGATAATGGTGTCTGCTGTGGCTGCCTCCCCAGTGGGGTGCTGTTTTTTTTTTCTTGTGGGTCTAATTCTTTGCTTGGCAGAAATTGAAAAACCTCTGTGGCTTCATGTAGGGAACTGTGTCTTTGACCTGCCTTATGATTCTATCCTGTCTTAATCCAACCAAAACCCGAACTCCCCTCCATGAAGACACTTGGGGTAGGTGATCCAATTGCTTTTAATAAACAACTTCATTATAAAAGATGCTTTCCATTTGAACTTCATTTTTCAAGAGCTAATTTTAGTGATAAACCATACATTTTCTAATGGCACTTAATTACAATTTAAAAACCTTGTTTACAGCCCCCAAAACACTCCTTTAAAAGAGGTTATTCACTCTGTGTAAAAGTGCTAGAAAGTTTGTTTTTAGAAAACCAGTTGAGCTGTAACAATGGGAAGTTTCTGGCTTTGGCAGCTGTAGCTGCAGGGAGGGAGGTCAGGCTCGGGGCCTGTCCAGAACCAGTGCAAGAAGGGACAGTGTGAATGGAGGGACACTGTGGCTTTCCCATCCTCTCCCATGGCTAATCCCAAACCCTTCCCTTTCCAATGGGATGTGTACAGGCTCCTGTGGGAGATGGCAGAGCTTGTGGCTGCAAAGGCCACTCGGTAGCTTTTCTTCCAGCAGCAGTTTTAGAGCTTGGCTGCTCCCAGGGGTTCCACAGGTTCTTTTTGTCCTTCTTGTAGCCACCCCAGGTCTCAAGAATACATCAGCAGACTGCTCTGTGTTCTTCAATATCCTCATTTAAGGAAAACTCTGGTTCAAACGTTACAAAAAAGCCTTTCTAAAAATTGCTCCCAGATATCAGGAATCACTAAAGTGGGAAAGCTTCACAAAGCATCAAGACTGAGGCACTCAGTAGGGTGAGGAGATCTCAAACTCCAGAGAGGCTTCTAGCAGAAATTCTGGGATGTGCTGCAGCATGCAGGCTTCTGCACCCTTGTGTGGCACCCTGAAGTGGGTTCTGAGGGCTGTGAGCAAAGCTTGTGTGTTGCCTTCTTGGAAGACACTGACTACAGAGGAAGGGCTGCAGGCAGGTCCCTGTTCACCTGGGCACTTGGCCAGCCTGGTCTGTCCTAGGTGCTGGGGGCTGTCCCTGTCCTGCAGGCCCTGGAGCTGTCCCCAGTCCATTCAGTACATTCCATGCTAGAGCTGGTTATCCCCTTGCCCAGTAGTTCAAAACAAAGACACAAAAGTGAGGGATGGTTGGTTTGTAACAAGATACTTCAATGTTGAAGATTCTTCCCTCAGCTGAAGAGCTGGCCTATTTGTAGTAATAAAAAAATTAATTCCAAATTCCCTGGTTATCTTTTGCAATGCTTTTAACTTCCCTTGTCAGTGTGATCTGATACAGAGGAGCTCCCTCTGTGTTATGTATGCTCTATTTCCATGCTGGTATTAAGGCACTGGTGGAAAGAACCACGCAGACCTGGCTTCAACCACAAGCACAAAATGAGGAAGGTGCTTCAGGCTCCTCCTGCAGCCCACCTGTGCACATGGAAATAAAATGCACTTTGAACAGGAAAGCCAAGCTCATCTCCTGATGTGGATTTGTGAGAAGCAGAATGTGATGTTTTCTGGTCTCATTTCTGAACATCAGTTCTGTTTTTGCTCGACCTGTTTGCATGCCAGTGTTGATTAGTGGTGTGTGGCCTGTGGGAAGATGTAGAGCTGGCTCCAGGTAGAGACTGCAGACTGTACCCAGGAGAAAACTCCTTACCTGCAGCCACAAGAATAGCTGAAACGTGGAGGATTCCTAGGGGATCCCAGTTGTTCACTAGAAGGAAGCAAGTCCATCACTGGGAATAGCCAGAGGTGAGTCAGTGTGGCATGGATTGTGCAGCAGGGACAACAGAACCTGAGAGGTGGTGGGGAATAGGAACAGTGGTTCTGTAAGGCAGCTGGATCAGTGGTAATGGCATCTCCCTGGCAGCTTCCAGCTGCTTTCCAGGAGAGGCTCAGTATGGCTGTGGCATGTTATGGTAAACAGGCATGAAAAGGGTGAGAGGTGCCAGAGCTGGGGATTGGGGTGAAAAGAATCTGGGCTTCCCAGATCCAGCAGACCAGGCTAAACCAAACCATCTTCTCCTACCACACAGGGACTGGCCAGGATGGGATTCAGAGCTTCAGGTGGCAGCTCCCATCTCTAGGAACTGGGAAAAATCCAAGAAGTTATGGAAAAGACACAAATTTTGGATGAGGATGGAAACCTTAAGTGGTTCTGTTTGAGCCATTCATCCACTTCACTGTTCAGTGGCAGAACAGCTCCAGGGCTTGGGCAGGCAATTAACTAAAAATAGGCACCTGAGGGAGAATTCAGTCAGCCTGACTAACTGGGATTAGAGGATAAGCAAGAAGGTAGGGTGATGGAAGGCACATCTTTGAAGATTTATTTGTGGAAATTTTAATTGCAGGCAGCAGAAAATGCCTCTGCGGGTTGTTCTGTCCAGAGAGCAAAGGTGGTGCAATGGTAGAGAAAGGAAAAGGGGATTTTTTCAGTGAACTGCAGGAAATCTTCCCAGCAGCTGCTGTTCACCTGTCAGCAAGGAAGGAATTAAAGAACAAAGAGCTGAGCTCAACAAAAGTACTGAAATCATCAATCTACCAGAGGCAAAAAAAGGATTCCAGTTGAAATGACACCATTTTTCAACACTGAGGCTAAAGAGCAGCAATGTTGTGAGACAGAGAATGGGGTCTGTCACAACGTGGTGTGTGGGTATTCTGTCATGTGAAATTCAGTGGAAGCAAATGCAAGATAACATGTTGTTCCTTCCTACAAATGGATTTTGAGTGAGCTGTAATCCTGGGGGAAAAAAGATCTTCAGCCTTTCACTGGGTTCTGGCAATCTGAGCCTGGAAGGATGGGCAAGAGTTAACCCTCTGCTGCCAGGGAATGGCTTGGCTATTTCTTAGTTCTTATTTCTAGGGGGCATTAGGTCCTTGGCTATCTGAGAATCCAGGGTCTGATTTATAAGGGCTGGCAGGTTCATGTCCTGTCCTTTTACTGACTGGAGGTCTATGGGTTTATATCTCAGTTGACTGCACTCTTCCTATTGCTTTGGACACCCCCCAAGCCAGCCAGTTTAAAATATCCCTTTATTTAATGAAACCCTCCTGAACAATTATGTGCTGTAGGTGCTGTCCTTGGGCTCAATGTGGTGCAATCTTCCTGGTACAGGTGTGCCAGGAACAGAGGGATCACAGTGGAATGGTTTGCTGGGCTCTGCCTGCCTGACTCACAGCCATGTCCTGGACCTGCAGCCCCAAACCCATGGTCCAAAAAAAACCCAAACCCAAACTCTTCCTGGGATAATTTTTTTATGTCACATAACCTGCACAGTGGCTGCTACAAAGCCCTGCACATACACCACAGAACAGACTGCAGGCTGTGCTGCAGCAATCCCCCTCACAGCATGCCAGAGTTACCCTTGTCCCTTACCTCCAGCTGCATCAGCAGGAGCTTGGCTAAGCTGACTTCCACTGACTTGCCTAAGAGCTTGTACATATGTCCAATGGACTGGGATTCCCAAGTGCTGTAAGCTTGGATGCTCAAAGTATTTTCTTATAAAGAAGTTAAAGCTGTTCACTATAATTTGTTCTGTGAATTGCATATTTGCTATTTCAAACTGAATTACTCTTGTTAGTTAGACTGACTGGTAAAATATTTTCAGGTTACAAGCTGTTGTGGTACAGGAACTTTGAATCCATTTTCCTGAGCAAACACCTGGAATCAGCTCCAATGCTGTCTCTGACCACGCTGCCCTTGCTGGGTTAGATTTTCCTTGCATTGACAAAGGTTACTGCAGTTCTGCTTGTTAAAGTAGCTGTGGAAAGCAAATCACACATGCAAATCATAGCAAAATGAATTCCATTTATTCTTTGACAGACTACTGGTAGGAAAAAGATGCCTGGCTCTAAGTTTAGCTACCACTGCTAAAGGAATTCCAGTGATGACATCTGTTCAGAGTACAATGCAGGCAGGAAGCAAAAAAGCTGAATGTTCTGCAGTGGGAGAAGGTGTGTGATGGCATTGCATAAATCTGATAATCCTCACTGGCAGTGAGTGATCAGTTCTGACCATTTATTTCTCAAAAAATAATAATCCTCTCAACTGAAGACAGGGATAAGGCTTGCATATAATTGATAACAGTGTGAAACTCTTTAATTTGCAAAGAGCAAAGCAATAGAAGACAGGCCTGAGGTATTCAATGCTGGTAAACAGACTGGCTGCAATGCCCTGTTTACCTTTGCTAGGTTAGAGAACAAGAAGGCACTCGTTGGACTTGGAAAGGCAACATTTTCCAGTGGAGAAAAGGAAAAAGTACTGCATTCAACTCGGGGAGATCATTGCCACAGGATATTGCTGAGGTAAATAAATCTTATATTACATTTTGATACAAAAGTCTTATTTGCAGCATTGCTGGCTAACCTAAAACAACCGATCTATGTTCTGGAGAATCAATGGATTGCTAAAGAGTCATTTTGGGAAGAATTACTAAGCTAAATTAAAAATAAAATTCTGGAGTAAAATGGAAGGGGGACAAGCCTGTGACCAAAAGAGGCACAGCTGATGTCACACAGTGGGATCATGGCTCAGCAGGAAGGAATCTGCATCAACTGAGGTGGATGTGCTCTGGGGAGACAAGGGAGGACAGCATCTGGCTTCACCCAAGGAGCTGAGATAACAGAGTAGAGGTAGATTTTGCATTTCCTAGATTTATGGAGAACAATATTGACAGATTTCCTAGTTTAAATTGGCCTATAATGGTTCCTCCATGCTGAGGTATGAAGATCTGCCTGTCCATAGCCATAAACATGCACCAGTGCAGAGTGACCTCTGTATGTCCCCATCTGCAGTGTAAGTGCCCAGGAAAACAGGAGCAGGAGACAATACAGGTGCTAAATGACACCAACAGCTGGCTGCCACTTCCCAGTATAATCCTTCTGCCCTGGTAGGTAGACAGCCCATGGAAGAGTTGAAGAGGTAGGGCAGGGAGCAAGGGAAGCAGGACTTTAACTTCAGGAGGCAAGGCTTGAGCAGAAGAGAACAAAAAAAGGCCAGTGGAACCAAATTCAAAGTGAAAAGTTGACTGCAGGCCCCAAACCTCAGCATTTGCTAGAACTACTGGTGTTGGGGGAAATGCTTCAAATACACTGATAGTGTGTACATGAAGCTGGGACCAATTTTTCCTTGATTATTGGATGTTATCACCATTGAGGTTAAAATACACCTTTGAGACTGCTTCCTGGATAAGCCAAAAAGGGTGCTGACCTCAATGAGTGGTTAAAAAAACCCAAACCCCAGAAACTCATACTCTGTTGCTCATCCCAAGGGAACCTATGGAGCAGGGCCTGCAGCCTGTTCTCACCCATGCCTGGTACGCCAGTGCTCGACGTCCCGAGCTCCTCACCCAGCTCTCTCACGTGCTTTGGTTTCCAGATCTGTTTGCCTGGGGGAGATATTTAAAAGGGCTCTGTCCATACACAGCACACCAAGCTAAGCTGTGAGAGCTGCTCCATCCCCTTCACTCGGGATAGCCAGCGAGAAAAGGCAGGAAGCTGCTGCCTACAGGGGCAGAGGCTGAAGTGGTCCAAAAGCAGTGTATTTCCCCATGGGGGAAGAACATGATAAGTGAAGAGAAATCAGTGCAACCTGACTTCGTTGTGTAAACAGTGTTCTAGCTACACCAGAGATCAACCCAGTGTATTCTGATGCCTCCTATTTTTGCAATGGCAGAAACAGATTTGTGTTGTGTAAACAATGTTCACCATAATGAGTTTATCCTAACAGCTCCAAAGAGGTGACGTTGAATTCACTATGTAAACGGGCTTGTTGCTTAACACTGATGTGGAGTAAGCTGTTGTTGGGTGATGGGATGAGAGGTAGCAGGGAAGGACAGCCTCTTCCCCATTGGCTTCATACAGAGCGGGATCATGACTTCTTCTCCATGAGGAGGTGTTGGCTGGTTTGCCAGAATTGCAGTGTGGTAACATGAAATGGAAGCTGGACTCTTCAAAAGTTTAGCCCAGGATGAAAGTCTCAACTCCTTCTGAGGGACAGTCCCTTCCCAGAGAGTAATACAACTCCAGCATTCTCAGGGAAGGTCAGTGCTAAGCGCGGCTCCTGATTCACAGATTAAAAATTAGATAAAATATATCCAGTCTATCAGCTGAAATCTTTCCTCTGTACAGGACTGGGACTTGCACGGGTTCCAGTCTACAAGTGCTCCCTCCGAGATCAGAAACCTCCTGTCTGACCCAGCTCTGCCAGAGCTTTCACACCCCCAAGGAAGGAAGAGTTGTGCGTTTTTAAGGCTCTCCACAAAAGGGTGGCTGAAAGATCTGTTCTCCAGTGCTACTTCCAGCTTATTGGAATGCCTGGTGGAACCGTGGCAGCGTGGTTGTGCTCAAGCTGGAGGTGAAGACGGGGGGCAACGAATGAAGGGGCCCAAAGTTCAGCGAGGCCCCGGCGCCGGGAGACTCTTGAGGTTGATGTTGCAAAGTGGTGAGCAGTGGCTGCGCCTCCCCCTGCGAGTAGCCCATGACCAATCCCCCTGATGAGACAGGCGGATTGCAAGGAGGAAGATTTAGGGGAAGGAAGCCCAGAAGATGAGAAAAGTCCATGTTAGCAGCACAGAGAGCCTCTGAGAGGTTAGCAGGGCTCTTGGAAAGCAAAGCCTCATCCAGGGCGGGAGGCTGAGGCGAAGAGGACTGAGGATCACCAGATGAGAGAGACAGACTGCCAGGGAAGTCTGACAAAAAGCTGTCCACCTCTACTTTGGGTAGTTTCTCAGGCAAATATGAGGTAGATCCAAGCTGATACTTTGGAGGAGGCTGCGGTGGGGAGGAGATGGGAGAAGAAGACTCCAGAGGATAGCTCATTCCCATTGGAAGAGAATTAGGAACCAAAGAATGGGGCATCCCTGAGCTTGGCATGGTTTGGAGATGTGTGCTATACATGCCCACGGGCAGCACGCCGGGGAAGCTCTTACCACCCATCATGTCTCTGGATGCCATACACAGGACAGGACTCAGCTCTTCCTTCACTGCCACAGAGGAGCTGCAGCTGAGCAGACCCAACATGTCCACTGGCTCCGTCTTAATCTTCAGCAGTTCCTGGGAGTGGCTTTTCTTCATGTGCCTGGTCAGGTGGTCTTTCCTGCCAAACCTCTGAGCACAGTACTGGCACAAGAAGTCCTTCCGCCCCGTGTGCACTACCAGGTGTCTCCGCACGTCCTTGCGGGTGTAGAAGCGCCGGTCGCAGTGGTCACACGGATGCTTCTTCTCCTTCGCCCCGCCGGAAGCCCGCCTGGAATGAGCTTTGAGGTGCTCCAGCAGGACCTGGGTGCTCTCAAAGGTCTGGAGGCACACCTTGCAGCTGAGGTCACCGCTGGCAGCCGCGTGCATGGCCAGGTGTCGCCTGAAGCCCAGTTTGGTGTTGTAGTTCTTGCCGCACTCGGGACAGTGCAGGGCCTCCTTGTTGGGGTCGTGGGTCTGCAGGTGGTTCCGAAGGTGATCCTTCCGGTGGAACATCTTCTCGCAGTACATGCACTGGTGGGGCTTCTGAGCAGAGTGCGTGGCCATATGCCTTAGGGAAGAAAAGCAGGAAGGGTCAGACAAACATCCAGCCCCTGAGGGTACACATGCTACTTTTCCAAAGTTTTCCTTGTGTCCTACACTTTATGCCATAAAAATCCCAGATGGCATTTTGCCTCCAGTAAACATGGAGCACAGGAGCACAACGCTTCAGGCAAAACCTACAGTCTGTCCCAGCAGCTGTCTCTCCTCAGCTCCTGCTCTCTGCTGAAGCTGCCCAAGAAAACCTCCCTAGTTTGTGACACTAGGTGAGAAAACTTCAGTTCATCAGGAGGGTCAGGCTATGCCCAAGTCTGCTGACAGCCACTGTGGTCTGATTTCACCTTGGTATCTCATACCCTCCCACACTGTGGTTCACCTGGTTTCAAGTTCTCAGCCATCACTGTTTAATTATTTTGTGTTGTACTTCACTACATAACTGGGAACTCTACTTCTCCATACTGGAACAACAGTTGCCATGGAAATACCCCCGTGGCTAGAAGCAGGACTTATGAATGCAAATGCTATTCTTGCCTTTCATTTTGTTTTTTAATCTGTGAACTTTACTTTCTGTTTCTCTTTCCTCCTCAGTGAAACATAAAGCAGCTTGAGCTCAAGATACAGCATTAGCTGAAATTCTCTGGAAGGCACCTAAAGAGATGCCAAGTACGGTAATGTCTGGGACTCAACTGCTTTGCAAGGTAAAAGGGCATTTCCCCTCCTCCAGCTTCTCAGAAATTCAAGTAAAAACACACGAGGGAGGGGGTTTCCCCTCTCTCCTGGCACTGCTGGGCAGAGGCATTCGAAGATACCTACCTATAGAGCTTGTACTTGGAGGCAAAGGCCTTGCCACAGTGCAGCTGGGGGCAGTTGTAGGGCCTCTGCTCGGAATGGGAAAGCGTGTGAGTTCTCAGCTTGTCCACGTGAGGGAAGGAGGCCTCTGATAGTTCACACTGGCATTTTCCCTGACTTTCGGTTTCTTCACCTCTTGGTCTGGGGACTAATTTCCAGCCTGTCTCTTCCTCCTCCTGCTTTGCATCTTGAATCCAGTTGGGAACACTGGGAAAAAATGCCGTCATGGCAGGTCTAGTAGAACATGGCCATGCCAAGCAGAACTCCAGCCTGTGGGCGTCTCGCTGTGATGTTGTCCCAGTGCAGTTTTCTGTTGGAGCCCCCCGTGACCAAACTGCTTTAATAGCAAAACTTCTTCATCTGAAATCACAGAAGGCTGCTGTTAATTCACTGCAACCTTCCCCTGTGTGAATGAACATGTGGAGATGTGTGCTCCCAGTCACAGGGACCTCCAATCAATAACCTTTTTCTGTCTCTTCCCCCTTAACCTCTTACCTGAATAAAATGATGTTAAACTTTTTCTGAATTGCATTCTTGGCCACTGTCAAGAGCCAGTGTTACGAGTGGGATATATTTTCTCATGAAGTATCATAAAAGGTGTCTATTTGTAGTTCTTTCCTTGTGTGTTTTGCACAGATCACTTCTCATCCCATTTTTTTATATTCTTGCTCTTGGTTTCTGCCTACATGGAATTCCCTCTCAGAGAAACCAAGGTTCTCTTGTATTTTCTTTTCCCATCCTTTCTGCTACCTGCCTGGTGCACTGGACAAAACCACCTCCAGAGCAAATCAATCTGAACCCCCAGATGTGGCTGAACAGGGCTGAGGAAGAAAGCTCTCAATTATCATCAACACCACACCTTTTTCTGGAAGGCAACGGATGCTGCTCCTCTTCAGGGTGGGATTACTCATTGTATTTTCACTTTTCGATTGTGAGGCACATTCTGCCTCTCTGGATCAGCAAGTTTTCTACTGTAATGAGCAATTTTTAACTCTTTTTTTTTTTCTTTGACACTCTCATCCATTAATAATGGAAGCTCAAACTGTTTCCTGTTCAATAAAATGCACCTCCTGGAAGCTCTTCTGGCTTTCATGTTGACAAGATTCTACATTAATCTCTCTTAGCAGGTTGTTCTTGAGCTGTGTGTTGGTTTTTACACTGCCAGCTCGACTGGTAAACGGTCAGATGAAATAAAACCAACCCCTTTCACTCAATTTGGCTGCCTGAGAAACTCTACTTAAAATAGCACCAAACCCTCACTCCATGATTGCTTCAGAGGAGGAACTTCCTGCTGCACATCAACATGAGTGTGACTTGTGGGCAGGATGTGCAACTGCGAGGGAACAGACCAACCCCCAAGAAAGTGCTCAAGGAACGTTATCAAGAGCTGAAATAACAATTCCTGTGACTGCACCATCACCCCAAATACCATGGATGGTTCCCTCAGGGTGGAAAACACTAGGGAACGGGGTGACTTCAAGAAAATATATCACTGTGAGCTTTGGGAATGCCCGTTAAGAACAAAACTTGGTTTTGTGCAGGCTAAATCTACGTGGTCAGAGCAGAACAATGAAGGACCAGAACTGCTGAGGTGCCACTTTGGGACAAACCAGCGTGATGTGACAGCTGCTCTGACCCCTCAGGGTGCAGGAGGTTCAGAGCAATCTGTCTTTCTGTGTGCTAAAAGCATGAATCTTTCACCTCTCTATGAAATATGTCCCAGAAAAGATGAGTGTTCTCTACCTCTTGCTCCAGAGCTGTGCAGGTGTCCCGGGAGTCTCCGCCACTTTCACCAGGGAACTGCTCCTTTCCCTCCGAAAAAGCCTGGCCATCTGGGCCAGTTTCAAAGCTACCTGGAAGAAGACAAGAGTTTGAATTTTGATGTTTTTAACAGTAAGGTGCATAAACGATCACACTGGAATTTCAGGGAATTCAGAGGTGCTGCTGCAACCGCCTTGCGAACGGCGGAGGTGCCGGGGGGTGGCCGCGAGGGGCAACTCGCTCCTCCCTCCGGCACCTCCGCCGCTTGCCTCGGAAGCCAGCCGGGAGACCCGCACCCCCGGGAGCGCTCCGTGGAGAATGCAGCCCCGGTGGAGCGGGATCGCACATCCCACCCCCGCCCCGCAGCCCTGAGGGGAGGGAGGCGGGCCCGGCCTACGCCCCCCCCTCCGCCCCGCATCCTCCTCCTCCTCACACGCCCCCCTGTCCCCTGAGGGGACCCCGCCACCGAGGGGAGGGTACG
>WBNO01012442.1:82044-100558 GCA_013400575.1 Peucedramus taeniatus | reverse complement strand
CCCCGGTCTGTGCCCCGCTGCATCCCCCGGTCTGTTCCCCGCTGCATCCCCCGGTCTGTGCCCCGCTGCATTCCCCGGTCTGTTCCCCGCTGCATCCCCCGGTCTGTGCCCCGCTGCATCCCCCGGTCTGTGCCCCGCTGCATCCCCCGGTCTGTGCCCCGCTGCATTCCCCGGTCTGTTCCCCACTGCTTTCCCCGGCCCGTGCCCCGCTGCATTCCCCGGTCCGTGCCCCGCCGCACGGTCCGTGCCCCGGTCGGTGCCCGGCGCGGTCCCCGCTGAGCCCCGTCTCTCGCAGGCCGCTTCGGTAACCAAGCCGAGCACTTCCTGGGAGCCCTGGCCTTCGCCCGCGCCCTCAACCGGACCCTGGCCGTGCCGCCCTGGATCGAGTACCGGCACCACCGCCCTCCCTACACCAACGTGAGCCCGGGGGGCAGCGGGGGCGAGGCGGGCAGGGCCGGCAGCTCCCGGGGGCTGAGCTGCGGGCCCGGGGTAGGGGCACCCCCGGCTGACGGGCTCTGCTCCCCCGCAGCTGCACGTCCCCTACTCGGAGCTGTTCAGGCTGGAGCCGCTGCGGCGCTACCACCGCGTGATGAGCCTGGAGCAGTTCATGGAGCAGCTGGCGCCCCGGCACTGGCCGCCCGGCAGCAGAGTGGCCTATTGCTTCGAGGCCGCTGCCCAGAGGAGCGCGGACAAAAGCACGTGTCCCATGAAGGTGAGCTCCTCCTCGGCCCCGCGGGCACGGCTTGGCTCCAAAGGCTCAGACTGACTCGTTGGGGTCGCCATTGATTCGCAAATTTAGGAGTTGCCCACTTCACCTCTTGTGGAGAGGCTCATGCTGTGCCGTCGTCAGTTTTCTTTGTCTGCAAGTGCTCGGGGATCAGGAATACAATGTGTGCAAAGAGATTTATCACCTCAGATTTAATTGTGACTGTAGCTTATCTCCTGCTCTCTGTTTCCCAGCTGGTGTAAAGCAACCTCTCTTAACTACAAGTTTGGAAGCTGTGGTGTGCTTGTTCTTTAAGACAACCTTTGCAACTTTCTCAGTGAACTTCCCTTCATGTATTTTGCAGTCTCTTTCCTGTGGAGCTGGTGTGTCAAACAGGCTGTTCCAGCTGCTTCCAGCCTGGAACAGGCTCCAGCTTTGCACCTCAGGATCTTGCTAGATCCATCTTTCAGGCTCTGTGTGTGCACTAAATGAACACTTGTCTTTTCTTTGCAGGATGGAAATCCATTTGGTCCCTTCTGGGATCAGTTCCAAGTGGATTTTGATAAGTCTGAGCTTTTCAAGGGAATTTCCTTCAGTCCTGCATACAAGGACCATTGGATCCAAAGGTAGCCAGAAAATGGAAAAGTGCTGGCAGGGCACTGTGGGCATTTAGAGTCACTCATGAAAGCAGCTGTGACTGTGTATTGTGACTTAACATTTTGGGGAGAGACTGAAGTGGTTAGTTAGTAATATAGTTAAAAATATTAATGCTTTTTCCATTAAATATTTGCTGAGCACTTCCTGGGGGCATTACTTTAGGTATGAACTCTGTTAAGCTGATTGACTTCTGAGCCAGGAATATTTAATTTATCGAGTATTTATTAAATATTTAACTAATTGTCAAAAAGAAGATGGTTCTCAGCTGGGGATTATGAACTGTATTTTGCTGCTTACCTTGTATTTTCAGAGCCATTAGTGACTTTAGTGGTTATCAGTAAGTTTGGGTGACAGAATTGGTCTAGTTTGGGGTGAAAATGTAACTTCCCATTGCTTGGTAGCTCCTCACTGCCTGTTTGAGGTTCTTCTCTTATTGTCTGTCAGATAAAAGGTCTGAGGTAAAATACAGCCTCTGAGATTTCTTCAGTTCAGATGGCAAAACAGCTAAAATTATCTCAGTTTGGAGCAATAAATGCTGCATATTTTGGGGTATTCCTGGTCTCTACTCTAACCTTCAGAGCAGCCTTCATGCAGGTTAGGTCACCTTTCAGACTGCTGGGGTGTTGGAACAGGTGGTCCCCTGACCAGAGAGTAATTAGTATGGACTCCATGATGCAGAAGGCATGAAAGACACTTTATTATTCGTGTTTTATGGTTCTTATAGGAATAGTTTCACTTAAGACTTGATTGATCTTAAAGTGAAAACCTCTCACGCTATTGGCAAGGTATTAATAGCACACTCTAGTAAACCATATCTATAAACAAGGGTTACAGAGAGAGAGATAATAATTGTTTGAATTCTTTTCCTCTAAGATTCCCAGGCTCAGCCTGTGAGAAATTATCTCTGTTCTTTCTCCAACTGAGCTGAGAATATCCACACTGGGGTTGGTTTTCCGTAGGTTTCCAGCCTCTGAGCACCCTGTTCTTGCCTTACCTGGAGCTCCAGCCCAGTTTCCTGTCCTGGAGGAGCACCGGCCCCTGCAGAAGTACATGGAGTGGTCAGATGCAATGGTGAAGAAGGGAGAAGCTCACATCCAGTCCCTGCTGCTCCGGCCCTACGTGGGAATTCACCTGAGGATCGGCTCCGACTGGGTACGGCAGCGGCTGCGGGCTGCTGACAGGGCTGTGGACAAAGCTGCTCCAAAAGGAGCTGTGCTAGGAGAGCCACCTGATCCCTGCTGGCATCCAGGAGCTCCCTGTGTGTTAGCAGTGGTGCTGGGATTCTTTCAGACAGGCAGAGGTGGGGGATGTGGTGGTGTTTTCTCGCTGGAAAACAAAAAATGGTTGTGATGAGGCGCGGTTCAGCCTCTCATCCCAATGACGGGACAAAGGGAAGTGGCCTCAGGTTGCACCAGAGGAGGTTCAGGTTGAATATTAGGGGAAAATTCTTCACTGAAAGAGTGACTGAGCACTGGCCCAGCCTGTCCAGGGCCGTGGTGGAATTGTCATTCCTGGAAGTGTCCAAAACACAAGTGGAGGTGGCGCTTTCTGATCAGGTTTAGTGGGCGTGGGGTATCTGTTCAAAGATTGGACTTGATAATTTCAGAGGTCTTCAACTTTGATTATTCTGTGATTCTCTTTTCCTCTTGCAATAGAAAAATGCCTGCAACATGTTAAAGGATGGGACAGCTGGGCCACACTTCATGGCTTCACCACAGTGTGTGGGCTATGACCGCAGTGCTGCGGTGCCTCTCACCATGGACATGTGCCTGCCAGACCTCCGAGAGATCAAACGGGCTCTCAAGCTCTGGGTGGCAAAGATTGAAGCTAAATCTGTTTATATTGCTACTGATTCCGAGCCCTACACAACTGAAATACAGCAGTTCTTCCAGGAAAAGGTGAGTCTTCCAGAAACCTCTTCTGGCAGGAGTGCTTGGATAAAAACCTTCCTTGGCTTCTGGCCTGAGGCTGTCATGGATAGCAGACAGGCAGTTGTGGAATAGGTTATTCACAGCCAAATATTGGCATCTCAAAGTGAATTTGGCTCATAGCAATAAAAATTATTCTGTAAAATTCTTTTTTATCCAGGAGATTGAAGAGCATTGTCTGGCATGGTAGTAAATATTTCCATGAAAAGGGTTTAAATTAAATAAACCTAAGTGATTTTCAGAAATGCTCTGACATTGATCTAATCATAAATGAGTTATAGGGCAGAGAAAGACAAAACTCACTCTCTCTCTGTTGTGTATTCCATTCCTAATATTATGCCAAGGCATTGGATTGTGATAATAGCTGGATTCATCTCCTCTCCTCGTTTCTCTGCAGCTCAAGGTTGTCAGCTTGCAGCCAGAAGTGCCTCAGATTGATCTGTACATCCTTGGCCAGTCCGACCACTTCATCGGGAACTGTGTCTCTTCCTTCACTGCCTTTGTGAAAAGAGAACGTGACATCCATGGGAAACCCTCCTCGTTTTTTGGCATGGACTACCCACCGAGGCTGCGGGATGAGTTCTGACCCAAGGAGGAGGAAAAGGCTCCCTGGTTCCAGGGCTCTGAGCTGGGTCCTTGGTGCTACAGCATTCCTTGTGGGCAGTCACTGCTGGGCTGTGGGAGAGCTCCTGCCCTCCAGTGCTCCTCACAGTCCCTTCCAGACTGTTCTGTCTGGTCTCTCCTGTGTTTCCAGTGTGAGCTCAGATAGAAATTTAAATCATGTAGTTTATAGGAAACTATAAACTACCTATAGTTTTTTAAGATGTAGCTTTTATAGATCTCCATTCTCACTACTTGGGATTCACCAGCAATCACGAGGAAGCAGCTGCTCAGATTTCCTCCTCTTTTCTTTCTCTGATAATTCTTAACTCTCACCTGGAGATGTTTTGAAGCTTCATGTCCAAAACTGACCATAATTGGTTCTTTTTGAGTGTAAGACTTCTGTCAGGCAAATCAGGTTCCCTGGAAAGGGTGTGCAAGGTGAAGCTCAGGACTGAAAAAGCTCTGGGTTTTATCAAGGACCACGGTTGTCTTACCAGACCTGTGTCACCACAGTGCCTCAGTGTCCCTTCTCCTGGCCAAAGAAATTCCATACCCTGTGCTGTGGGGCCCTGGATCTCTTTGGTGGTGCTGGAGGAGTGCAGTGGGACATGGTATGACATGGCAGCTGCCTGTTCAGCCTCTCTGCATCAGCCTGGGGCGAGGTGTGTGCAGGGACACGGGAGGAGATCTGTCACAGCCAGGCCAGAACTGGAGACTGATGGCTTGTAGCTTTGTAGCTGTTCTATCAGTGAGGTCTGTGGTAGAAGAGAAACTTTGAGCCAAGGTTATTAAAATAGCTGTAGTGGGGTTGGGTATGTCATACCTGGGTCTATGGTAGTTTTGTTTTTGTACTTTATAGGATAACCCCTCTGAGAGCATTACCCTTGTTTGGGGCAGTTCCCAGTGGAGGTAACTCTGGAAAATTATTCATTGATGTGGAAGGAACAGCCCAAACCCCTCTGTTTGGCCTGGTGTGGTTTGATGCTGGTAAAACTGATAATCCCAACATGGTGAGACTCAGCTTGACCAATGCCTTTTGGTGCTTCTGTGACTTCATTTTCAGGTCCAAAGACTGAGTACAAAACTGTTCATTTTTCAAAAATGCCACTTGGGTGAGTCTGTGGTACCAGAGCTGCTGCCTCCAGTGCACTGCTGCAGTCCAGGCAAGGCTGTTATGAGCGGTTAACTCCAAATATATCTTTTTATGATGGTATTTTCCTCCTTGAAATGTTTCTGAGCTTTGAAGGAGTTTGAGGGCTCAAGGGAGTGAGCAGAATGAGAAGGTCCCCCAGGTGTCAGGGTGGCAAAAACTCATCTCTTGTTTCCTCAGGGCTGGCTTCAAAAAATCATGGGATTTGGGGGAAAATGATCAGCTTTGGGGCCTATGGGAGCTGGGCTTTTGAAGACTGATCCTTCTTGTGTCATACAGTTTACTGATCTTGGGTGATGCCCTTGGGCTGCCTTGCCTTGCTGTGGAGAGGGGAAGCCTTTCCCCACACTGTTGGGAAGACAAAGTATTAAAATGTTAGGGTGGGGTGTTTCTTTATTTTTAAAAAATAAGGTATTTTTTGTACTAATAAAAACTTGATTTTGTATTCACTCGTAGTGAACCAGCATTTTATTCCTCCATTGCAGAAGTCTCTGGTACCAGAGCTGCAGCCTCCACTGCACTGCTGCAGTCCAGAAAGCTCGAAGAGGTGATTAAGGGGACATTTAACTCTTAAACATCTTCTTTACGATGGTCTTTTTCCTCCTTGGAAACACTCCCGAGCTTTGGAGGATTTCAAAAACCCCAGCCTGGGCGCGGCAGAGCGGCGGCACCCGCCGGGCTGGGGCAAACCTCGGCATTTTCGGGGTTTGGCGGCGTGCGGGGTGCCCGCGGCGGGGCCCCTTTGTCCCGGCTGCANGGGCGCGGGAGGCGGCAGGACCCGCCCGCGGCCGGGCTGCGGGGGCGATGCCGCGGGCGGGTGGCCCCGTTCGGGTGGGTGTCTGCCTCTCCCGGTGCTTCTCCCCCGCGGTCCTTTCCCCCTCCACGGTTGCTCCGCGCTGTCCCCGGGTTCCCTTCCCCGCAGAGCCCGCTGTCGCAGCCGTGAGGGCGGTGGGTGATGCTCGGGTGAATCCGCGGACGAGCCCGCGGTCCCGGCTCCCCGTGGGGTGCGGTGCTGAGGCGACAGCGGTGACAGAGGTGACCGCAGGTGACCCCAGAGGCCGAGTGAACCCAGGGCGCGCAGGTGGCACCGCCGGCCCAGCTCCAGCGGCAGCAGCAGGAGGTTCTGCCCGGCCTGCGGAGCGCTTGGCAGGGAGGCGAGAGGAAAACAGCAGCACCGAGGGTGGTTTGGCTTGGGACGGAGGGAAGGACACAATTCAACCGTGGCATTATGAAACCACAAATATTTGAAAGATTTGAATGGCGAGAAGCAATGGAATGTTTTGAATGGTACCTCGGGATGTGCGGAGATGCAAGGGAAGGGTTGGGGCAGTTCCAAGAAAATCTTTCGGAGATGTTTAAGGCAGGAAGCAGAGCAGCCTCAGGATGTCCCCTGTCAGGGCAGGTGGCTGGGGTGAGCACAGTGCCTGGGGCACAGCTGTCCAAGACAAAACCTCCCAATCCTGGAAGATTCTGAGGAGAAGTGGTTGCCCCATCTTGTATTCAGGTTGTGGCATTGCTCATTTTTTCCAGCATAACCTTGTGTTGACTGAAATAAATAAAAATGCTTCAATTTCTGCCCATCCTCCCCTCTTGGTCACCAGAGGCACATTTGCAAGTGCATCCATCTCAGCCTTGACCCTGACCTTGACTTGCAGGGACCTGGATCAGGTCACCTTAGGCTGAACTAATTTCATGAAAAAATTCCCATCTTTGATGGAGAAGAATGGGTGGCACAGCAGCATTCCCAGCTTTCTGGCCATTCATGTCCAGCCACTCTGGCAGCTCAAGCATTGCCCAGGAGTTTCTGGGGAATATAAACACTGCCAGCTAATTGGTTTTATTTTCCAGTTACACACTTGGATAAATCTGAGAAGAACCATAATTTGTTATGCTTCCAGTAAACTTCACCGCAGTAGCTAAAATAATTGGAGATGATTCAGGATGGGTTGTTATGAAAATAGCCCACATCAGGGGTAAAATCAGTTGTTTGTGATTATAAAAAGAGACTTGCAAGTGAAATGGGGAAAGGTGTCAAAAGCTGATGGTGAGGAGGAACACCCAGAGGGGCAGCAAATGTGCAACATAATTTTTGTTCAAGGTGTAGCTCTGGCAAGACTAACTTTGATAATTTAATATTTGTCATAGTTGCTTACAAAAGCAGCACTTCTCATCAGAATATTATTTTAGATATTCAATATATAAAATAAATCCATGCTTTCCTTGTCAGAACTTGTGCCTAATTCGAGTATTTGCCAGTGTGAACATGCAGATACGTGACACAGTGGTTGTCATGTGACCTTGTCAGAAAATTGTCTCTTGTGAACTTGAATTACTGGAATGTCTCTCAGAGCTGTGGAAGGGGAAGCGTGTGTTAATGTATACAACTTCTCAGGATGAACAGAGGGAGACTTGTTCTTTGTGATTCTGCCAAGATTTGTCCTCGTTTCACTTATTCTTTCTGTGTTTGTGCTCCAGAATTCGTGTTTGCTGTGGGTCAGACAGGAAGGTCACCTTTATCTGGAGCTGTCAATTAGGAGGGAAATGGTTTTATTCAGTAGCTACCCAAAATTCCTGTAACAGTTTGAACTCACTGTGCAGAGTGTGGAGTGAATTCTGAATGAGTGTCCAGTTCAGTGCTTTTATGGGAAGAATGAGAAGCAGAGAGTTTCCCCCCACAGACCCAAGGAAATTCCCAAGGCCATATTGAGGTTTCTGTTCAATTCTTAACCATGTTTATCTGTTACTTCTGTTTTCCTTTTTGCCAGTCTGGCTGTCTGTATATTGGGCTGGAATTGTGCTTCCTTTCCCATCCACTAGCTCTGGCCCTGAAGTTCTCTGCCACCTTGTTGGAGAAGCTCTCCTGAGACATGCAATTATCAAGTGAAAAACAATTAGACAAAAATTCCTGTTTCCTGCTGATCCAGCTGGGAAGGGAACAGTGAACAACACATTCCAAGGAGGCCCCACCTGAACCTGTGCCAGCACTACCTGGGGTTCCCTGTGTGTATTAGTTTTACACTTAATTCTAGTTGGCAGAGCGACCTCAGGGCTCTTCTTGGAAGCTATTTTGGAAATAAAAAGGGTTATTAGAAATTGCATGGCATTCCCCAAGTTGTGCCATTGTGTTCTGCTATGTGAGGCTTTAGCAGTGACTGCTTTAGCAGTTTAGGAGCACAGGCTCCTAATGGAGCTTTTTGCTCCATTTTCAATGGCAGTTCCTCTTGCTGATGACTGGAGGATGCAGCAGTGTGTCCTCCCTCTCTACCCAGAGTCATGAACGAGTTGGATCTGTGATCTGGGTTTGTGCAACATGCATTTAGGTTGATGGTGAGTCCTGTAAACCTGATGCAGTTGGAACACCGGAGCAGGAGTGATGTCAGTAGGTCAGTGTAGCAGAGCAGGGCTGGCTTTTGTGGGGAATCCTGATAAAAGTATATTGCTAAAAGAAAAGATAATAGCAGACTTGTGCTCCAGAGAGAGCAAGGCTGTACTAGATTTTCAAAATGGGAGATTTAAAACAAAAGGCCTGACTGCAAAGAAAATTAATGGCAAAGTACTATTTTCATAAATAGTTTTAAAAGGTTTATTGTTATTTTTAAGGGTCAAGAAAAGGATCTTTACCAACTGTAAAGATGTGATCTGATTATGAGTTTTTGCAGCAGAGCTTATAAAAATAATGCTATTTGATACACAGCCTTTGATAAAATAATTCTGTCTCTGTTCAGGCCTTTACAGGGTTTTCATGTTGTACATTATTTTAGTACTTCAAAATCCCTTGCAACTTAATGAACGCAAAATGCTTCTCAGGTTGATGAGGCGAGACTTTGGCTTTGGGAAAAGCTGTTCCCTGCAGAGAACTGCCTTCAGACATTCCTGCTTTGTTTCTGTTTCAGGTTTGTAGCACGGGATCATCCACCATCGGGATCACTCCAGGCACAGCCCCGCCGTCATGTCCAAGTCAAAGAGCTCCGAGTCCGTGCGGGTGGTCGTGCGCTGCCGGCCCATGAACAGCAAAGAGCAAACTGCTTCCTATGAAAAAGTTGTCAATGTGGATGTCAAGTTAGGGCAGGTCTCAGTGAAGAATCCACGAGGGTCATCTCATGAACTGCCTAAAACGTTCACCTTTGATGCTGTGTATGACTGGAATTCCAAACAGGTCGAACTCTACGATGAGACCTTCAGACCTCTTGTGGACTCTGTTCTGCAAGGGTTTAATGGGACAATCTTTGCCTATGGGCAGACTGGGACAGGGAAAACATATACGATGGAAGGGGTGCGTGGTGATCCCGAAAAGAGAGGGGTCATCCCCAATTCATTCGAGCACATCTTCACCCACATCTCTAGATCTCAAAATCAGCAATACTTAGTTAGGGCATCTTATCTGGAAATATACCAAGAAGAAATCAGAGACTTGTTATCAAAGGATCAGTCCAAGCGGCTGGAGTTGAAGGAGAGACCAGACACGGGGGTTTTTGTTAAGGATTTGACCACCATTGTTACAAAAAGCGTCAAAGAGATAGAGCACATCATGAATTTGGGAAACCAGAACCGCTCCGTTGGTGCCACCAACATGAACGAGCACAGCTCTCGATCTCACGCCATCTTCCAGATCACCATCGAGTGCAGCGAGTTGGGACTGGATGGGGAGAACCACATCCGTGTTGGGAAGCTCAACCTGGTCGACCTGGCAGGCAGCGAGCGGCAAGCAAAGACTGGAGCACAGGGGGAAAGGCTGAAGGAAGCCACTAAAATCAATCTGTCCCTCTCAGCTTTGGGCAACGTTATCTCTGCCCTGGTAGATGGCAAAAGCACGCACATTCCCTACCGGGACTCCAAGCTGACCAGGCTACTTCAGGACTCATTAGGTGGCAATGCCAAAACTGTGATGGTGGCCAATATAGGCCCTGCCTCTTACAACGTAGAGGAGACACTGACCACACTGAGATATGCCAACCGTGCCAAAAACATCAAGAACAAGCCACAAGTGAACGAGGATCCTAAGGAGGCTCTGCTGCGGGAATTCCAGGAAGAGATTGCTCGACTCAAGGCACAGTTGGAAAAACGGTCTATTGGCAAAAGAAAGAGGAGGGAAAGGAGGAGGGAGGGTGGGGAAGAGGAGGAGGACACTGAAGAGGGTGAGGATGAAGGAGATGACAAAGATGACTATTGGAGGGAGCAACAAGAAAAGCTGGAGATTGAGAAGAAAGCTATAGTTGAGGATCACAGCTTGGTAGCAGAAGAAAAGATGAGGCTGCTGAAAGAGAAGGAGAAGAAAATGGAGGACCTGAAGCGAGAGAAAGAAGCAACAGAGATGCTGAGTGCTAAAATCAAGGTAGAATTCTTCCTGGTCATACTCTTTGAAAGCAATTTCCTTAGGCTGTGGGGAAAATAAAGGGTTTCCCAATTTGGAAAGATATTTCACAGAAAGTATCCAGAATATTGATTTGTGTTTAGGTTGGAAGGTTTTAAAATAAACCATTTCTAGCCAGAAGTTGAAATTTCCACCATTAATCACATATTTCAATATTCATGAGTTGTTTCATTTTTCTTATGTGCTGATCTTAAGCAACTGGCACAATAAAAGACAATGCATCTTTTCACAAGCTGTGGCACTAAAAATGTTTCCTTCTGTCACAGATCATTAACAAGTTATTTACAGGGGAGCACACATTTTGGTTCTCCAGCTTTGCCACACATTGCAGTGGTGCCTTATTCTAAACTGTTGCATTAATCCCACATTTTATAAGGATTTTAAGAAATAGTGATTCCTGTAGCAGCTGCCTTGAAAGAGAAGGTTAAATAAGGGAGCTGCCCTGAAGAAGTTGTATCCATAGGAGAGAAAGTTACCCTCTGTAGTCACTGACAGAAACTTCTGACCCTGGTTTTTCCTTTCAGACAATGGAAAGCAAGCTGCTGGTGGGAGGGAAAAATATTGTGGATCACACAAATGAACAGCAGAAAATCCTGGAACAGAAACGACAGGAAATTGCAGAACAGGTACAAGGGAGGAGATTTGTTATTTTGTATAAAAAGCCTTGCTGCCGAACTTTTGTAAAACATTGTGTCAGGGAAATTACCAGAAAGTTTTCTCAGGGTTAACACTAATATTGCTTTAATGGCAATAATTTATTGAAAAGAAGGGGGAAGGGCTTGTGTCGTATTTGTCATTATTTCAAATATGTAAAGAAGGTTTATAAAAGTTTTCTTCTAGCTCTTAATGGTAAAGATTTACCTCCTATCTTGATTGTAGCTGTTTGTAAGGGAAGAAATATTTATAAGACCTCTAAGAGTACCAGCTCAGCCTTTAGCTGAAGGGTGGGGGTCTTTACTCTGTGATAAAAGTTTTTTTTTCTGTTATGCAAATTTTGCTGGTGATTCTTAAATACAATAACCAGTACAAACTGATAAAAAAGGAAAGAAAAAATAATCTGAAAGTAACATTTGATTCATTTAGTTGAAGCTTGAGCCTTGTTCACACTATCTGATTTTAATAGCAAAATAAGGACAAATAAGAGTTAATGTTTCTGGTATTTCTGTGGCAAGAGATATGAAGAACTGGAAGTCAGGGGAGGGAGCCCATCCTGAGCACTGGTATCATGTGCATCAGCTGGAGGTGACAGGTAATTGAGGTCTTCAATGCCATATTTTCACATTCTTCAGAAACGTCGGGAGCGAGAAATCCAGCAACAGATGGAGAGTCAGGATGAGGAAACACTGGAGCTGAAGGAGACCTATAGTTCTCTTCAGCAAGAGGTGGACATAAAGACCAAAAAACTCAAAAAGGTAAAAAGAAAATGATTCCCTGTCTACCAGGCTGGGAATAAAATCAACTTGTGTGTGAAAGTGAGAGGAGCTTTGGCAAGTGATGGATTTTGGCTCTTGTTGTGTGCTCCAGTTATTTTCCAAGCTGCAAGCTGTGAAGGCAGAGATCCATGATCTCCAAGAAGAGCACATCAAGGGGCGCCAGGAAATGGAACAGACCCAGAATGAACTCACCAGGGAACTAAAGCTAAAGTAAGCCCTATCACGCCATTGCCTGCTATTAACTGTAACAGAGAGGGTTTCTTGGGGCAGGGGGTGGAGGGACTGCCTTGCAGGAATACTTGTGGAGTAAGATTTAACCATGAGAAAACGAAACCATTCCTCCTTTTCCAGGGTTATGTTACATCAGTGGGAGAGGAGCAGTGAGGAAAAGTCATTGCTAATTATGTCTCTTGTATATTTCTCATTTTTGTGATTGCATTAGGCACCTGATTATTGAGAACTTTATTCCCTTGGAAGAAAAGAATAAGATCATGAACAGATCATTCCTTGATGAAGAGGAAGACAACTGGAAACTACATCCCATAACCCGTCTGGAGTGAGTGTACTTCTGCTCTTGGGATGGAATTACAGGTCACAGGAAACCCTCTAGCTGTCAAGAACAAAAGAGGGATTGAATTGGGGATTTAAACTGGCCCTCCAGAGTTCACAGCTTCTTGATGCATGATAAAATAAAATAAAGCAATTTATTCCTCTTAATAGGTGCTATAAAATACAAATGTACAGTTAGGAGAATTCTTGAGAGTTTATGATTTTCCTAATAGGCAAACCCAATAATTATATGTAAAATACATGTAATAGTGCATTCACCCTTAAAATAGCAGTGCATTCCTATCATATTTCTTTCCTGTTCCTACAAACGCAGCCTGGGTGGTTTCTGCTGTGTTGAAACAATTTCTGCATGGAATTTGCAGATGTTGTAGCTCATAAACTCCAAGAGGAGCCTTTGGTTTTAGGGTGTAACAGCCTGAGTCTGTTTTTCTCTAGTAACCAGCAGATGATGATAAGACCAGTATCTGCTGTGGGGTACAAAAGGCCCCTGAGCCAACACGCCAGGACATCCATGATGAATCACACAGCAGCTCGGTACAGGGTAAGCCCAGATGTGGTTGAACCTTTGCCTCTTCACCCTGTGATCAGGGGAACGCGAATTCCAGAGGGGATTGTGCGTTCTTCTTTGAGATGTAAATTTGTAGTGTCCCACATACATTTATAAAGTACCTCAGATTAAGTGTCTGGAGGGCAAAGTAGCAGTTTGTGTGAAAACATGGAGACTTTGATTCTGCTTTTCCCTTCTCAGGCAGAGAACATCGTGTTGCTGGAAATGGACGCGCCCAGCCGGACGACGAGGAACTATGAAGGTCCAGCCATTGCTCCCAAGGTCCAGGCAGCTCTGGAAGCAGCTCTGCAGGATGAAGATGAGATTCAAGTGGACGCCTCAACCTTTGAGAGCTCTTCAAATAAAAAATCAAAACCCAGGTGAGTTGGACTTTCCGTGAGCAGACTGGCCCAAAGGAGAGGTGCAAGTACAGTTGCTGTTGGTCAGCACTTCTCATCAGTGAAGTGAAGCTCAGCTTCACAGTAAAGCAGAGAGAAAAAGGAACATAGAGTCATTAAGGTTGGAAAAGATCTTTAAGATTTGAGTCCAACCTCCAGCTGAATCCCACCATGCTACTAAACCTTATTTTGAAGTGCCACATCTACTCATTTTTTGAACACTGCGGGGGATGGAGATTCCAGCCCTGCCCTGAGCAGCCTGTGCCAGGGCTACACCACTCTTGCAGTGAAGAAATTTTTCCTAATATCCAGCCTCAACCCCCCCTCATAGAACTTGAGGATGTTTCACCTTGGCCTGTCACTTGCTACCTGGGAGAGGAGGCCAACCCCCACCTCACCACAACCTTCTTTCAGGGTGTAGGACATAAGACAGAAGAAAAAGCTGAAACTGTTCATTAGAGAATAACTCCAGTAAAAAAATCAGCCTTTTGCAGATTAATTTTGGAAAGTAACAGGTGACATTGTTAGAGCTTTTCTTGTTTATATTTAAATTTTTGCTTCTTCAGACCGAAAACTGGAAGGAAATCGGTGGGATCCGCATCGGGATCAGGCACCCCCAGTTCTCAGCTCTACCCACAGTCACGAGGGCTGGTTCCAAAATAAAACCAGCAACGCCTCTCCAGGGAGGGAACAGCCTTTACCTTCTGGGAGCAGAGACAAGGACAAACCTGCAGAGAGAGCTCCTGGCCAGCCTCCAGCCCCTTTCCCTGGAGATGGCCTTGTTGCTGTTGAACTGACTCGGGCCAGTCCAGGGGCACTGAGCCATGGGAAGATCCGTGCTTGCAATTCAGCATTTGGCCTCTGTGGGAAATGGATTTTAGTTAGGAAATCAAAAATGCATGAGGTACGTTACAGTGTGTTAGGAGCAATGGGAAGCATGGGGATCACCTCACAGCATCACCATCCTCCTCCTGCACCAGCCCTTCTGCCTGCACGGTGCTTTTTGGCTGTTGGGCACTAAGAAGACAGAGTTGAAAATCATCTCAACAGAACCACCACTCTGCAGCTCCACAGTGAGAGCCAAAAGATGCTAAAAAGCAGAGGATCTGTTCAAACTCGACAAGGTGCATGGTTCTTCCTCTTCCTGCTTGAGAGACTGGCATCACCACCACCATCAGGCATTGAACAGGCAGGATGGCAGTGGCCAGCGTGTCCTCACCACCACACAGCTGTGCCTCCCCATAGGGCTGTAGGACAGAAAAGGGTCTCAAAAACAACTCTGTGGTCTCTAGAAAGGAAGCAGTAGAATCTGAAGTCCTTTCTTTGTTTACAGGCATAAGTGAGAGCTCCTCTAAGCTGACCTACAGACCTCACCCCTACCAACAGGAACCACCTTGTCAAGGAACACCTCTGCATGCCAGTGTCAGCTCCACAGCTTTTCTCCTCTCTCTTGCCTCCATCTTTACCCCTGGCATTTAAAACCAGTGTCCATATGACATCTTTAATGGCACAAGGTCATCTTCTCATGCCTCCCACTGTTGTTGGAAAACGTAGCACTAACTCAGAGCTCTCCCTGCCAGGCTCAGACTCTCAGCTGGGCAGAGCACTGGAACTTGGAGCTGCCTTTGAGTGCACTCCTGGGAGTTTGGTCCCTTCCCTAGGTGTCTAAGGAGGTTTAGCATTCAGTGCCTCTTGTGCCTCACCTGTTCCATGTTAAGCAGCTTTCTCTCTCCACCTCAGAGCCTGCTGGGAGTGAACCCAACTTAACCGAGGCTGGTAATGGAAGCTGGTGTTAATTCCAGGGGTTTTACTTTGAAAACAAGGGAGGAAGAACTGCTTTTGATAGTCTCATTGCAAAGCTGCCCTATGTCTAAAGCAGGCTCGTGTAGCAGGGCAGAGGGAGGTGGAACTCCACGCTAAGGACAGAGTAAGGTGTCCCTGTCTAGTGTCCCACAGCTCATTTGTAAGTTTTAGTTCACTGTATATTGAGACTTGGGATGTTACTTTTTCTGGTTGCTTTGGCTGTCATCCTGTGAACGTTTTTACCTGTGTTCCCTCACTGATGACTCCCTCCAGACTGACACGTGTGAGTGTGTGAGGACTTGCCTGGGTGTAGACATGCTCTGATGTGTGGACTCTGCCTTGTGCTCTTTAAGTGTCCACGGAGTGACTTCATCCAGGCTGGAGAACTCCCTTCTACTGACCCCCTGAGCAGGAGGAACTGAGTGCTCAGCACAGCTCACCTGTGCATCCTGCAGGCACGGTGCCCAGGTGAGCCAGGTGGGCTCCTTAAACACCAACTTGGCTGCTGCATTCCATGGACTGCTTTCCTGGGCCACAAGGTCAATATATGTATACACAGATATGCACACATACATATACATAATAGTTTTGGTGGAGGAAGGAGGGATTTGCTTATAACTGAGAGAGCAGGCACGTGACCAATTTCTTTCAACCTGAACATGGAAAAGCAGCATAATCTTTGTTTTCACAAAGCACTGTTTATATCCAGAGAGCTTTTTAACTGGTTTTTGTTGCATAGTATAACATCACCTTCTCTTCCCTCTCCTCCTTCTTTCCCTCCAGCACATAATCTTCTGTACTAGGACATTTTAAAAGATGATTGTATGGTTTAAGTGCTCAGAGAATTGAAATTAAATGGGGGAGGGGGAGGTTTAAAACCCTGAAACAGCAGCACAATATGTAACCACGTGTATGTACATACCTATGTACACATGTTTTGTGTGAATAATGCATACACAGACACATCTGTGTCTGCACATGTGCACACTTTTCCTCAGTTGCTACTATTCCATAGGGAATTCTATTCTATATTAAACTCATATGCTGGAAACTGCCTTCATGGCAGGGCTGGTACCACGGAGCTCTGCAGTGCAAACCTGTTTTCATGTTGATGAGCCAGTGTCAGAAAGGCTCTGCTTTTAACTCTGTAGAAATTCATTAGCAAGGTGAAAGAAACTCAGTAGAGTGGAAAAGAATAAATCTGCATATTTAGTCATTGTATGTAAATTGGGGCTTGGGTGGAGAATTGGTCAGTGTATTCATGGGCAATCTCGGCCTGTTACAGAAGCCTTTGGATTCTCATTCCAAAGGACTTAACCCTCACCAGATGCTCAGTGGCACTGATATTAAGATACATTGTCTTAAGCTGTACAAAACATACTGAGCTCTGGGTTGAAGCTTTTAAGAAACATTCCTGCCGAGTTTGCCCTTCTTTGGTGTTATCTGAACCATCTGGGCTTCCTGCTGGTTAACCAAAGGCAGGAAATCCAGCTGGACTCCTGGAAGAGGCCCTGGGACAGCCTTTTGCCATCACCTTTTCTTCATAGGAATGTTCAACATTCAACACAGTTGTCTTTGCTCTGATCTGTATAATGGGATCTTTTTTTTTTTTAAAAAAGTGGCATGGAGCAGGAGTGTGGGAGCAAGCACCACCAGACACTGAAGCATAGGAATTAAAGCACTTTCTTAAATCCTTAATTTAGGTCCAGCGCCTTTTTAAAAATATTTGCATGCTGCTTGAATCTTCTAAAACACATACCTCTGCCAGAGCACCTGGGGCTGGTGCCTTATGCAGATCAGAGCAGGCAGTGTTCAGTCAGTTTGGGGTGTGTGAGTCTGGCTGAACACGCAGTGCTGGAGTTCCAGTCAGGCACCCGTGCACCCAGACCTGTCCTCTCTCCTGTCTGTGCTGGGCAGCGTGCACCAGTCTTTAAACAGTTCAGTGGAATTCCTGGGGGTCTGTTCCTGCTGTGTTCAAACACAGACTGGGAAAGAGAACCTGCAAAAGCCATAATTAGCTACAGAGGTGGAACTGAAACGAGAGCGCTGGTGCTGCCTGCTGCACTGTGCAGTGGGGGTTGACTCTCTGGGATCCAGGTGCTTACTGCCTTCTCCAGCCCCCTTTCTTTTTGAAGAGGTGACCCAGGATCCTTCTGTGGGCACAGCTGTCGATGACAACTCTCAGCTCCTTGGAGATACACCCACCTCCGCCTTCTCTTAGGTGATCTGTAGAAAAAGAACCTGTCCATAGTTCTGTCCATAGTTTTACAGCTTATATTTATTTGTATCATCTCTTTTGTCTAGGAATGTAAAGTGATCCTAAAATACAATGTGTAATAAAGTCAATAAGATTTATTGCATCTATCAAAACACGTGTTTTTCATTGTTAACTTGGGGCGGGGCTCAGTGACTTCACGTTTTACAATGCCTTGCACTATTTTTCTTTCATAGAAAAGAAATCTCTGCACAAAGTAAGTGGAAAAATGTAATTATGTGTAGAACTGCAGTGAGTATTGTAATGTGTGTGTGTATATATATATAGCAGAAGGTGCTGATGCCTTCATGTGGCACCTTGGGAGCCAGAAGTGCTGGTGAAACCCCACCAGAATCCCAGTCCAGGGTGGGCCCCTGGCCTCGGTTCTTCCTTACTTGCAACTGCAATGGGTGGTGCTGATTTAAACCAGTCTTTTATTGGAGTATAACCACGATGTCCAGAGAAGGGAAATGAAGGTGGAGAAGAGTCTGCAGCACATGTCCTATGAGGAGCGGCTGAAGGAGCCGGGAGTGTTTACCCTGGAGAGAAGGAGGCTCCAGGGTGGCCTTACCACTCTCTACAGCTCTGTGAAAGGAGCTCCTTGTAGCCAGACGGGGCTCGGGCTCTTCTGCCAACCCGTGACATGAGAACACAGTGCTAAACTGTGCCAGGGGAGGTTTAGTTTGGACATCAGGAAGAATTTCTTAACAGGAAGAGCCATCAGGTATCGGGATGGGCTGCCCAGAGGGGGGGTGCAGTCCATCCTGGAGGTGTTTAAGGAAAGCCTGGACGTGGCGCTCGGTGCCCTGCTCTGGTGGACATGGTGGTGTTGGTCATAGGTTGGACTCGCTGAACTCAGAGGTCTTTTCCGGCCTAATTGATTCTGTGCTAACCGGGATGCTGGAACACCAACAGCCGCAGCCCTCAGCCGCGGGGGCTCAGCCTCGAGCCCTCAGCTCCAGCTCGGTCCCGCAGCCGCCCCCGGCCCGGGCGGCGCCACTTCCCCGCCGCGGCCATGCGGCGGCAGGGGCTCTCAGACAAAGATATGGGAGTAGGAATAACAGTTCTTTATTAAGAAAAATAAAAATAAAAAT
>WBNO01012442.1:35594-81548 GCA_013400575.1 Peucedramus taeniatus | reverse complement strand
GGTCCCGGCGGCCTCCGCCGCCTCCCGCCGGGAGGGGCTGCAGCGGCTCCGGGATGGGGCGCGGGAGGCGCCGTCCCGCAGCGGATCCGTGCGTGCCGGGCAGGGCTGCGGGCACGGTTCCGCTCGTTCTCTTCCTTTCAGATGGTTTTAAAGCTCCGTGGGAGGAACCGGAGCCTCCGGAGAGGGCACGGCCGCTGTCAAAAGTTTCTGGTTTAATTACCGAGGGTGCGGGGTCGGTCTGGGCACCGGCAGCGCCTGAGGGCCGGTGGCGTGTGCCGGGCTGCTGGAGCGGCAGCTGGGCTGAACATCCCTGAATCAGCCCGTATTTGGTCACTTTTGGGTTTAGGAGACGTGGTCATGGAGATGTCTCAGTCCTTTTGTCTTAAAGAATCTCCTTGTTGAGGGCTTCAACTTCCAACCCCGGCTCTGCTCTGGTGCTGTGTGTGGGAATGCACTGGGAGGAAGGTGACTTCCCTCTGGGAAGCCTTTGAGCCGGATCTGTCTTGATCCTCAGTTATAAAGTAGAAAATCTAAAAAAGAAAAATAACTTCAGTGTCTTTCAGCGAGCTAGTCAGAGGTTTGGTTTAAGGGCTGCATGCCAAGGTGTTTAGGCTGGCTGGCATTTGGGTGGAAGGAGCTGGCTCTCTCCTGGTGACCCAGTGACACAGGCACAGCAGTGCCAGGGATGGAGTAAGGGATGGTCCAGCTCCCTGGATGTGAATGGATCCCTCATTTCTTCTCTGTAACCCTGTCAGTGGTGTGCAACTCGTGAGGACACGTGTGTTCCTTCTGTGTAGCCCCTGGACTTTTGCAGAAATGGATTTACAGAGCTTGAGGGTGGTTTGTTTCCTTTTTTTTTTTTTTCTGTTGTGTGTGTTTGTTTTGGTTTTGCCAGCCCAGGTTATGCATTGTAGCATGTAAACATTCAGAAGGAACAGTGTGGGTGAGTCCAGTGAGGCTCATGTCTTGTACTGAGGATGTTCAGGATAACTCTTGGTGCTTCTGAGTAAGATTTTTTTGGCTATTGGAGTGTTTTCTTACTGCTTGCCAGGAGAAAACCTAATCAGACAAGCATCTGACTTCCAGCAACTTGCATCATCTTTTGTGTGAAAATGATAATATTTTAGACCCATGTGGCTTTGCTTGAAAAACTGGAGAAGGGCATAAGGCAGCTACTGTGGAACTTCACAGCAGGAGCTTGGTGGTCTCATTCTCCATCCTGCATTTCTCCTTGGGATCCAGGTTCTTTGAACCAGGTGTGTCACTGCAGGTGGCAGGGATGCTTTCCTGGCAGGTGACCCTGGGGGCAGAGGCTGTGTTATGTGACCTTGCACAAAGTCAGCTCATTCAAACATCCTGAGCTCTGACAGGTGAAAGAAAAAATCAGTATTTACAGGCTGCCCAAAGCAGCACGTGGGACTGTAGCTCTAAAGCAGTCACCTAATACCCCTCATCACCCTTGTGTGATGGGGAAGGCAATTCTTCACACAGTTCCTCTCACCTTCTGTCTTCTGGCCAGGACCTCGGGCAGGGTGGGTGCATGAGCTGTCTAAGCCTCAACAGCACCTCAGAGCCATTGATGAACCAGAAATAGAACGATCTCATACTAGATTATCCACTTAAAGAGACCTACAGTTGCGTAGCTGCACTTCCAGCTTGCAGGACTGATTGTAAATCCACTAAAAATAGATCTTTATTTCACACTAGGCTTACACATGCTCCCTGTCAAAATGCTTTTAATTTCCCTCTCTGACGTGTGCTGGTGTATTTTGTATTCTGCTCAACATTTCTGAGAATCACAGGCAAAAATGTTCTTCAGTGTTGCTCCTCCTACAGAGCCAAAACTCTGCACGTTCCACAAAATAAACTTTAAAGGTTCATCTGGATGCCCAAAGTTATGGCAGAATCCCACAAGTGCTGTTAGAGCAAGATGACCAGTAAATTGAGGAAGTGATGTAAACTTCCATAATTAGGGGCACAGAAACCCTCAACTATCACTGCTATAAATAGTGGAGAGGGGAAAATTCTGTTTTGGGGGTAAGGAATAGCCAGTGTTGAAGTTGTAGCTCTGGGTTGAAGGCTGATGTGGTGCAGGGAGTGTCAGGTTGGAGAGGGATAGAAGGGGCAGTGCTGGAGACTGGAATTTGGTGTCTAAAGCTTGCAGGATCCTCTCCTCCAGTTCTTCCATTAAGTGCTCTGTATACTTAATACAGCTCTTGATTGGAAAGTGTTCCCCTGAGCATAGATTCTTTTATCCGTATGTAAATGCTCCTTTGTGCTCAGTTTTAGGCCACGTACTTCACTTGCTGTGTCTGTCACTGGAGAGAGGTTTGAATAATTCCCTGATTTTTTGGAACAGGCGTGTTGTATTTTGCAGATCTCGCTGGGCTCGGGAGCAATGAGTTTCCCCGTGTCAGCTTTCTGCAGCCTTTGAGTGATGGGGTGACAGCTCAGGAGGGAGGCATGGAGACCTCGTAACCTATGGAGGGAGGAAAAAGTGTGATGGAGCTGCTTGGAATTTAATTAGTTTACTCTCTCTGAATATGGCTCATCACTTGCTTTGATTTTTCTTTACACTCTGTGTTTTCACTGGGTTTTAACTCAATTTAGTTCTCTAATTCTCTTCCCCGTGAGATTCTTACCTCATTCTCAGAAGCTTGTGAGCTTCAAGCATCTGCAGAATACCTGTTGGGTGGATATGATTAGAGAAATTCCATCTGTAGAATCAAGGTTTAGACTGGAAGGACCTTAAAGCTCATCTTGTTCCACCCCCCTGCCACAGGCAGGGACAGCTTCCAGTAGTCCAGGCTGCTCCAAGCCCCATCCAGCCCAGCTGTGTCACAACATACAGTTGCAGTGCAGAACTGCACTTGGGTTTTTCGTTAATTGTGGGGGGTGGAGATGGTCTGAGGTGCAAACGTTGGTCTGCACAGCTTTGGGGTGATTTTGCTCGAATCCCATTGGCGTGGCTGCTGCAGTGACTCACTTCTAGATGTTACTGATAGAAATGGGGCATCTGGGTCCTTCCTCTGGCTTCCCACACGAGTCAGACTGAGAGACAGCACCGTGTTGCTGACTCCTAAAACGTGGGGACAGATGACACCGGGGCTGTGCATCGTGTGGCTGTGATGATGGGGGAATTTTAGACCATGGCTGTGATCAAAAAGTTCCTGGGTGAATTCCTGTTGCTGCTTTCCGTGCCATGTGCCTGTCTCAGCCTCTTTTTGCTCGTGGCCCCAGGTCTGTGGAGCTGGGTGCCTTTGCATTCCAAGAGCAGCACTGTCTGCTGCCGGGGAAGGCGCAGGAGCCGGCGCGTGGTCGGCAGCTGTAGGGTAATCTGCTCCCAAAGAAACTGAGTGGTTTACATCTACTGCAGCTTATTTTTGCTCATTGTTTCCTGTTTATGTGGATAATCTTCTTATCCACAGAAATGTCCGGTCCTCTCTTTGAATCCTTGACTTTTTGCTTCTAGACATTTTGGAGCAGTAAGTTCCACAGACTTAAAAAAAAATAAAGTAATAACCTCTTTACTTCTTTGTATATAAGTGACAATTCTATTCTTGATATAATATATGGAAGGATGAGTTGTTATTTATTGTGTTGCCTTTTAATATCTGATTTTCTTCATTTTATGTCAAAGGCAATCACTTAAGTCTTTTTAGTGTCTCTAGCCAGATTTTTTTTTCCAAAATACTTTACTGGTTTTTTGTCCTTTTCTGAATTCTGTCCTTCTCTGACATGAATTCTGACTCTTAACTTGTGGTTCCCTTCCTGGGATGGAGTGAAGATGAAATGAATGCAGTAATCTGAGGAAGGTACAGTATTGGATTGTATAGCTGCACACTAATACTTTAAGCGACAAAAAAATAGTGGATGCTTTGTGGAGAGGTAGAAGAAGGTTTTACATTGTTACAGGTCACTGACCACTGTTCAGTTTGGAAGGTTTATGTGGCAGCAGCTCCATCTAATGTATAGTGAAGTCTGGTAGAGCTTCCATTGGGGTCAAGGCCAAATTGTGCTGCTTTTTCTCCTCCATGTTTGTATCTCAGTTGGTTGGGGAAGAGATGAAGGTGAAGCCTTTTGTGGCTTTGATCCATGTTCACCAGGATCTTGAGATAGCCTGAAATTTTACTGTGTGTCTTTGCAGGTGAATCAAGTTCGAAGGGGCACATTATTGGGTCTGGGCCACAGCTGATGGAGTAGTTCTGGGAGTGTAGAAGCCAATTCTGTAATGACACTTGGTCTTTCTGTCTTTTCAGGTGCTGGAAAATTACTCAGATGCTCCTATGACCCCAAAACAGATTCTCCAGGTCATAGAGGCTGAAGGTCTAAAGGAAATGAGGTTAGTATTGATGATTTTGTCTAAACCACTGTGCAGCATGGGGGAGGCAGTGTATGAAGGCTGGTGTTGCTTCATACAGTTCTGCCTCATCCCCAGCCCACTTTGCTTCCCTTTTTCTCTTTTCAGCCTGGTAATTTCAGATGACAGTAGAGACATTTATATACAGATTGTGAGGAGTTTTTTTTCAGTGATAATAACTGGAAGATGTTCTTGGATATTTAGATAATATACAGAGTCCCTTCATCCATCTATTGTGAAGTAAATGCCTCTTGCAGATCAGGCCCCTGCATTGTGCTGTGCTTTCCACTCACTCCCATGCTTCTCACATAAGCAGCTCCCAGCAGTTTCTGCTATTGTGACTTGAGTTTGAGAACAGTTTAAGTTTTATCTCCTCTGATGCTTCGTTTCTAGAGCAGACATTATGTTTTAGAAGAGACAGTCTTCTCTATGTCACTGGCTTGTGCTCAGATTCTTGAGCACCAGGAGAGCACAGCTCACATCACACAGTTGTGGCTCTTGACATTGTGGGGAGGAGATGTCCATCTCAGAGAGGATTTCACGTGGAGAAGAACCTGATATGAAGCCTTGGAAAGGGCAGAAGTGGGAGACTGCTTTCCTTGGTTAAGTTCCTGTGAGCTTCCATCTGTTTCCATGACAGTAGTAGAAATACAGAGTGTCTTGCAGCTCAAAGAAAGTGGGTAACTGTGATAGTCCAAATGCCTCAGTTACTGCTGCCTGGCAAAAAATAAAAAAAGGAAGTTTGACTACCAGAGACACGAAAATCTGCTGTCCAGGGATGGACTTCTGGCAAGTCCAGATGCAAGGACTGTTTCTAGTTTTGCTTCTCCCTCACTTTGTTTCTGTGGACTGTTTTTCACTGTGGTGTTTGCATTTCCTGAACCTGTACTTTACCGAACTGCAGAAGGTAAACTGATTTCTTCTGGGACCTAAGTGTTAGCTTGTTTCTGCTCCTTGTTTGTGTGAAATCAGGAAACAGATGGGATGTTTTGAATAGTGAAAATCAGTGACGTGTACAGAGGTGTTGGGTGTGGGACCTGCTGTTGTTTAGAGGCATGAGGCTGGTGTGTGCTGCTGCATCAGATTTGGAACTGTTGGAACATCCACCTTCCATGGGCTGGGGAGGGACTTTTCACAGGGGCATGTAGTGATAGGACAAGGGTCAATGGCCTTCAGGTGAAGGAGGGTAGATTTAGATTGGATATTAGGAAGAAATTCTTCCCTTTGAGGGTGGTGAGGTCATGGCACAGGTTGCCCAGAGAGGCTGTGGTTATTCCATCCTTGGAAGTCTCTGAAGCCAGGCTGGACAGAGCTTGGAGCAACCTGGTCTGGTGGAAGGTGTCCCTGCCCATGGCAGGGGATTTGGAACAAGATGGTCTTTAAGGTCCCTTCCAACCCAAACTATTCTGTGATTCTGTGATGCTTTCTGAGATCTTCTCTAGTTTGGATATGGGCAGTGGTTTCAGTAGAATTCAGACAGATTTTAATGAGGACTTTCATAAGAGGCGCTTTACTTTAATCAGTCTTCTAAACTCTCTCACATAAGTCCTGTTACCTCAACAGGCAGTTGAAGATCTCTGTGCACAGGCTGTCCCCTTCCAAAGATAATAGCAGGGCTCTTCACACACATAAATTATCCTCTGCTTTCCCAGTTTTTACAAGTGACCTGTCACACTGTGTAAGTAAAGACCAGACTTCAGAACATGTGTCATGTTAAATCCCACAAACCTAACTCATTGCTTTAAAGGTCGGTGGTTTCCCTTGGGATATCTGCTTTTCCTTCCCTGGTCATTAATTCTCTGCTTTAGGAAAAGATTGTTTTCTTCAGAGTGTGATTGTTTGAAGAATAAAGGCAGTGAGCCTGCCTGGCTGAACATGCAGCAGGCTTTGCTGGTGCTTGTATAGAAGCTCTTCCTGAAACTCCATTTCCTGAAGGAAATAGCTCAGTGCCTTGAGATGTTTTTCCTTCTGAATCAATTCTGAGGTGGGGCTCCCTGTTTTGGGGGTCATGCTGCTCTGCTGGGGGGGCTGTGTTCCATATGGGGCACTGACATTCCCAGGAGCCAGCACCATGCTGAGCTTAGCTCCTGGTAGAGTTTTAACTGCTTGGTTTTTTTCTTGTTTTGGGGAAAATTACTTAGTTTGCTGTTTTAGGAGAGCTCTGTGGCTGGTGAGTGTGCTTGGACTATCTGGTAAACACAGAGGGGAAAACACTGTCTAACAGGACAGAAGGCTGGAAATTTTGTTCACATGATCTAAAAGTGATACAGGGTAACTTTGCCTGTTGCCATGGCAAGTGAAGAAATGTCCAAAACCCAAGCACATACAGGGTGGAAACAGAAATTGTTCTATGTTTTCGATTTGAGAATGGTTTTCTTTGAAATATTTTATCTCAGTCCAGTTTTCAGTTTCACTTTTACTAGGAATGCAGTCAATAGTGCTGTAATGTGTCTTCCAGACAACTTTCTGCCCGTACATGTGGGACTTTCTGGAAAACACCATATTACGTGGCATAGCAGTTCCACAAGTGTGAGTGTAGGGGGGCTTTAACCAGGGAGTTAAATGTAGGAATCAACAAATGAGAGCATCAAATGCTTTGTATTGAGCTCTGCTCAAGTAGTTTGGTCAGTGACATATTAGGGAGACATTCCAGTAACGTGTGTCTACCATTTGTTACATCTTTCTACTGCTGAATAAATCTGGGGGTTTTATAAAATCAATCCAACACTGAAGGATTCCAGGAGAGAAGGGGAGGAAACAGGAAATAAAAGTTAGAAATGTCTAAAAACAGACAAGGATAGCTTTAAAATTGGTGTCACACTTACTGTTCGCTGTGGTGTGCAGTTCAGAATGAAACCAGTGACACTGTTCTGACTGAAGTGCCTGTCCCATAAAGTTAATAGCATCACCTCTGTTCCCCTCATCAACTAAAGGATGCCCATTTAACCAGATCTTTCAGGCTGTTTTCTTGATAGTCTGTTTCTAAAGCTCTCTCCTTTCTCTGTCTCTGTTGCAGTGGCACATCTCCCCTGGCCTGCCTCAACGCCATGCTCCACTCCAATTCCCGGGGAGGGGATGGGCTCTTTTACAAACTGCCTGGACGCATCAGCCTTTTCACACTCAAGGTAAATGCTGAGCTCTGCTCCCAGCTGGGAGACCAGGGGTAGCTCTGCCCCTTGTGCAGGGCTGAGTGTTACCCTGTCACTGAGCATCATGAGCAGTGAGATCATCATGTGAGAGAGGGTCTGGAATTCATTATTTTCTTGGAGCTTGTAACTTTCAGCTGTATTCAGCCATCTATGATAAATTCCTTAAAAAAACACCAACTGTTACTTCTTGAATTGCACAGGCAAGATGAATCCTCTTACTGCAGTACCTGGTGTCCAGCTCAGGTGACTGTTCATCAGAACAGATCTGTGCAATCCCTTGCTGCCAGCCACAAGGGAAAACAGCCAACCAAGGAATTGGTCCAAGAACTTGTAGTGACAAGTACAATCTTGATAGGAAAATGTATATTCATTTTTCTGGCTGCTTGTTCTGTGTTCCACTACATTCCATGTTATTTAGCATCAGTATTTTCCTCAGATCTTGAATACTCCCTGAAATACTTTTTTATTTTTAGTTTATTGTTCCAGTAATATTAAATATTGAAAATGTTTTTGGTCTTGAGCTTTTCTTTTGCATTGTTTTGTACTGTTGGATTCCCTGATAAATATCAACTTGATAGATCTCAGCTATTTCATTTCCATCTTTTTTCTGCTGTTAGAAAATCCTGTTGAATTGACACATTTTTCTGAAAGTAGATGGCATTGAAATGGCTTTTATTGTACAAGTAGGAAATACATCTCCTAAGCTTGCTGTCTTAGTGTTTGGCCACTCTGATGCTACTTGTTCTTTTATAGTGAGATGCTTCTCTTTAATAGGAACTCATTACTTAGAGAAAATGATGACATATTATGAAGCTTTCTATTAAATTAATCATTATTAACCTGGTATTTTGGATATGTGTTACTTGTCTAGGAAGGGGCTATGAAGTGCTCTTAGTTTAGGTGACTTCTGTTCCACTATGAACCCAAATATACTTTAAAATACCTTTCTGCATCAAGGATTAAAATAGGGAAAAAATTGAAGGTTAAAGTATATCCAGTTAACTGTCTGGTCCCATTGATGTAGATTTGGGAGAGAGGGAGGGAGGGCTGTGGCCACCCCAGTTCTGTTCCCTCTCTAGAAAGATGCCTTGCAGTGGTCCCGGAACCTGTCAGTGCCAGAAGGGGAGGAGCTGGAGGACACAGCAGATGCAGAAAGCTGTGGGTCCAACGAAGCCAGCACTGTGAGTGGTGACAATGATGGTAAGTGTCTGGTGACATTAACCTTAAACTCCAGGACCTATTTCTGTGTCTGACTGAGAGCTCATCTCTTCCAGTGTCTCTTGATGAAACTTCTTCTAACGCCTCGTGTTCCACTGAATCTCAGAGCAAGGGACCTGCTACCAGGGAGAGCTACAGAACTGCTTCCCAGGTAGGAAAAAGTGGGACTAATGGGAGGGATGAAGCCTCTCAAGGGGAGCTTTCATTACTGTTGGGGTGGTATGACAGGGAAAGTGCCTCAGAGATAGTTCTGAGTCTGTCTCCTTGGACAAGAAGTAGCAGGAGGATGAGGAATTGTGTATGGGAAGACAGTTTTGAGTTCTCTGCTAGTCCTAAATGTAGTGTTGCCTGAAGATTCAGCTAGGAGGAGCCAGGCAGCTCTTTAACTGAGGAACATGCTGCTTAGAAGATTACTATACCCTTCCATAATACCTTCATTCCTTTGTTTTGTTTTTGGTTTCTCTCTGGTCCGCAGACAACCAAACAGAAGAAAAAGACGGGTGTGATGCTGCCACGGGTGGTGTTAACCCCACTGAAAGTAAACGGGGCACACATGGAGTCTGCCTCGGGTGAGCATGGCTTTGTGGGGGGTCCTAATGACCTCACAAATCTCTCTCAGTCAGTCCCCAGTCATCTGTGTTTGCCTGAAGGTTTCTGTAACACCTGCTGAGAATGAGTGAGACTGCAGAGTTGTGTGTATGTTTAACTCACTCAAAATAGTTGGTACCTGGGCAATACCTTGTAATAGCAGATTTGTTAGTAACAGAGAATTCCTGTATGTTAAACCACTCTTTCAGTTGGGCTTTGACTGTTCTTTGCATATTTTTATGATGTTGTTTTGCTTTTAGGCTTCACAGGAAGGCACGCTGATGGGGAGAGCAGCAGCACATCCAGCAGCAGCAGCAGCTCCTTGGCCCTGTGCAAAACCAGCCTGCGCAGTAGGACAGAGATAAACAGGGATCCTCCACAGCTGCTGAGGGGCATCCGAAAGCCCACGGCTGGTATGTGCTCCTGGTTAAAGGCAGAGGAATAATTTGGGATGGTGAAGTCCACGAGTGTCTGAGAAAAGAGCACCAGGAGGCATTTGATGACCTGAGGTCACAAGCCAGGCTTTCCACCTTGAGTGTTAGTGATAGAATTGTTTAAAAGTTTGCCTGGTCTGAAGAGCAGCATTGAGAATCATACCTGAATATGGCAGAACTGTGACCTCATGTCAGAATTCCAGATTTGTGTTTGTTAATTACTGTTCTGGAGAGTAATTCTTCACACTTGAATACTGTAGTATTTATCATCTCTCTCACTCCTTTTGTTGTAGTTTGACATACATTTCAGCCCATAATGCTGAAATACTTTTGTACAACAATGTTAATTTTATTTGCTTGTCCTTAAACTCCAGGGCAAATGAAACGGAACAGGGGTGAGGATATTGACTTTGAAACCCCAGGCTCCATCCTTGTCAACACAAACCTGCGAGCGCTGATCAACTCCAGGACCTTTAACGCGCTTCCATCACACTTCCAGCAGCAGCTGCTGTACCTCCTGCCTGAAGTTGATAGACAGGTATGAGCACTCAGGTGTTTTCCCTTCCCTGATTGCCTCTTCAGTGTGGAACAGCTGGAGCAGATGTGTTCTGTTTGTCCTGGGTCTGTCCTGCTAGGTGGGGGCTGACGGGCTGATGCGCCTCAGTGGCAGCGCTCTGAACAACGAGTTCTTCACCCACGCTGCACAGAGCTGGAGGGAGCGGCTCGCTGACGGTGAGTGGCTTTGCTTTCCTGAGTGCCTGGGGAACAGCTGCTCATTTTGTAGGATTTTTGATTTTCTATTGCAGTTAATGAGCGGGAACTTAGTACAGCTTTGCTGCGTATCTAGCTGTGTTGCCCCCAACTTTTTTTTTTTTTTTTGTTTAAAATCTAAGCTATGATTTCTTTTGGTGCCATGGGACCTTCAGCATTAAGCGGTGAAGATGTAAAGTAGTGCCAGATTTATTTTTCCATAAATGGTGGCCTGTCTGTTAAAACATGATTTTTTCTGGAGCCACAGGCAGCGTGTGCGTCCAGAGTGGAATGGGGAGCGGGGTATTAACAGCAGGTCTGTCTTTCATATATTTAGCTGCTGTACTGTTCAAACACTAGAGGTTGCATTTGCAAAATGAGTTTGGTTTGGAACTGAATTCCAGTTTCTTGCTTCCATGTAGGTGAATTCACCCATGAGATGCAAGTTCGAATCCGGCAGGAGATGGAAAAGGAAAAAAGAGTGGAGCAATGGAAAGAGAAGTTCTTTGAGGACTACTATGGGCAAAAGTGAGAAATTTTACCATATCTATTCTGTTTTATCCATGTTTATGCAGGTGGCAGAGTGTGTTTCTGTTTGTGGATACCTGAGCAGATGCAGCATAAATTCCTTGAAAAACACAGGTTGCGGGATGAATTGTTCCAACTGTTGTTCTGAGAAAATCCTTAGTGGAATTGGCTGGGTTCAGCAGAATTTTGTAGCTCATCTCTTTTGTTTCCAAGAAAAGTTGATGGTATTTTCCATCACAAATGTTGGGGTTTTTTTCCTCATTCCATGTGATAGCAGTGTGGAATGTGTGGGTTCTCCCCTTGCAGGGTGAGTTAATGAGGCTTTGATGACTCTCTGCCCGTGTCGGCACTATTCAGTAACACTGAAATTGAGGTGAGCTTTAGCTTTTAGCTGGCTTTTGTGTTTGCCTTATAGGTTGGGCTTGACCCAGGAGGAATCCCAGGCTCAGAATTCTGTGCAGGAGGACTCTGAGAACAGGACAGAGCTGTCTGTTAAAGGAGAAGCAAGGCTGCCACGCGGGCCGACCACGCGCCAGAGGGACGGGCGCTTCCGGAAACGCTCCCGGGCCGACCTGCGGTGCCGGGCCAGGAGGAGCCTGTACAGACTGCGGGAACCTGAGCACACGGAGACTCCCAAAGAGCCTGCTCCCGTGGGGCCTGATCCCTCGCTTCATAAAGAGCCAAAACCTGAGACAGACCTGAAGAAAGATGATCTGACCAGCCCCTCGGCTGCAGGATTGAAGGCGGAGAGTACCGAACTGCACCTCTCTCCAGAGACTTCCAAATCGAACAGCAAATCAGAAGATCCATCATTGGCAGCTGCCAGCAGAATTCCCAGTTTGCCCCAGGAGAACTCTGCTCAGGAGTCCAAGGAGCAGAAGAGGAAAAGCTTTGAGGAGGCTGCCTCTGCGTCCTTCCCCGAAAAGAAGCCCCGGCTTGAAGATCGTCAGTCCTTTCGTAACACAATTGAAAGTGTTCACCCAGAAAAGCCACAGCCTACTAAAGAGGAGCCCAAAGTCCCACCCATCCGGGTAAGAAAGAGCTTTAGAGCTGCTGTGTCTCAGGGCTGCTGTGCTCAGTAGTATCAAAACATTATTAAAATGTCAAGTGTTGCCATCTTAAGGGAAGGAGTAGAAGGGTTTCATTGGTAGAGCTGGTGAAGTGCCTCTGACTGCCAGGGTTTGCTGTCGTATTTAGACAGGCAAAGAATGGAAAATCATCCCAAGGTCTTTGCACAAGAGCACAGGGTAACCTTGACTTACTCCCTTCATTTACATTTCTGTGGCTACAGAAACACTGCCTGAAATGAGCTGACTGACTGCAAAAGACCTTGAAATTGTCTTCTTTATCCTGTATAGTTTCTGAGTTCTTTTCCTTTGCTTTTGGACAGAATCTCAGTGTTTCTCCTCACTTTTCCCATTTTGACCAGGATACCCATTTTCAGGGCAGTCATCCTGGTGTAGAGAAGACCAGTTCGATCTCTAAATACTGAATATAAATAACTTACTTCATATTTGCCTGCAGGCTCTGGTAAAACAATATTAGTGTGAACTGAGCTTTACAGATCACAGAGCAGAGGTTGTGGGACCGTGCTGCTTCTCTGCCCAAATTAGTTTCTAAGTTGAAAGTTTTGTTGAATTTTGTGCTAAGAATTGTGATGAGCAGTTGTCAGTAAAACGCATTTCGCTGGAGAATGGTCGGTGCTAGAACTTACCGCATTTCCCTTTCTTTCAGATTCAACTTTCACGTATTAAACCACCCTGGGTGGTTAAAGGTCAGCCCACTTACCAGATCTGCCCTCGGATCATCCCCAGCACGGAGCCCTCCGGCCGGGGCCGCCCCGGGGCCCGGACCCTCGCAGACATTAAGGCCCGTGCTCTGCAAGCCCGAGCCCAGCGCGAAGCCGCCGCCATCGGAGGAGGGGGCGGCCCCGGCGGGGGGAGAGGCACCGACGAAGGAGGCGGTGGAGGAGAATCCAGCGGCTGTTCCCAGCACAGGAGATCCAAGAGAGCTCATGGAAAACGTGCGTCAGATCTACAGCGAGCACAACTACAGCTGTCTGTTCATCTGAGCGGAGGGAAGGCTGATTCCAAAGGGGCTGCTCAGGAAGCCAGTGTGAATTCTTGTCTCTCTTCCAGACAAGATCGCTCCTCCTCAAAAAGCGAAAGGAGCAGCGTTCCGGGCTGTGCCACAGGGCCAGGGGACACTCAGCCTGGTGATGGGTCACCCAGGAGGCCGTTCTGTGGTTCTCTGACTGTGTCATCCTTGGACAATGCGACTCCTGAGAGGCAGGAGGAGAGTCCTGAGCAGCTCCTCCATGACCCAAGGACCGAGCTCCCATCTTGTGCTGCATCACAGGAGAGCACAAAGCTGGGATGTGTGGTTCCTGTGGTGACCAGTCTGTCGTGTTCAGGGGGGCAGGGAGCTGGGGTCAGTCCCACGGGACACAGGGCTGTGGTGGAACTCGGAGATGTTGGTGCTACCACCAGACAGCTGGATTATCCTTCTGATGTAAAGCAAAATTCCTCCAGTTGTCCTTTTCCACCAGAATTGTCATCGGGTGTCACAGAACGCCATGATCCAGAGAAGGTGTCTGGTTTTAGATGTAACAACTCCCAAACATTTCTGGAAAAATGTGTTGCTGATAATACCTCCAAAACGGTGACTGTGGGAGTGAAGAAAGCGATCCCTGCGATGTGTGAGGCTGCACAGCTGCAGGCAGGGAAAGGCAGTGATGGCAAACTGAGTAATGAGGAGCAAAATGCAGAGGCTCCATTGCAGTCCTCTGTGCATGGTGACTTTATTTCTCAGAATAGGATAGATACCTCTGAAAAACTCCAGCAGCCAAGGGAGAGGTGCCCCAGAACCGAACCAGAAAACACACATCAGCCCCTGGGAGAGACTCAGGAGCTGAAGAGAAGTGGAGATGAAGAAATACAGAGTACACACAGTGAAACAACAGACACTGCTTCTGATTGGGAAGGGGACATGGCTGATGAGAATGTGGAGGTGGAGATGTGTTTCAGAAGTGTCAGCTGTAGGGAGTTGACTGGGAAAGGCTCTTCCTGTCACAGCAGCAGTGAGAAGCGCAATGGGATTAGGTCAAAATTCTCTGTGGAGACAGAGAGTGCAGCCTGTTCTGGGGACTTGGTTGCACCTCCACCTCAGAGGTGGGAACCCCAGAAAGCTGAGTGTCCAACCAGCTCTGCTCGGCCTATGTCCTCCATCGAGACCAGCAACCCTTTGGTGATGCAGTTGCTGAAGGGGAAGCTTCCACTGGAAGAAGTTCTCCCAGTGTCTCACGTCAACATCAAGCTGGAAATTGCACAGCCAGTGCTGCAGAAGCAGTCAGAAAGCCTCTCCCTGCAACTGGACAGAGGCAGCGGTCACTCTTTTGGCAAAGAATCTTCTCCAGATGTGGGAATAAAGACGAGTGCCCGAAGCAGGAGCGATGATGTTCACTCAGTGAGATCTTCCATAGATCCCCAGGAAAAAACCTGTGGATCAGGAACAGCATTGCCTAGAGCAGAGGGTGCAGAGGATCAGGCTGTCCCAGAAAAACATTCCAAAGTTGGTTCGACTTTAAGCTGCCAAGACCAACTGGCAAACGTGGCAAGTGCCTCTCTGAAGTCTGAAGATGTGGACCCTCGGGAAAGAACATTTTCTTCCTGTAGCTTTGAGGAGCAGAAGGAGTTGCCCAAGGTCCACCAGATGCCACAGCACAACCCGTTAGCAAGTGTCACGGCGAGTAAAAGCCCGGAGAAGCTGAATGCCTCTACAGAGCCTCGGTTTTTATCTCCAGGTGTAACTTCTCTTGGACCAAATCAGACAGGAGGTGCATTGGTCAATAAAAATTACGGTGGGGTTCAAGGCAAAAAGCTCTTTGGTTCTGGTTTTCCTTCCAGCCCTAGCGTGAGGCTGCATCACTCCAGGGCTTTGGATCACGGTTCAGCCATGGAAACCTTGGCCCCTAGCAAACAGATTGACAAGGGCTGTGCACTGGGAGAAGGAATCCCAGCTGCCAGGGAGGAATGGACTTCAAAGCAGCACAGCAGCACCCCAGGAGGAATCAGAAGTGAGAAGGTGCTGGTGTGTGGCAGCCCAGCCAAGAGTAATGTGGAGAACCGGGGAGATGTGACCCAGCAGCCCACGGAACTGGCCGGGCACACACAGAGAGAACCACTGGTCATGGACTGGCCCTTCTTTAAGTTTTCAAGGGATCCAGGAAAAGGACAGTGTCACCCTTTGGAGCCTTCATCCATCCCCTCTCAGCTCAATATCAAGCAAGCGTTTTATGGGAAGCTTTCAAAGCTGCAGCTTAATTCCACCAGCTTTAATTATTCATCCAACACCCCAGCTTTCCCCCGAGGCCTTGCTGGGAGCGTGGTGCAGCTCACCCACAAAGCGAACTTTGCTGCGAGCCGGAACACGGCCCTGGCTGTGCAGATGTTTGCTGACAGCAGCAGCGTCGACGAGATCTCGTTCCAGTGCTCGTGCAGCCTCAAAGCCATGATCATGTGCAAAGGCTGCGGCGCCTTCTGCCACGACGACTGTATAGGACCCTCTAAGCTCTGTGTATTGTGCCTTGTGGTGAGATAATAAATTATGGCCATGGGACAGGTTGTATATTCAGTGTGTGTATTTTGATAAGGACTGATCCTAACGCCTGTACACAAAGTACACAAAGTACTCTCTGTTCATAGTAGAAACGCTGTTATACTTTGTTTTGGTGAGGAACGTTGAGCTGCCTTCCCACGGAGGTCGACAGTGCAGAGCTCATTCCTGCTCATGGGGACACCCTGCTCTGGGTGGGCTGTGCCCCATGGGAGCGATCCTGCTGCTTCCTGCTATCATGGAAATTCCAGCTGTGCTCTGGTATTGCGCTGAGGCTGACGCCGGGGGGAGAGGCCATTCGCCGTGGCAATCCCTGGACCTTCTGTGGAGGAAATCCTTACCTCCAAAGGAACTGGAAGATGGTGTTTGCTATTTCAGGGCTGCACAAGGTGAGGCCCTACAGTCTTCCACTCTCCCGTTCTGCCATCTCCATTCCCGGTTTGTGTGGGAAGTGCTGCTGTGCAGTGAGTGTAAGCAGAGAGCTGCCCTGCAGGGATGGTCCCATGCAGTCTTTGGATGCTACAGCAGGATGTGCTGCCCAGGGGTGTGCTCTGAAGGTGGTTGTGGAGCCACCATGTGCCACATGGAACCCACGTGGAGGATGCAAGGAGAAGAGAAAAAAAAATTCGGGGCAAGTGCCAAGCAAATGCCTTCTGCTGGCCTGCAGGAAGCTGTGTGGCCAGGGAACTGTTCCTGGCTGAACTGGCCCAGCGGCTGTGCCTGCCTCCTTTGGCCACCTTCCACAAACTGCTGTGGAACATGGGAGGTTCCCTGGAGCTCAGTGATGGGGACAGTGAGCTCTGCACTGCAGCTTTGTGGTGAGGACCTGAAACCCCACAGCAGCTGAGCACCTGCGAGCATCGAGCTGTGCATCTGTGTGACCATCACCTAACATTTAAAGCAGTGTTCTTTCCTCTTTTTTATTTTCCTTTTTTTTAATATTTTCATTCTTGGATGTATAAAGTGAGTTATTTGGCTCCTGTAAGTATCCTCTCTGCATCTGTTTGATCATATATTTATATGTTGTACACAGTACTGGCCAACTCTGTAAATGGATGTAATGTACATAGAGCATAAAGGGGTCTTTTTTTTTCCTTGGATTTCCAGGCTCTACAGCAGTATTGCATTAAAGTGGTGTTAGTTATTGTCAGAGCCACTGTATTCCGTCTTGCCTGAGGCTCACCACACTGGGGTCTTGGTTCCAGCAGCCTCCCTGTGCCCGTGGTGCCCGGGTGGACTGTGCTGTGCAGGCTCAAGGATGACCAGGTGGGATTTGCTGAGCTGAGCTCACTCCCCGGTTGCTCATTTAAGCTCTTGCCAGTTGTTGCCACACCTGAGCTCCCAGGGCATGGCTGTACCTGCACTGCAAGGAGGTGAATGAACATCCACGTGCATCCAGAGAGGGAGAGCAAAACTGCAATTCTCTTCCTCTTTGGAGCAATTTCTAATCAAGAGCTAATTGCTTCAGCGAGGGGGAGAAGCCGCTGGCTTATTCAAGCGGGCAGTAGCAAGAATTTTAGGGAGTTTATTTTCATTTTTTTCTTCTCGTCCCTTTTCCAGCTCCATCCTACCTCCCTTCACCATGCACTTTCTTTCAGCCGTGCAAGTTCCTCTTTCAGCCACAATCGTGAGGGGTGGAACGAGTTCAGTCCCTGAGATGGTTTTATCCTCAATGCATCCACCAGCCTCATCCCACGAGAATGAGAGCCCGGTGCAGCGGCACCCGGCCTGGGCAGGGCTGCGGTGCCGGCGGGGGCCAGCGGAGGTGTGGAACCTGCTTACCAAAGATGGGGAGCGGAGCAGGGGGCTGGCTCTGCCTCCTGGGGGCCACTGCAGTGTTCAGCTCGGACTGGTCTGGGGGGCAGAGCCCTCGGGGGGGGCCTGCTCGTGTCTGTCCCTTGTGCTATTGGAAAAATAAACACTGTAAAATCTGCTTGTGTGGTTTCAGTCCTTTTTCTCAAATCTTCCTCCATTCTAATGCGACGGGGCTTTTCCTTTCCTCTCTTTTAACTGCAGCTGTTCCAGAGCTCTGCTCAAGTCACTAAGGGGAGGGGCTGTGTTGCTGCTTGGCTTTGTTAAATCTGGTTTTATGCACTTAGAGAGCACTGAAGATGATGCAGCTCCTGCAGAGAGGCCATGTGGCTCTTGGGGAATGGACACCCTGAAGGCTCTGAGAGCCACGGGGGGCTGTGGGACACTGCAGGGCCCCCTCACAGTCACAGGGGCTCCCTGCCCTGCTGGGGTGATGCCTGTGGGCAGCAGCACTGAAGACTTTTCCCAGTGTCAGGGCAGGTCCTGCTGTTACTGCTCTCATTGTTGGATAAATGGATCTAAAAATGTTTCTCAAGAGCATAAATGTGATACCAATTACAGTTTATTGAAACTACTTGAAAACTCACTTTATGGCTGAGTCCTTTCTCTTTTCTGGGCAGTGAGGAAATAACATGAATTACGATGTTACGTGCGTGTCTGGGTTCTGCAGGGCGAGCAGAGATCTCCTGCCTGGGGCTGTGGGAGTGCTGAGATCCGTGTGGTGACACCATCCCTGACTTCCTGGCATTCCACAGCGCTGCCATTGCAGAACAGCAGCGATGGCCTCACACACGAGCTGGGGCTGGGGCAGCAGATGGTCCAGCACCAGCATTTGGGGTGAAAAAAGGCTTCTGGTGGTTCATTGATGTTCTGACTCTGGCAGGCTGCCTACACACAGAGTTCCTGGATAACCTAAATAAGCTAAATAAGGGGAATGCAAAAACTGAGTAGAGTTGTTACTTAGCCAAGCTTTAAAACTCAGTATTTAATCCTTCCCTGTTTTATTGGGGTGGGGGGTGATGGCATCAGGATTAGCTACCTCGTGAACAGGGGAGCTTGGGGGTTTCAAGAGTAAAACCCATTAACATCAGAATTCCACGAAGAGCAATACACTTTTTTCCTTTTATTCTCTCTGTGATATTTGTGTGCCAAGTAACAGATTTTCTCTCTCCCAGCCCGGCTGCTGTTTGGCTCTGGCTCTGCCGTGCTTGGTGGGGCCATCTGCAGGCAAGGGGACATCCTGAATCAGTCTGGCCAGGGGGCTGTGGAAGCCTCAGCAGGTGATGCCAACTGGTTTGCAGCTGGTGTGGCCTGGCATTGCTTATCCTTGTGGCTAGTCCTCTCCTGTGCTCCCTTGGAAATCTGGAAGCAAAGCTCAGCCAGAGGCTCAGTCATAGACCTGATGGTGCCAGGGACACAGGGCCACTGGTGCTGTGCTGTCAGACATTCATGAATTCTGTGGATGCTCCATTTGGGATGTGCTGTCCCAGGTGATGGTTTACAAGCACAAACATTCGGGTGGGTCCTCCTGGCCTCGCTCCAGGCTGGAGCTGCAGCAAATCCTGGGAAAGGAGATCCCACCCGCCTGCCCCACAGCATCCCCACACCCCTGGGCAGCTGCATTTCCACAGAAGCTGCAAACCCCTTGGACCCTCTGGGTGTCCTGATGATTAAACCAGGAGATGGTATCTATAGAGCGCTTGAAAAGGAACATTTATGGATGCAAAGGTTTATTATACTTAGTGAATAAAGCTGATAACGAAAAATCAGTATTTTCCATGAGGGAGAACTTTGCACAAACTTCAATGAAAACTTTTTTTTTCTTTTTCCTTTTTTTTTCTCACAAAAACCAGACACTTCACAAAATTAATTTTGTCAAAATATAAGTTAAGCATAAAACTGGTGCCTTGCCCCCTTTGTGAGTGCTGCCACTGCTCTCTCTGGTACCCACGCTGTCTGTTACGGAATGGAAAGCACAGCTTATGTCAACAGCAAAGAGAGATGGTTTGGTTTGGGTTTTTTTTCTTCCTTTTAACACCTAAATTTAGATCCCGCTCTGGTGACTGATGGCACCAACCTCTCGCACAGGGCCTGGGGCGAGGGGCAACGCTGGGGCCAGCAGCACCCGGCGGGGCTGGACAGTGGAGGAGAAAGCCCTTTTTGTTATACAGTGTTTATTAAGTAGATTCAGTCTTATATATGATATACAGATTCAAAAGAAAAAAAAAAAAAAGGATTCCACATACTTATGAAATCAGTGCATTTAGCAAGTAATACCATGGAGATAACAGCTCGATTAACAGCTCATTGGTCTTTGTTAAGTGAGGGGACAGGGAGTTGGCCTGTGCTAATCATTCCACAAACAGAACAGAATTAAGTTGCATCACATATATAATAGACACACATTCTAAGAATTAAAATATTAAGCCACATTTACTGGAAAAATCCACAGTATATAACACAAATAACTCTTATCAAGCTCGTTGAGGAGGAAGTGCTCATCTGCTTAAGAGCCACATGAAGTTGCATAGGTGCCTATCTGCAAAAATATCATTTCCAAAGGAATCAATTGATTAAGCAATAAAGTGTCACCTTAGAAGCTGGATTAAGTGCCATACGCTTTCTATCTGAGCCCTCGGGAACGCACCAGCTTCCCAAAGAGCCTCTTCTGCCTCGCTGGGAGCCTCCCGTGGGCGCTCCCACCTCCACCCCAAGCCAGCGGCCGGCTTGGGCGAGCTCACCCCCTTCCCTAAAGTATTCCCAATTCTCCTCAGGAGTGTTTTCCCCCTGCTCCCCCCACTGCTCCCCTACATCAGCTGGACCCTACGGGCAGCACCGCCCTCCCGCCCGTGTGGGAGGAGGAGGAGGAGGAGGATGGAGAGGCAGCAGCACTGCCAGATCTGGTGCTTCAGAGCTCCGGATCAGCTCCCGACTGCAATTGCGGCCGATCCGTAAAACTACCGGGGGGAAAAAAAATACAACAGCTTGTGCAAAACCCAAAATTGCTTAAAGGGTGTCTGGGTTTGGTGGGGTGTCCCTCGGGGCGGGCACGTGGCGGTGGGTGGGTGAGGCTGTGGCTGGGTTAAGCAGACGAACTGGGTGAGGGGCAGCTTCCTCTTCAACAGCAGGTCTGGCAGAACACACGGGGTCGGGAGTTCTGTACATGTAAACAGTACACTTTCACTGAGTCCAAAATTAGGAGCAAAAATACAAAGGTTCACATTGGTCTTAGGTAGATACAGGCGAAGAACTGAGCTGTGCAGCTCCGAAACAACCAAACAAAAGTTTCTAAAGCACCACTAAATTATATAAAAATCAGACCATGGACGGATTGTAGTTGGTGTCTGGTGAAATACTATGCTACCTTGTAAAAAGTTTTACAAAAAATTACAAATCAAAAGTATATTAACCCTCTGAGTTCAAAGCAGCATTTTTTTTTTTCATGAACTGGTACTAAATCCGACGGCCGCTCCGGGAGGGAAGTGGCCCTTGGGATCAGGGAGGTACAAGTTACATCTGCTCACAACCCCGGGAATGCTCTCCCATAGAGAAACAGCGCCATGGGAACCGCACATCCAGGGCAGGATGGGTGTGTTGAAATAAAATAAAATTAAAAAAAAATAAAATCTCTTTTTTCGACCAGTGATCAGCTTTTCTTAACCAAACCCAAGACCATCCAGACCATTTGCTAACCCAGCATTCTCCTTCCACCTCTCAGATATCTGGAAAGCCGGTGTATTCTGCTCCTGCTTGTTCCTTCTTGTTGAGAACCTGGACTAGCAATTCCTGACCCCGTCCTGCCCAGTGAGAGCGCAGGAATGTGGCTGTGAACAGTCCTGGAGCACAGGGAGCCACGGTGGAGCACGGAGCAGCTGTAGAGCATGGAGATGCCTGTGGAGCTCATGCCAAAGGAACCAGAACGCTGTGGCTCACAAAAAAAAAAAAAAAAAAAAAAGAAAAAAAAAGAAAAAAAAAAGAAAAAAAAAAATATCCCTGACAGAAATTCGGAGTCAATCCCGTTTGTTTTACAACTTGTCCCAGATGTGGCTGTCACCAGGGCTTTGGGAATCTGAGTCTGTACCATTCAGCTGCAGGTTATGAACATCAGGTGCTGGGACAGGGCGTACTGGGCACCCTCCTTCGCGGCGCGGCCTCGGTGTCCTCTACAGCAGTTTGACCGCGCGTGAGAGCTCCTGAACTTCCACATGTGCCGAGACAGGTTCAGAGGTGACCAGGAATGACTTGGATAAATAAAACTTAACCCAACTGTGGCTGTTGGTGGTCTGTCCATGTGCCCCCAGGCTATCTCTGTTCCAGTACAAACTGATGGCAAACTTATGGCTAAAGGTTCCGCTGCCTCTGCCGAGGAGGGAGGCACGGGCGTGGGTGGGAGACCACGGAGAGGGAGAATCCCGGGACAGCGATTGTCTCTGCCTCTCCTGCCTGAACGGTAAGACTTTCACAAATGGCTGCAGTCACAGATTTTGTCAAAGGTTTGTTACTTCATGGTATTCACACAAAAATAAATATTTACATAAATTCCAAGTATGGGAGGATGCAGTGGACAAACCAAGCAGGCTTCTGAAGTGCTGGGGAAAGCGTTGAGTCTGAGCCCTGGCTGGGGGCTGGCATCCCCGGGGCCCCCTCCCCTGCTGCGGGCAGGAGGGGATGGTGTGGCCACGATGCTCCTGGTTCCAGCATCTGGTCAGGTCTGAGAGCCACCATCACCTCATCTCTGCACTGACCCCCGCGGTGAGGGGCTGGGTCCCTTTTCTCCAAATGCTACGGAAAGTTTAAGGTTTGGGGAAAACAGTCAATGCAATGGTTGATCCCTTCTGCTGTGGGGCCAGGCACACCTGGCCTCAGGAGCCAGCAGCTTTTTCTATTCTGAGACTAAGAGCAGGGTAAAGTTTTGCTTTTCTTCCAGTGTGTGGAGCATCATGGGGTACAAAGGGTACAGGGGAACTGCCCAGGCCCGCTCCTAGCCGCATCAGCAGCTGCTCAAGCCTGTGCCACCAGCGTTGGCCCCAGCAGCAGCAGCCCCTGGCCGCTGGCTCCGAGAGTGGCCAAAAAATAAGATAAAAACTGGCTCCAAACCAAGAAAGTTTCTACCTACAAAACAGCTTTACACTTATCGAATTTCTATCTCATGGTGTGGACTTCAGCCAAGTGGGGGGGCTGCGGGGGACAGGGAGCAGCGGGACCCTCACTGGTCTCTGCACAGCTCCAGAGCACGTTGCATTGCTGGGCTGGGCTCAGCACCCCTGGCCGGAGCGAGGTCCCTGGGTTAGCAGCACTGGCAGTAGGTATTGCACTGAGCAAAACGAAGTGCATCGTCGTGGGGGGGTGGAAACAGGGCAGAATGGCCATTGGACTACGGTTCTTCCACACTTTGGGAACTGTGGGCTTGTTCCAGGACTGTGAGCAGGGAGGGCGAAGGATCCTGGGCCCCGGAGAGGACTTTGTCAGTTCTGCTGCTCAATGCTGCCCGTCTCTCCTGCAGAAGCGGGCGGTCACCACTGCAGCTCACCTCTGGGGTGAGCCCTGGGGCTGCCCTGCCCCACACCCCGCGGGACCCGGGCGGTTCAGCTCCCGTGCTCCCCGGGGCTGGCTGCAGACGGAGCGGAGCGCACGGCCGGGCGCGGCAGGACCCAGCCGGAGGTTCCAGCCTCCTCGGCACGATCCCCATGTCTGCAACACTCACCGTCCCCCAGGACCGGCGCCGCCAGTCCTGGAAGAAGCCCACAATGGAGTGTGAGGTAGAGTACGGATGGTGACCGCAAGACAGTGTTTCTCAGGTATCTCCTTCCTTTCTTCCTTCCTTCTCTTATCGGCAATGACTTTAATGAGTGCGAGATGTCCTTCCAGCCGGAGGTCTGCTGAGCTTGCCGAGTCTCTGCGGGAGGTTCAGACCCCACTGCTGCTATGGGACCTCTTAGAACAAAGGCCTAAGCAGGACACTTGCGCTGCTGTTCAGCTCCCACCTACGCTCACTGGAGGCTGAGCAGCCTCGATGTCAAGGGCTGGATGGCAAACTTGCTCCCTGTGGGACAAGGGTTCACCAGAGAAACAGGCAGAGCTGCCTGGAAATTAGTAGTGTAGTGATATGGAATGTGTTATTTCACAGGAATAAATTCCTTCTGATCAGACAGACAAAAAACTGGCAATCTGTACAAACTCAAAAGAATCCATTTTCAGAAAAATAAATTACTAAGGGGAGAGGAGGGTCCATTTCTCAATAAATATGTGATTCAGCTCACCTAAGACTTGGAAATTATCCAGGGATGGGAATCTAACATTTGGGTCCACAAAGGTTATTCTAAATACATCTGCAGCCCCAAACCTCCCCAGGCTCCCTTCTGCCCTTCAAAGTCCCACATCCTTCCAAGCTGCAGGGTTGGCTTCTGGTCGGCCGGAGGCACGGGTGTTGGTACGGTTCCAAAACGTGTCCTTGTGCCTGAAGTCCCAGGTGCTTGGAGTGTAAAAGAAAACAGGTCTTTTGGATCCCACCTTCTAAAACTACATGTGCCCACCACGCGGCGGGAGGACGATGGTGGTCCTGAGCAGGACACCGCTGGGAGCCTCTTTCTAGCAGGTATAAATTGTCTTGTCGACCGAGGAGCGATGCAGACACGGGGAGTCAGTTCTGCTGTAAAATGAGGTTTTCCAGTTCGTCTGCAGAGCGGAGCAGGAACGCCGCCGACTCCCGGTAGCCGGCGATGAGCTGCCGCACGGCGCTGATCTCCGTGGGGCTGAGCTGGGCCGCCTGCATGCCCCGGCTGGTGCTGTTGGAGGGGGCTGTGCTGGAGGCCCCACCTTTCATGCTGAGATCGGTCGGACCTGCCAAGGAAAAGTGAGAGGGAAGCTCAGGCACAGCAACCTTTCCCCTGCTCATCCTGTTGTGATTCCAGACCTCTGCACCACTTGGAAGGTCCCCACAGTGCCCAGATAAAGTGAGGAGCTCCCGCTCCCACAGACACCAGAGCAGCCACTCACTGCCTCTGCAACAGGAACACAGGTCCAGAGGAGCCCACAGAGATGCTACAAAGGTAGGAGCACCTCTGCTACAGGGACAGGCTGAGGGAATTGGGGTTGTTCAGCCTGGAGAAGGCTCTGGGGAGACCTTAGAGCTCCTCTCAGTGCCTAAAGGAGCTCCAAGAGAGCTGGAGAGGGACTTTGGACAAGGGCCTGCAGTGACAGGACAAGGGGCAGCGTCTTCAACCTCACAGAGGGCAGGCTTAGATGGGATATCGGGAAGAAATTCTTCCCTGTGAGGATGGTGAGTCTGGCACAGGTTGCCCAGAGAAGCTATGGCTGCCCCACCCCTGGAAGTGTTCAAGGCCAGGTTGGACAGGGCTTGGAGCAATCTGCTCTAGTGGAAAGTGTCCCTGCCTGTGGCAGAGGGTTGGAGTGAAGTCAACTTCAAGGCTTCTTCCAAACCAAACAATTCTGTGATTCTATAAAGAGGTCTCAGAGCCAGTATGACAAAAATCCCATCCTGCAGCCTGGCTCACAGCTCTGTGAAGAAAGGGTCTGCTGGGAAGTAAGCCAGCTCCTGTTGGCACCTGCACCACCAAAATCACCTTCCAGGTTCTGGTTTTCCCTCTGTATATGGAGATTAACATCCCACATGGGCTGTGCTTCCCTGGTTTATCCTGAGAAGGTAAAGGCAGGGGAAGAAGCTTCATGTTGGACTAAGTAAGAGAAGCAAAACAAGGAGCAAGAAACACACAATCAATTGGAAATGAGGAGAGAAGTGCCAAGAGATGTACTAGAGATGTGACAGTAGTCAGGGAGAGGAGGCTGCTGAGGCTGCAGCCTGAGGGAAGGAGAGAAGACACTGAACTAATCCCTGGGCTGTGAGCTGAAGTGCTGCAGGCGGATGGAGCAGTTGGTGATGCTGGAGAAAGGCTTTGGGATGGCTGAGCTCCTGCTGGGTGTCCCATGGGTGGCCATGGGAACCAGGGACACAGAGCAAGGACTGGGTGTTGTGGCTGTTTGCAAACCAGGATGGGAGAGTTCAGCTGCCCCCAAGTCCAGGTGGGTGGCACTGGTGATGGTGGCAGGGAGGGAAGCTCATTCCCCCAGGCAGAATGGAAAGCATTCAAGAAAGCAATGCTGGAGCTGCGGGAGGAGCAGCACCAGCAGAAGTGTTCCATGCCAAGAGAACCAGAGCTTCAACGCGGGGGAGGAGGAGGAGAAGGAGGAGGAGGAGAAGAAGGAGGAGGCTCTCATGCGAAAGCGATTTCACTGGGCAGAAAAGGCAGCAGTAAACTGAGCCTGAGCTTGTTTCCCAGCTCACCAAGCGGGAAGGAGCTGGGAGCAGGGATGTGGGCTTGAGCAAGAATTGCCTGAGGTGGGGGATGGCGGGTAAAGACACTTCTGGGCAGCAAAGCCCTGTGGGGCCTCTGCTCAGAGGGAGGAGAAGATGCAGCTCCTTGCAGAGTGCTTTTCCCTCTGAAGGACTGGGCAAGAGCTTGGGAAAAAGACAACTGCAAACCAGTGGTTTAAAAATCCCCTAGAAAGAAAGAAGGCGAGGGGCTGCTGGGTGCTGCACCCGGGGCCTGTTTGCTCCTCCAAGGACCTTCCTGCACGTTCACTGTCTCACATGGAGGAGCTGAAGGAGGGTGCCTGGCAGTGGGGGAGCGGGTGGCTGTGGTACTGTTCTGGAGAGGAACCATTGCTGTGAGGATTAGGTCTCAGCAGCTGGAGGCCGGGACAGGATCTTTATTCAGGGTTAAGAAGCATTAGGAAGGGATGATAAGAGTTAATCCCAGACAGGCATCTCTCAGGCCTCCGGAAATCACATCCTTCCAAATCCTAGCTCCCGTCGGGGTGGGCTGGGGCAAGAGCCCAGAGCGCACCAGGACAGGCAATGGCAACCCAGGGATTGCAGAAGGACTGGACACAGACTGGCAAGGGACCCAGCCTCTCCTGCCACCACTGGTGCAGGACAGAGCCAGAGGGAACACCTGGTCTCATCCCATACCTCTCGCTCCAGGTGTGGGCAAGTCACCAGGTACCTTGGAGCCTTCCTGTGTGCCCTGCTCTGGCCCAGGATACTCTGCTCTCTTCAGAGTAGAGTTGCTCCTAATCTCAAGCTCTGCCTAGGCTCTCCTTCCACCTTCCTGCCCTGCAGCATCAGTCCTGTTTTCTCAACTGTTCCCAGGCAGCTCCCAGCCCCTCAGAGCCCTCCTGAGCTGTGGCTGTGCCCCCCACCCTGTCCCCATCCCCGAGAGCAGAACGGCTCATACCAGCAGGAGATCAGGGCAGCGATAGGCACCCGCCCCTGTTAATAATTAACAGAGAATCTGGTATGAATTCTCCTTTTTTTTTAAGTGACACTCCTTTCCTCCACCAGTGCCACCCAAACCGTCCTTCCAAGTGCAGTTCAACAATTAACCACCTGCTGATGACGTGAGCAGAGCCACCAGACACAAGGGACAAGAGGCGATTTTGGAGCAGCTCTGTGCAGCAGTGGGAGAGGTGCTGCCAGGACTGGGAGCTCTGTAGGAGCTGCAGGAGCAGCCCCTGCCTCTCCAGCTCAACCCCACAGTGGGGGATGCCAGGAGGCCCTGGTGCACTGCCCTGGCATGGGGCAGAGGTGATGCCAGGGTGGATTCCTCGTGCCCCTGGCACAGCCACTCACCATTACTGTGGTTGCCCGTCTGGAGGGACGCGGGGGGCTGCAGGCTGCCCCCCAGGGACCCGTAGCCACGGTAGCTGTAGTTCAGGCTTCCATTGATGTAGACCGGGTCTTGGGAGTAAGATGAAGCTGGCAGTGAGTAGGAGGAGTGGGTGATGGCTGTGGAGTCTCTGGAGTGCTGCTTGTCTAGAGCGATCGGTTCGTCCTGCACAGGGGAAACACAAACCTGGTCCAGCAAGGAACCTGGCTGTCCTCTGTGGCCAGCAGGATGGACAGTGCAGGGATGCCTGGTGTCCTGCAGCCTCTCAGACTTTAAGAAAGACTTTTGACCCCACCACAGGACACGACCAGTTCTGTTCCCCGCCCACCTCCAGCTGCCAGCACTGTACCTGGGAGGTCTGGTAGATCTCCAGACGCATCCTCTTGGCTGCTTTCCGCGTTTCGCTCTCACAGGCAGCGGCCAGGATGTTCTCTGCCATGGCTGAGGTCAGGTGAGGCGGTGTGGGCCTGGTCTGCAGGGACACAAAGAGAGAGGATGATCAGGAATGTGCTGCCCTGGGCACTGGGACCAAAGGCAGTGCACTGGGGTGGCCACTCACCATCTCCATCCCGTTCTTCTTCATGCGACGGCAGGACTTGAGGTAGGTGCGGATGCGCTTGCGTGCCCGCTCCTGGAACTCGGGGAACTGCCGGCTGCAGGACTCGATGATGGCCTGGATCTTCTCCTTGGGCTGCTTGGAGATGGGAACCATCCGGTCCAGGTTCTCGTCCACAAAAAGGCGCACAAACATCTGCAAATGAGAAGACAGCTGGTGGGTACCCTGAGACAGAAGGCAGGCAGGCTCACCCTCCCTGTGGAGCTCTCCTTACATTGAAGGCCTTTAGCCTCTCTGGGTCCATCCCCTCCGAGTCATTGATCTTATCATTGTCTTCATGGTCGTCGTGGTCATCATCATCTTCATCAGCTGTGGGGGCCCTGCCAACAGTCAGGTCCTCGGGGCAGCCGCTCACCTCTGTCTTGATGGAGTCATAGCTGCCAGAGCTGTACGGCGGGGACTGAGAGGAGACAAGGGTTACCACCAGCAGCTCTCACCTCATGCACCTGCCCATTCTCCTTGTCTCACTACATCTGACCCCTCCCCTGCAATCCAGGGAGATGAACCCGTGGCCAGACTCCCCTGCATGTCACCTCCTGCCTGCTGTGAGCAGGGGGAGCAGGGTGGCCTCAGAAAGCCTGTGATAACCTGGTGGCCCAATGGCAGCTCTGGCTGGTGGAGCCATGGCTCTGCCTGATCCTGTGGGAAACACTGCCTCACCCAGCATGAATGGGCTCCTTGTCACAAGGTGACTGTGGCAGAGCTGGTCAGGGGTGAGGTGAGCCCACTGCAGTGCCAGCTCAGGGGCAGCTGGGATGTGGGGCATGTCCCTGGCTCTCCCAGAGCATCCCAGGCCATACCTCTGCTGTGGTTTTCACCCCGTACTTGACCCTGCTGCGCAGCCCGTCAGCACTGCAGCTGTCAGACTGGTAGGAAGGGGTGATGTGGGCAGGTGTGAGCTTGTCGCAGAGGTTGATGGGCTGGTCGTCAGCGGAGGCGGTGAAGTCCATGGGGGCCGTGGTGCCATTGCCGTTCATTTCGGGGAAGGCGCTGTCGCCCTGCGTGCTGCTGGAGGTGGAGGGGTTCAGGGTGGAGGAGCCATTCCCGCTGCAGCTCTCTGACGAGGAGTCGTCTGCAAGGAAGGATGTGTGTCACTCCTTTGGCACCCTATGACCACCTTCCCGAAGCTGCTCTGGACTCACTCGGTGCCTGAGTTGCTACTGGGAGCCAGGCTGGCACTGCTGTGCTTTGGGCCCTGAGATGCAGCAGATGGAAGTACAGATGCTGGTGTCCATGCCTGCAAGGCCACTGTCACAAGGATCCACTCCCTCATCCCTCAAAGCACAGCAGGTGCTGCCGTGCTCCATGCCCGAGCCACCTATCCCTCTGCAGGTGACAGTCCCCACGCCTCCGCCCTCGGCCATGGTGCCTCGGCTTGAATAAGAACTTTGGAATTTGGTCCTTTTCAGTCTCTGTTTGCATTGCAGGGAGGAGAAAGGGGCACTGCCTCTCCCTGCCAGGTCCCCTGCCATCCTCCTGGCCCAGTTTGGGGCTGGGTGCAGTGGGAAGTGATAAGTTCCAGCACTGGTGGCTAAGGGACATGCAGCTCTGCAGAGTGCTGGGCCACGGGGATGACACATGAGGACAGGCTCACTTGGTGGGAAAACCCTGAATCCATGGTGCCTGGAAGCAGCATTAGAAGCTCTGCTCACAGCTGGCACCACCCAGCAAGGCTCCTCCTTGGCATGCTGCTGCAGGGAGGGGACAGGGGCTGCACAATGTCCTTCCTGTCTCACTCAAAGCCCAAGTGATGTACACCCAACATGGATACTCCTGTTCCCAGTTTTCACATCCCCACAGCACACGCAAGGCCGTTTCCCCACCACACAAACAGGTCAGGGCCCTGGCAATGGTGGTGCCATGCACACCCAGCGCACAGATCTTGGCTGCATTCACACCCTAGGCCCTGGCACCATCCCCCTGCCTGTGCCTGCTCCTACCACGGCAGCTCCCGAAGAACAGCCCAGCAGTGGCAGAGAGCCCAGCACTGCATGCACCCACCCTGCCTGCACCTGGCCAGGGAGCCCAGCCCTGGGGCCAGGCACGACATTTCAAACTGCTCAGCCTGTTCCCTTCCCTCCCCCTCGCCGCAGTAAATCCTTTATTTCATTAGGTGCCTCCGCGAGAGGGAAAGGGCGAAGCACGTGGGAGCCGCTTCCTGCGCCAGCGTGCGCCGGGCGGTGAACAAAGAAGCTGTCGGCAGCGACGAGCAGATGGCCGTCCCCGCGCCCGGCCCGGCCACTGTGGGACAATGGGCCGGGGCTCTGGGGCGGCCGCAGCCCCGCGCTGATGGCTCCTGGGCGCCAGGTCCAAAGGTGTGCAGGCGCAGGGCGGCGGGATGGTGCCCAGCTGCTGCCATCCACCCTCCTCCTCCTCCTCCCCTGCCAGCACCTGCGGGAAACTTTCCTGCGAGGCTGGGCGAGTGCTGCGGTGACCCTGCGGTGGCCCAGGACTTTGTATCCCTTAAAATAAACACACTTGAGGACACTTGGGCATCCCAGACGACCGTGGGGCCGGCCGAGGCTGCCGCCGCGTGTCCCCAGTCACCCCGCCATGGGCGGCAGCGCTCGCTGCCCAGCCTCGCGCCTGCGCCAAGGCGGCTCCTGGCCCCATGAGCCCCTAAATTAAAAGGTCCCTACTGGAGCTCCCCACTCAGCAGAGCTCCCTCCCCCTCCTTTCCCTTGTGCTGATCCACTTATTCGTCTGAGCGATGACCAGAGCTGACCTAATCCCGGGGTGGTGTTTATGTGCCGGGTGCTCCGGGCCGGTGGCAGGCGTCACCCGCCCCACCACGGGGCTGGGTCCTGGCAAAAGCCTTTGGTGCCAGCTCTCTGTGCCAAGGAATGTGGGGCTCCAGAGGGGCTCAGCAGCCAGCACTTATCCAGAGGCACCCTCCAAGCCACCTCTCCAAAACAAACTCCATTCTCCTGTCCCAGTGTTTGCAATGGTGGGGATGCAGTGGGTGGCTGCATCCCAGACCATGTCCACAGGTTCCTGCTGCATCTGGAGGGACACTGCCACCTCCTGCCCCCACACCTCTCCTGGCCCAGGGCACGACTCTGGTGCTGAGCCCCCCAGGGTTTTGCTGTCCCTCAGCAGGGGTGCAGGAGCAAGGCTGGCTTGGCTGTGGCCCCAGCAGGAGCGGGCAGGTGGCCGGGGGCACAGAGGCCTCCCTGCCCAGGATGGCGGCTGTCCCTCCCCCAGCACTGCTCTCTGCGCCAGGGGAGATGGGGCTCCCAGAGGGAGGCTCCAGTCTCATCCAGCGATGCCTCTCGGAAGGATTAAGGAGAATTATTCCCATGCACGGAGGCACGAGCTGCAGGCCAGGCCCCGCCATCGGCCTGGGCACAGCCACAGCAACAGTGCTGGGCCAATCGGCGCCATGGCCAGGATGATGGTGAGGATCTCCATCCTCCCTCAGCTCCCCTGGCATGGCTGCCTGCACCAGCAGGGCTAGGGGCCCACCATGGCACAAAATCCCTGCCAGGCAAGGGCACCAAGAGAGGTGTCACCTGGGAGAAGAATGTGCAGGTGCCCTGAGCATCCCCAACCTCACCTGCACATCTCCAAATCTGTCCTGGGCATCCCCAACCTCCTCTGGGCACCCCTGCAGGGATGAAAGCATCCTCAACCTGCTATGAGCCACCCCAGACATCCCCAGTCTACCTTAACTACCCCCACTCCCCCTGGGCATCCCTCTTTGCTCTGCCCATTCACCTTCAGCCTCCTCACAGTCCCCACCTCTGGCCCCCCACTCCTGTAGGCAGTGACAGTCCTGCATTGGCTGCTGACACAGGACAGGATCCTGGGGGTGACACCTGGACCGCCCCGATTCCTCCATGTCTCAGGTTTTCTTTTGTGTCACACAAAACACACACAGCAGCAGCTGCACGTCAGGTTTCCACCCAATGCTGCTGCATTTACAAACCCTGGGTTTGCTACAGGCAAAAGATATTGCAAACAAAGAGGAAGATGTCTCTAGGAACCCACCAGGAGGGATAAGGAAATGAAATGGGAATCTAATATCAGTAGCCAGCACCTACTAAAACAACAATTTAGTTTATACAAGGATGGATGTACATAAATAATGAGGTTTTTAAACCCATGAGCTACAGATATTTTCTTATTTCTCTATTTTTACATGTTATGCTCTCCCAGAAGCTCCACACACAAAGTGGTGGGTTAATCTCAGTACTGTGAGCAGAGAAACGGCCACAAATTCAAATTGTTGAGCCCTTGGGTCCAAGTGGGAATGGCCTCAGTCAGCTTGAAAATCCAGACAAGCTCAGGAGGGAGCTCCAGTCTCCTTGTTGGGATGGATGGGCCAGGGATGGGGATGGGGATGGGGCTGCTCCCTGGGCAGCTTCACTGGGATATCTCCAGCCCACAGTCATTCCTGAGAGGAGCTGGAGAGTGGGACCTGAGGGAGAGGGAGCAGGAGCATTCCCACCTTGGGTGCTGGGACCAGATTTAGGCTCCTGCATTGCTTTGGCAGCTGTGTCAGGACTCTGAGCAGTGGTGGGGCTGGGTTGACCACACTCCATTTCGGCAAAACCCATCAAGCTCTGGAGCTCGGAGAGGTTTTCTGCATCTCCCAGCAGTGCCCAAAGCACATGTCAGGAGCAGGGCTCCAGCAGCAGCAGGCGAGCAAGGCCAGGCTGTGCAGCCATGAATATATTCATTATCAACCAGCACGAGCCTGGTGAGCTCCCTGCTCGCGGCTGGAGCTTGGCTGCACGAGGAGCCCCTCTAATGAGGATAATTGGGAGCCCCCCTGCTCCACCCCCGTGCCCTAATTGAAGCAGATGGAACTGCAAAAACAATGTCACTTCTAACGGGTTTGATCTTTCGGTTGGAAAACGGGACTATTTCGTTCTCCTGTTTAATCCCCTCGAGCTGGGGTTCCATGGGCTGCAGGGAGGTGGAGCAGCCCCTGGCACTGTGCAGTAGAGGTGAGGCTGGAGAGCCCAACAGAGGCAGCTGGCCCTGAGGTCCATGGAGTGCTGCCCTCTTTGGCCCCTCTGCAGAGGCCAGACCATGACAAGACACGTGGTGAGGCTGGTGAGGTGGCTGTGGGGGAGCAGCCTTGTGCCTCTGCTGCAGCCCCGGCATCAGCCCAGGAGAGCAAGAAGCAAAATGGCTCCTTGGGCCGCGGTGCTGGGGGAGGAGGGGATCAGTCACTTATTAAATGAATTAATCAGGGCTCAGCGTTTTCATTTTGAAGAGGCTGCTGGATTATCCTTGATTTCTGTGGCGCTGGATTTGAGGAGATCAGGAGGGGAAGGGGCGATTTCCAACACCTGCTCCCCGGGAGATTTTATGGCGGGGAAGTGGTTGGGTTTAACGTCTCTGCCGGCGCAGGCCACCGCACCACTCTCCAGAGCAGAGTTAAAGATGAATGGGGCAAATTGTTCCTCCTCCTGTCACATCTCCAGAGCGGAGACAAAACCTCTTTTGACTCAGGAAACAATGAGCTTATGTAAGAGCCAGCGGCCCACGGAAACCTCGCCGCAGCCCCGCACCATGCAGTGGGCCAGGGTCCACCCGGCTCTGCCCACATCCCACTGCCATGGGACCCTTGGCTGGCCTTGGGGCAGCCCTCCCTCGGCTGCTGCCCACCTGCCTGGGCGGTTGTGGGTGTCACAGCCATGCCAGGTCCCACCAGTGACCCTTGGTGCCCCATGGGTCGTCCTGGATCCACCAGCTATTGCTCTGCCTGCTATGGCTCCAGGAGTGATGGCAGTGGTTCTGCCACACCTGAGTCTTCCTGTGGCTCGCGGATGGGTCTGTCCCATTTCCAGCCTGCCGTGGCACCGGAAAAGGATGGAGCTGCACACCCAGCCTGGGAGTGGCCGTCAGGAGGGCATAGAGCATCCCACTGCCGCCCGCCTGGAACAACAGCCAGGAAGATGAAAAGTGCCATAAATTATTCACTCACAAAAGAGACAAGAAGGGAGAAGAAGGGGAGGAGGAAAGTGTTCGAGGAAAGGATACTTAATACAAATTAGAGAGACCGAGTGGGAATGGGGGCCCCGTGGGGGGGGCCACTGCCGGGTGTTAGAGCCACACTCATCAGGGGCAAGGGACCACCACTGCAGGGATCCTGCACCCACCACTGGGTAGTGAGTGGCAGGAGAGGCCCTGGCCCTGCACTGCTCACACAGTCAGAGCACGGAGCCCATTTTCTCCAGGTCCTGCCCAGCGTTTGCCTCCAAGATGCATAAGGAAGAAAAAAGCAACATGGCTGAGGGCCGTAGTGCACCGGGGCTGGCCAGGTTCCAGTTAAGACGCTCTATTTCCTGTCTTCCTTCGCTAAGGCAAACCTTGTTATGTCCCAGACAAAGTGTCCACCCTTCACACTCCCTCCCTGGGTCCCTGCCTCGACCAGAGCCCTTGACGAGCCAGACATCTGGCAGGGCCGGACACAATGCGCGTCTGCAGGGAGAGCTTGGCCGGACAAGGCAGCGCTGTGCGGCCGCCTCCCTGTCCCCTGCCATGAAAGGTGCCCCCCAGTGCCGTCTCCCCCCGGCTCCACTGCCCAGCCCGAGGGAGCAGCTCCCTCCGGCACCGGGATCTCACCGCGCCAGCCCCGTGCTGGACATTTTCCCATGCACCAAAGCTCGTCAGCTCCCGCTGCACAGAGCAGCCTTGTCACAAACACTCTCTGTCCCTCGGTTTTCCCTTCTCCTCCCAAACACTGTTCCTTCCCTCCCACTGCTGCTCCTCCAGCCACCTTGCAGCTCAAGGAATGCTTGAGCAAGGAGCTGGCCCTTGCTCACACTGAGGAAGGAGGTGGCACAGACCAAGCCTCTCCTTGTGCCACTGCCGCTGGCAGCCACCCGGATCCTGCTGCAGGGAGGGGACATGTCGTGGCCCCATGCTGCCTGGGCACTGCCTCTCCCCACGCCAAACAAACGAGTTTGGTGGGTTTGGGCTGGATTCATGCCAAGCTGGTGCCTCCAACATAGACCTACCACCAGAGACCATGCTGTGCACCCCGAATCCTTTAGGGACTGTCCTTTAGCACTGTGGGGCTCACCCCACTGTCCCCACTCACCCCTCTGGTTGGAGGTACTCAATTTGGGGAGGAAGGGAGGGGCACAGGTGGTGCTGTCTGTCCATAGCCTGTTGATCCTCTCTGCTCCAGATTAAGGAAGAGACCCCCAAAACCCTGCTCCGTGCACCAGCAGGATGAACTGACTGACTGGGCAGTGCCTGCACCAGCCATGAGAGAGCTGGAGCCAAGCTCAGTGCACCAGGCTGGGAAAGCCATCACAGCCTCACAGTGTCCCTGCTGCACTCCCCAGCCTGGCAGCAGGGAAGGACAACTTTCAAAGGACACCGGAAGGAGGGTGTTTATCACAGGCCAGGGCCTTTGCTCAGGAGGAGCAGATGTGCCCCTGGAAGAGGTGACAGGAATGGAGTCACCAGCCCAGACCGCTCAGGTGAGGCAGGTACACGTTTGTTGACTCCTGCTGTGGAGCCAACACAGCATGGGGACACCCTGGAGAAAGAGGAAATATATCCCCAATGAAAATGAGATAAGGTTGTGTCTAGCTGTAGTAAGGCCTGGCTGCTGGTCCTAGTCTTGTTTAGAGCTAAGGCTTCAGGGGGCCAAAATTCAACACTGGTGCAAGAAGCCCTGGGAAGGGTAAGGATTTTGCAGCCTGGGCTAAGCAAGTGTCTTGGGGCCCACAGGCCACCTCCTGCACTAGCCAGCCACCAGACAGCTGCCCATGGTCTGCTGGGCTCCCCCTGTGGCTTACAAAGGGTATTTGTATTCACCTGGAGTAGGGCTAGGCTGGCTGAGGAATGCCCTGGGAGCTGTGTGACACCCAATGCTGCAGCAGTGACCCGGTGAGGGCACAGTGAGGTGGGCACCACTGCCCCAGGGTCGGGTGCCAGCTGTCAGAAGAGCAGCTGTGGAGTGGGACATCACTTGGGGATGGAGCCTGGCTTTTGGTCAGCACTTGGCAAGAGGCTGCCCCTCCTCAGAAAGCTCTGCTAGACTGGCGGTTCAGGGGAGCTGGTGATGTGCAGCACATCGTGGGCATCTCATCAAGTGTCAGCAGTGTGACCTAGAGCTGTGGGACATGTGCCATACCAGCAGAGAGACTGCTGTGCTGGGGACAGCTCTATGCCATCCCTGACATCCCAGGGCAAGGTGTCCAGAGGAGTGACATGCCTTACCAGCCCCTGGGACAGAATCTGGAAATAATGCTTGCCCACATGTCCTTGAGGTCCCTCCTTGTAGCACTCCTGAGGAATGTCCCCAACACCCAGAAGCCTCCCCAGCCAGCTGCCTCAAGGGATGCCCCCAAGAAGTGTGTGCCTTCACAGTTAAGTAGGTTAAGAAAGTCCTTTCTCCAAGGTCTGGATTAGCCACTGCTGCTCCGGGCAGAACAGACTCAGCAGGGACGCTGCCAGTCAAGCCAGGACGGCACATGGGGATCTCAGCAGAAGGGGATCAGTCCAACATGGTGCCATGAAGCAACCCCAGTCCCCCACACAGAGTAAGCACACCATACACCCAGGAGTTTTCCCTGCTCTTCAAAAGAGGCTGGGGAGCAGCAAGCCCTGCCTGTGGGCTGAGCGCTGCAGTTGGACAGTGGAGCAGGATGTACAGCAGGATGTACAGGCAGGGACAAGGCAAGGTGGATCCCATTAATGGGCAAGACAGAGGCTCTTCTATATGAGTTCAAGCACTTTGCCATGTCACACACTGAAGTCTGGGGTCTGACTCCTGCTGCCCTTTTACTTCAAGGGCATTGCACTCGCCAGAAAGTCACAGCAGGCCTAGGGTAGAATACCCAGCACCCCGCTCAACCCCTCACACCAGACTGAACTGGGAAGTTTGAAGTAGAGTGCTTGCCCGTGGAAGGAGACAGGCTCTGAAGATGGACAGAGACCAGCTCAAACTGCCACACCAACACAGCACCAGGGCCTGGGGCCTGTGCTCAGCTGGGACGGGGCATGGGATGCCTTCAGGAATGGAGGTGGGCCCAGACAGAGGGATGGCGCAGCATTCAGGGTCCCTTTGCTCCCAGTGTGTGCTGGCCCCCACAGATGTGTCCCTCCAGGATGTCCGGCACAATAGCTCCGCTTCAGCAGCAGAGTTTGTGTTGATCTTGCTGTTGCTTTGGGCAGCCGTCGGCTTCCTGCGGGCACGTACGCTGTGAGCAACATCCGACTGGGAAGGGATGTTGCTGGGAGCTTCATGTTTTCCGTGCTGGGGCCCGCAGGATGAGTAACAAAGGAAAATGGAAGGAGCGAGTGTGTGCGTTCAGTGTCCCTGCTCAGGGCTGGCCTCTGTGTCCTAAGACCCAGCAGGGACCCCGGCTCTCCTGCCACTGCCTGCTCTGTCCATGACCCTCCCAAGTCTTTAGGTGTATTTTGCCCTCCCTGCAGTTCCAGGGCTGACACCAGCTGTAGCATAGCTGTACTGGGCCAAGGCTTCTGGGCACCTGGGACAAAGAAGATGCTGGCTTTTGTCCCAGCTGCTTTTTAAGCCTCTGATGATTTAGCAGGTACCTGTTTATCAAAGCATAGGACAATTCTGCTCTCCTGCCTCTCTGGATTTCAAACAGCTCTACTCTATGCCACAGAAGAGCACTTGCCACTTCCAGGCCTTGAAAAGACCCAGACCTGGTGCTTTGGTCCTTTAAACAAGACTTTTTTAACAAGCGTGTCAGACGATACTGCTCTCCTACTAGGCAACTCTTCATTAAAACTTTATACTTTAGCAAGCCTTTCACTGAAGACACACTCCAAGCATCACACCCGTCAAACAGCAGCAGGCAGGACCAATTTAGTAACTCAGAAGGTTTTCCTGAAGGCGGAGAGTATCCAGTCCTGAACAAGCTCCAAACTGATGGATATGGTGTGCAACCAGATCCCTCTGCAGTGCCAGGATGCCCGAAGCTGAGCCCAGCCTGGCTGCAGGGGATGTGTGGGGCTCACTTTAGCATTGTCTGGAGGGGACAACTGAGCACAGGAGATGTGGGCAAACTTCCAGCTTGGTAATACTTGGGCTGCCTCAGTGCAGGCACACTGTGCCGGCAGCTTGGCCAACTGAGCTCCAAAGAGGCTCCACAGCTTCTGTGGGCTGGTTACTCATATTTTTTGCACAGCCTTAGCAAGCTCGTGTGAACCTGGAAAACACACTTGTTTCCAAAAAAAAAAGAGCTTTCATAGGTTGAGAGAAGAGGAAACTGAAGAGTGGTCGAGACTTTGATTGTGCATGTTCCCTTCCCCACAGCAGTAATCTGCTTTTCCTCTCACAACATGCTCCTGAGCTCTGTGTTCCTTCTCTGCTCCATGCCCCTTTCCCTTAACCACTCACTGCCCTCCCGGGTTACTTCGTTGTCCTCCTTCCCTTCCCACTCTTGTGTGTGCTCCATTCCTTGGTGGGAGCATTGGTTTGGCAGAGGGACTGACATAAGGCAGCATCAGTCTGTATTTAGAGCTCTGATTCAGATCATGGACATTCCCCTAGGCACAAAACCTCAGTCCACAAAATGTTTCTGAAGTGTGACAGCCTGGTGAAAATTGCAGTTCCTGGGGTTTTTTTGGTACGGGTCTCATTTGTCACCCTGGGCTTCGCTTGCTTATTTTTTTGACACCATCACTTCTGATCCACCAAAGTCTACCTATCTCAGATGATGCTGACACCAGGGACACTGGCATTCCTATGGGACTATTTCTGCTTTATTTCTCATCAGTGAACCCTACAAAAGAAATTAAAGGAGCCAAGAAGAGCCCCAAAGAGGACACCTGCTTCTGAAGGAAAACCACAGGGCATGAAAAATTGGAAGCAATTCCTAAGAGGGCGCAGAGAGAGAGAGGATTTAGATTTAGTGAGAACATCTTGATTTGCCTAAATACGTGAGTGCCTTATTAAATTACTGTCCTGTTGAATAATAGAGTTCGGCAAAGGGATCAAAACTGTGTCATTCTAGATTGTAAATGAGACTTGGGAATTCAGTGGTGAGGGCTAAGTCACAAGCCTGAAATGTCCCAATGGGAGAATGGCAAAGTTCAGGGGGTACAGAGAGACTCGGTCAGGCCGCAGGGATGAGAGGCTGGGCTTGTTGGGGTGGAGGCTGTAGGCTAGTCCTGAAGAGCCAAAAGCTTCTATGGGAGCAACTGTGTCACCACCAAAACACTCTTCCTCCTGCCAAGACACAGCCCCCTGGGGCCCTGGGCAAGCAGAAGTGCCCATCCCACCACCGAGATGCAGTGCTGTGCAGTCAGGTTTCACATCCTCACCAAGGCTGCCTGGCTCCGGGGCTGGGCTGGCTAAGGAAAACCAGCAGTTTCCCAAAACTGCAGATTTGCAATGGAAACTGAAATGCCACAACTCACTGGACTGAAGAGAGCAGTGGACTTGCTGTCCCTGGGACTGAAGAGAGCAGTGTCCCTGTTGCCTCTTCTGTCTCTACCATCCCTGCTACTGGCAACACCACCAGCTAAAAGCCACCCCAGGGAGACCTGCTAGCACAAAAGCCTTTTCTTTCCTTAAGGGTGGTTTTCCAGTCCCCTTTCTTAAAGCAGGACCAACCCAGTCTCAGTTGTTCCTCAGATTCCTCTGCTCCTCCCAGCAGCAGCAAGGCTGGGACAATGAGAGATTCAACCTCTTGAGCAAAAGCCAGTAACAGTCCAACCACCAAATCCTCCCAAGCATCACGGCGACGAACTCTGACCTGAACTCCTACTTCTACCACTTATTTACTTGCTCTTTTATTTTAAGCTTGTGCGTTTCACAGACTCAACACACCACCTCTCCTCACAAAACTCTTCCTCCCACCCAGCCCACGTGTGCTGTTTTCAGCCCTTCCAGCCGCCCGCCCCGAGGGAGGAGACACCCACGTTCAACCTGCACAACATTGCTGTGGCTGCTGCAGATTATTCACAATTTCTTGCCTGGGGGATGCAAGACCTGTCAAAGGTGCAGCTTTCCAAACACAGAAACCTGTGACTGTGCTGAAAAGCCTTAGCATCCTCCCTGTGTTCAGAACTAACAGTGCTCTCCTCATCACCTGGGAAGAGGATGTGGGGAATGAAGTCCTCCCCTTAGAAGGGGGTTTAGTGATCTCTTTCTGGAGGAGCTGGGAGACAGCTCCAGGCAGAAGAACCATCAGCTACAAGCTGGACAGGGCCCTGGCTGAGCAGGAACCCAGAGGCTAAATTGGAAGGACTGGAAGCCAGCTCTGAGCCGATATGAAATCCATCCCACAGGTGGGACACCTGATCAGAAAGGACTGGTTAATGTTTAATCAGTCACAAAAACATCCTGTGGCAGCGGCGTGGGGCTCTTCCCGCCTGCTGGGGGACTCACCGTCCTCATGGCCGTGCAGGTTCTGCGGGCTGCGCATGCTCTCGTCCTGGCTGGGGCTCAGGCTGGAGTTCAGGTGCTGGTCAGCTGAGATCCATGTGGAGTCGTTCATATCAAAGTCCTCGCTGCTCACCGACGTCTCATCCTGGAGGCAAGCAGGAAAGGGTTAACTCATGGAGCTATTTCCTTTCCTCCTTTCTCTGGCTTTAACATCTCCTCCCCACACTCCTTCCTAAAAACAATTGGGTGGGCAGCTCCTATTCCCCGCCCTGAGAAGCCTTGCTGGCCCCTTGGGCTTCCCAAGGCCACAGCAAGCAGCCCTTCCCTGTGCAGGGCGAGGTGGCTACCCCAGCAGGGACCAGGGCTCTGCTTCCTGCCTGAAGACTTGCCTGAGCAATGGCACTGTCTCTAATTGAGGACAATTAGAAAGAGCTCACATCCTGTAGGAGCGGATGGCTGAGCCCTGGAGTTTACCCTTTAATCTCCATCCACCCCAGCGTGCTCCTGGCGAGGCAGCAGTGTGGGGGAGCTGAGGACAGGCAAGAAATGGCTCCATAAAACAACCTGGACTTTTCTGAGATCAAATCATCTGCTACACGAGGAATCACCAGAGCATTGCCAGCAGCAGGAGAAGCTTCTGGGGCGTATCTAGACACAGGTATGGATCCCCAAAGACCTGTCTGATACTGCTCCAGACCTCTCCAGAGGGATATTGCCTCTGCACCGTGATCAAAAATGACAGCACACACCTTGGGAAGGGGCTGGGGGAGTGAGGCCCCCAGTGAGGCAAGGACACCCCAGCTCAGGCCAGGGACCCCAGCCAGCCGCCTGTTCCCTGACGATGGCATAGATGACATTCCTCTCTCCCACTTCTGCAGCTCAAAGGACATTTTCTCTCTCCCTCTCTCCCTTCTCACTAACCTTTACTGTACTTCGAGACACAGCCCTTGGATCGCTTCCAGTGCCGGAAAGGTCAGCCACAGGATTTCAAAACCATCATCATAAAGGCAGCACTGAGATCCTGAATGAGAGGAGGGGCTGTGGGACCTCCCCAGGCTGAACTCTCCCAATGCAAAGCTTGGGAGGAAGCAGATACGTGTTCCCGTATGGATACGGTCCTGCTGGTGATCCCTTTATCTGCCTTCCTCTCCCTGCTCCCCTCCCAAAGCCAGGGACACAGACAGCCCTGGGGTGCAGGGGAACACCGAAAATGTTTCCAGAACCGCTTTCAACTCTGCTTTCCTTTGATTGAAACATTTCAAAGGCTTGTAAACCTCTCTGCTCTTGTTTTTCTTACCCTCCCCCTGGTCCTGAGATAAAATACAATCCCGCTCCCTTTCCGTGTAAGCAGTAATTGGCAGCACCCCTCCAACCTACGCCTGCTCCTCATAAAAACGGCCCTGTCTGGCTGCCGCTGGCTGATTGTTTTTATTGTGAACAAACAAATGTCTTTAAAGACAGGTTTGTGCTTTTCCTCCCAGCTCCTTGTCCCTGCAGACACATCTGCTGGCTCAGGGCTGGTGCTGGCCCCAGCCCGCTCCCTCCATGTGCCTCCCGGGGAGTTTCCTGGAATTTACGGCTTGTGAAACCCTGCACGCACCAAGGGACGGACTGATGGACGGACGGACAGGGCTTGGCAGCCCCCTGCATGCCCCCCACAGGGACACCCTGACCCCAGACCCACCAGGTGTCCCTGAGCAGCCCCCCTGTGCCCAGGTGGAGCTGAGCAGGAGGGCAGAAGGTAGGGACAGGCACATTGTGCCTGGCTCAGCACAGCTTCACTGCCACACCAGCCACAAAGCAATCCTGCCTCTCCAGAAACTCCATCTTGTACGTACAGGAACAGAACTGCAAAGGTCTCCCTGTTGCAAACTATAAATAGTCTCTTTATTGTAAGCATTTGCAGGGAAGCAGCCACGCTAATATCTGGCCTTCTTCACAAGGCTTACTCAAGATTACTGTCAGGCTTAAGAGACAAATGCAAATGCCAAGGTCCTTGCTGCCCACAGTCTCTCACCTGTCCGGTGAGGAGGAGGAGGAGCCCGGGGAGCGACCCACGATGTTTTCAGGTTGTTCAGGCTCAGGTGCAGAGGATATCCACCCTCAGCACCCAAACCACAACCCAGGAGGCATCACATTCTCCATGCACTCACACATGGGGGAGAAGCAGTGACACGAAGGATGCCTCACATGCACAAGCAATAGAAAGTGCTTTATAAATGTGTACAATTCTCTCGAGGTGCAATAACATTCGCCTATTATTAGAAATACTCTGGCTATCAAACCAGAAACTGATAAGCTATAAATGACTCAAGTTAAACAAGGCTGTCACACGTCCACCAGTCCAGGATTCAGCCACCAGCAGAAAGTCAGCCCCTGCTTTCCAGCCAGAGCTTTCTGCTTTCCAGCACTAATACCCTTGGCCAAAATGCCAACAGGATGAACTTCCCGGCATCTCACAGCTCCCACTGCACAGCCCACCCCAACAGAATGCAAAGCCAAACGTGCAGGTGGCAGCAGGAGAACCCCTCCTGGCAGTGGGAACTGTGGAGAGAGCATCCACTGCCTGCTGAGTCTGGGCAGCCACCCGGCTCTGCTCACACCACAGTGCTCCAGGAACTCCTCACACCTTTGTGCCTCTTTACGAAAGAAAGAGAAAAGCCCCAGCTCAAGTGTGGCTCTGGCCATCCCCATCACTCCCGCTCTGGCATCCTGCACTAGCCCTTGGCTGCATTCCTCACTGCTTGTAGGGACACCAAAGGCCACCAGCAAACTCCTGCCTCAGCACACCCCTTGGAGACCAAAGGCTGAACACTGTGACCTCTGAGTGCTGCCCATGAACTGCTGGCACTGCCTCCTCATACCAGGGACAATCCCAGGGACAGGAGGCCCCAGCAGCAGCGTCCAGAGCAGCAGCTGCCCAGCCACAGCCAGGAGCCGAGGGACAGCAGCACAGCACAAATTCATCCTCAAAGCACAGGACACCAGAGCAAGATCAAAATTTCTGGCTGGGTGGGAGCTCTGAATCTCCCTGGATGCCAGTAACCTGGCTGAGGGCTGAGCCTTGCAGTGGGCTCCCCATCCAGCCAAACAAGGAAGCGTTTCTCAACAACAGCAACAGCCACAACTCGGAGCAATACGGTAAATGTAATCTACCCTTCCACCCTCTTTTGGCTTGCAAGTCAGGCAGCTCATTCTTTTTCCTCTCTGGGTTCTCAGGAGAATTCCCTCTGCTAATTTCTTCTTTCCTGTAAACAAACTTCAAATGAAACTTTCATTAGAAAACAGAATGCAATCCATTACCAGTGCCTGTCTCAGGACCTGCTGCCTTTTCCCCAGTTCCACACCGCTCGTGGCACAGATGGAAGTGCCAGTGGCGCCCCAAGCAGCCAGCCCAGGGCCAAACCCTGAACCCCAGCACTGCTGCTGCCGCCCTCCTCCTTCCTGCCTTTCCCAGTTCTCCGGAGAGATCTCCTCACCCCGCAGTAAAGTCCCATCGCTTTGTTTCCAATGTTCAAGGGACTGAGCGATCAAGGGTCAGGCAGCAGAGCTCCTCTCTGCAAGGGGAAGTCAGATCCTGCTGCTGCACTCACAGGGCACACCCAAACATCGGAGCAGGGCTCCCGGCACCACTCATGGTTTGGAAAACAAAATCCTTGCTTCTCTCCTTATCTACAGTCCAACATTCACAGCTGCTCTACAGACATTCACAGCCAATATTTTCTACCCAGCAGAGGCAGACACTCACATGTGCAGGGCTCACACTCCACATTTCTGTCCCACTTTCCATTCACGATCTTCAAGCACTGTGCCTGCAAGAGTCCGCTGAGCTTCCCAACTTCGCTGCGAGTTAGAAACTACTCCTCGTGCTATAAAGCCGGAAACCCCGGGCACCGACAGCCACCCTGGCTGGTCCAAGAACACAGCGAGTCCCTGGCAGATCCAGGAACCTAATCAAGCCCCCCGAACTGCAAGGCTGTAATTGCTAGACAATGTTTCTTCACCAAAGCTCTTCCTCCTGGAGAACAACCTCCCACAGCACGGGCTGGAGCAGGGCAGGGGGGGAAGCTACTCTTATAACCTCGTAAATATATGCAAGACTATCGGTAACCTGCTTATTTTACAGCCAGGTTCAGTTTCTCGGGGACTGCCTTGCAATCTCTCTCCAGTCATTTACATGCTGTGCCTCATGTTTAATATTCCAAGCCCCGAGTCTCAGGACGGTTTATTTTCTCTCTTTAAGTCCTTTTATTTTAAAGCATGTCCTTTCACGCCACAGCCTACTATCCCGATGGGATTTCCTTCCGCGGAGCAGGAACCGAGGCTGTGTGCCGTGCAACCTCCCCAGCACACAGCCACGCTCAGCTTCCCACCAGAACCAGCAGTGTTTATAGAATCAACAAAAGGCAACGCGTGACTGCCAGCCCCCAGAGCTGCTCCACTGCCACGCCGGTGCCGTGCACGACCTGCCCGGCACAGGCAGCCCCCAGACCTGCCGAACCTGGCCAGGGCAGAGCTCCTCGCACCGTGACCCCCGGCAGCGGCGCGCAGGGACGAGCTCTCAGGAAGGCAGCCTCATCTCCGTCTCAGCCACTGTTTAAACCCAGCCCTCTGAGCATGCCAAGAAGGTATTGAACCAGATTTGACCCTAACTTAACCAGTTCCGCGCAGAGAAAGGCTTACTAATGGAAGACAAAACACTCCGGGTCAAAGATTGGTACTGCAGCCACAAATACCGTGGTGGACATCGCTTCAAAGAGCCGAGAAGCCTCACAGCACACGGGTGTACGCGGGCTGTGGCGGCGGTGAGCTGTGACTGCGCTGCCTACTCGTGTGTACAATTCCCACACCAAAGAGAACATCCCCGGCGCTCTTTGTCAGGTCACTTACGTCCTTATTTACCGCGATCGCTGCCGATTTCTACGGGACCCGGCAAAACCCGAGTAATCTTTTAGTTCCCGAAAATGGGCAAAACAGTTAATTTTAACGGCAAACGGCAAATGGAAGAGGAAAGGAAGCTCATCCCCTTCGCCCCCTCCCCCTTCTCTAAGAGCTCTTCTGGGAACCCCCCGAGCATTCCCACAGCCCCGAGGCGCGGGGAGCTGCCAGGGCGGGGGGCGGCCCCGCAGCCCCTTCCCGGAGCCGCTGCCCCGTTCCTGCTGTTCAGCGGGGAGGTGCTGAACGCGGGACAGGGGGGACCGGGCTGCACGACTCCCACCACCACCACCCCGGAGCCCCGCACCTGCCTCCCCCGCACCTGAACTTGCTCACAGGCGTTTGCTTTTCCATGCGAGGTGGGGACGGTGACTGATACCGCGCGGTGTGAAAGGGCACTTTGCTCTTCCCCCAGCACCGGGAAGCGAGTGTCGGGGGGGGACGGACCCGGTTTTGGAGGCGGTGGCCAAGAGGAGCAGCCCTGTGGGCTGAGCGGCCGGGGGTCCCCCTGTCCCCACCCTTCCCGACGGTCACGGGACCCCGGTGGGACGCGGTTCCCACGCGTGTGTCCCCGCAGCAGCGAGGTGCGAGGCGCCGGGCGAGAGTCCCCGTCCTACCCCCGCCCGCAGGTAAATAGATACACCCGCGATGGAGCCCTGCCCGCGCGTGTGCGGGGCTCAGCGTGCGGCGAGGATTGACACGTAAGTAGGGCTTTACCTCCAGGGAGGCGGCTATTTCCAGCACAATCCCCTCCCGGGGTCGGGGCTGGTGGTGATGGCGGCGCGGGGCCGGTGCCCGGGGATGGCTGGGGCCGGTGCCCGGGGATGGCCGGGGACGGAGCGCTCCCGCCGCCGCCTCCTCCCACTTTCTTCGGCGCTTTTGTGCTCTTCCGGGCGCGGGGGAGCCGCGCCGGGCGCGGGGAAGGACGCG
>WBNO01012442.1:13621-34974 GCA_013400575.1 Peucedramus taeniatus | reverse complement strand
GGGGACCCTCTGCCCGCCCGGCTCGGTGCGGCTCCGGGAGCTCCGTCCCTGGGTCCGCCCGTGCGCGGCTGTAAGTGCGGGGCCCCTGCAGCGAGCCCCGGGCGCGGTGGGTCCCGCAGCCCCTTCCCCGCGCGGTGGGTGCCGCGGTGCCGAATCCTTTTGTTCCCGAGGATTCTCCCTCGCTCCGCGGGAGCAGAAGGACCTCGCGCTGCCGGCAGCACCATCACCCACCGCCGCAGCCTCTGAACGCCGGAGCAGGGCTGTTGGGAAACCAGTGGCTTGCCCAGCACCGCTCTGGGCAGGGCACCGGCTGCCAGATCTCCGGGAGGATGGGGATGCTGCGCCCCAACTCTGGCAGGGCAGCGCTGGGGGTCCCGGCATTCCCCAGGCTGATTCCCGCTCCCAGGCGGGGCTCCGAGGGCAGTGGGTCAATGACCTCTATCTTAGTTTGGGATCACCATGATGGGATGGTGATCCCCACCACAGTGATGGGCGCCAGCATTGCAGCATCCCCCTCCCCAGCCCACCTCATGTTTCACTATTTAATGGTTACAAAGGAAATGGTTTATGAAATAAACGAAGTGTAGCAGTTCAGTGTTGAGCCTGCAATAGGCTGATACCAGAAATGGTGCCAGAACCAGGATGGGAATTGCCAGGTTTGGGTTTATGGCTTGTTAGTGTGGATGTCCAATTATGATGTTATCTGTTCCAGCATTAACCACCTCACTGCCAGGGAAGAGGCAAGGGAAGAGGGTGGCTTAGGAAGATCTGAGGCCAGAGGTGAAAATGGGCATCACTCACTACTACATTTCCATCTCCTCCTGGCTGGTCATGGAGCCAGAGGCTGAAATGCAAGCACAGGAGCCCTGCGGGCCTTCTGCAGGAGGCGGATGGCCGGGAGGCCAGCGGGCTGTGAGCCCCCAGCCACAGGGACTTCTCTGCACTCCCTTTCAGCTCCATGGCTGCTGCTCCTCCCTGAAGCTAAAATAAAATCCTGACCATTTAAGGTGAACAGGAGCCTTGCTGAGAACCTCAGCAGAGCGGGCTTTAACCCCTTCCCATTGCTGGGCTTTGTTTACTCCTTGCACTTCCTTTGGCTTCAAGCTAGACCGGCTTAAAGCCATTTGAGAGAGCACATCCCCTGGGACCAGAGTGCCTGTCCCTCCATTTGGTGAGCTTGCAGAGGACACAAACTGGCCAGGATGCGAGTTTGAAGCACAGTCACTATTCCGTGCTGCCTCACCATGTGGACACTCTTATTTTATACTAAGTGCCTTTGTGTGGGTTAGCTTAATCCACTTTGGAAATGGATTAACCTAAATTTCACATCGGCAAACTTAGTGTGGAACAGCCGGGTCCACACAGGGAGTGAGGGAGGAAGAGCCATTCAGCAAGAGCTGCTGGGCAGGAGCTGTTCCCCATGCAGGAGAGGGGTCCTGACCCCAAGGGGGGTCACCGCCGTTACAAGTGGGGTCATGAGCCCGACAGAAATGCAATTGTTTGTGCCAGCACACGGGGTCACGAGGCTGGCAGAAGTGGGGCTCACCAGCGGAAGAGGGGCTGCCTCCAGAAACAGCCAGGGAAGCTCTGGGAAACAGCCCACCAAGCGCCTTTCTAGTGGGTACTTTTCGGATTCAAATTGTCTAGGGGGAAATAACTGGCAATTAGATATAGAATTGGTAATAATAATTTATCGAGTTGTCAGGAACAGGGGTAAGTGCTTTACGAGATTACACATTAAAAAAAACGCACACCATAACAAACCAGTGCTGCTGTTACTGTATCATATATATAATATACATCAAATATATTATTTATAAGTCGCTTCCTTCCCTCTCTCTTCACAATGTGTTCATTACCTCTGGTACCTGCCAGCCCCCTCACATAGACACAGATCTGCCCATGCAGAGAGCCTGGGGCTCCCTGTCTGACTGTGTTGGTGCAGCAGGGTCCTGCTGGATGCCCCCAGAGTCAAGCTGCAGGTCCTGGGAAGAGCCATGTCCCAGCTGTGACAGCACTCACACCACAGAGCCTGCCCGAGCACCAGGCAGTGATGCTTCCAAGGGCATCGCTAACAATGACCTGACCTCATCTGTTGTCATTTCCTAAGGCAAGGCTCCACAAGAATACCGGGACTGCTGTCAAACCCAGGAATACACGACATTTAAGGCGCTGCAGGAGCTTAATTGAATGGTTGTGGTGCTACGGATTGTGGGCACAGGGATCTAGTGGTGGGAGCAGGGACTGCAAGCTCTGGCCATCACGCCAGAGGAGTCACTGACTCATGGACGACCTTGTGCGAGTCACTTGATGTTCTTGTGCCTCTGAAAAGTAGGTTAAATAAAAAACGGGACCTCCTGTATTGGGTCCTCCGTGACCATCAAACCCTGCTGAGGAATAAGCAGTGAAATGCGATTCTCTCGGGGGCGAGGCCAGGAAGGAAACAGGCAGGAGGGACTGAAGGATGGCATGGCAGGAGGGGCAGACACAGCTTTTATCTACACTGTACCTTATCTGCCATCCAGAGCAGAGTCAGAGGAAAAATGGAGAGTAAAGATTTGGGAAATTTCATTATAGACCAGGTTCCTTGTGGGCTAAGGGCTGTATTTCCACTTCATCCTGATCACTCCTTCCTTAGAAGCAGCAGTAACATGAGGATGAATAAAAGGGCATCTGGCATGGGCATGAATAAAAGGGGTTTTTTCCTCCCAGGAGCCAAGACCAAGAGAAGGAATGGAAATACAGCTCTGTACTTCACAGTGTACACCAGTCACTGCCAAATACAGGAGAAGGAAAGGAGCTGTTTCTGTGGATAGAATTTTCTCCTGGAGTACAGGGAATGTGTGTTTGAAGGGACAGGTCCCTGACAGTCAAGTATCCCCTAACATCTCTTTCCACTGCCCAAATCCACAGCCCCAGTAATGATGTCTGCACTGCTCTATACAGTGAGGACAACCCTCACAGCTTATCCCAAATCAGAATTGAGAAACCACAAACAAAACCCCCCACTAAATTCATTTTTGGCCATTCTCAAGCATTCCACAAACTCCATGCTTGTGAGTAAAACTGACTCCTGATCTCCTTCTGTGCACACACAGCTGCTGGTGTGGGTCTGAGGGGTGTGTGCAAACAGACAAGGTGCAAACCTGCCTGTGCAGGTTGAACAGCAGCGGAAAAAAAAGCAAGCACACAATTCAAGGTTAAAAAGCTGAACCACACAGCTTCATCTTCTGTAATAACGGAAATCATTAATAACAGTTTGCACTCTCAAAGTAGTTGCCATCCAAGCTCTTGAAGAGCTTTATTAGTGAGCAAGACCTCAGAAGTCTCTCTAAGGTATTATCCCCTTTTTAAAGGGAGAAGGCAATTAAGAAACAGCCATTTGTGTGACTTGATCAAAGTACAGCACATCAGCACCTGAGCTTTGAGGTGATGCAGAACAGCCCACCATGCACAGCTTTCCACAGGACAGATCCAACTGGATCCATAAGACTACTCCATGGATGTTGCAATAGTGTTTTCCTCACTCTGAGGTTGACATTTACCTTTTCACTTGGAAATATTTCCCAGCCCCACTTTACAGGCCCTGAACCAAAACCTTGTTTCCAGTTCTACTGGGAACAGCTGCCCTTGATGCTGGTTAGCACACAAGGGAATGGGCAGCAGCTCTCCATGCCAAACAGGGAATGTACTGGGAAGAAATGAGGAATTAAAGAGAAGTAGTGTGGCTTCTGGCCCTGCTTATTCAGTGTTCCCAGATATAAGCTCATGCAGCTTGGCTGTAGCAGGCTTCTGAGACCAGATAACAGGTACCAGGATAGGTGTGTGTATTGGACAGTGATCAGTCCCAATTTCCCATGGGTGTATCTGCATGACAACCACAGCCCCACCAAGAGCCAGAGAAACTTCCAAGCATCTCCCAGCCACTTCTCCAGGACCTTAGGTGAGCTGCATAACACCATAGGGAAATGAAGAGAGAGTGGGGAAGGGACCACCGGTGCATGAGAACAGACTGGAGCTGTCACATGGAGCAACTAAATACACCTGAGTACTTCAGGGGGGTGAACTGTCCCCAGCACCACTAGAAACGGGCAATGCCACCTCCTTTTTTATAGAAAATAGCATGATTAGCCCCAAAACAGCAAAGAGTCAGATCCTTGGCATCACTTCTCACTGGAAGACAAGAGCTACAGTGGCAGGACCGACCCCAGCCAGCCCACGTCGGTCTCACACTGTTTGCTTGCAGCACACGTCATACTGAACAAACACAGAGCTCACCTGGAGCACTGGGAAAAGCACTGACAGACCCACACAGTGGGAAATAAAAACCCCCGGGTTTTTACTGGCTGGGAATGCCAGGGTTAATTCCCAGTAGCAAAAATGAGTTGCCCTTCACTGAAAGCCACCCATTCACACCAGGGTGAAACCAGGCTAAATGGATCGGTCATCTGACCTCCTGCATCTCATGAGCCTTTAGGCTAAGGATGAAAGTTTTGCTAAAGCATCTTTGCCAGTAAAGAACACTGGTGTGACAGCTGGACCTGGCTTTGCCTGGACTAACTCTGTCGTTGAGAGCAGATCCGAAGTTTCCCAGGCAAAGCCGGCTCCGGCGGCAGAAACTCCGTCCCCACTAGAGGGCTGTGCAGCCGAGCCCGCAGAGCTGCCAGGAAATCTTTTCCTAACTCGGGGTCTCCCTGTGCCTACGGCCGGTGGTCCCTTCTGTGCCTAAGGGTGCTTTTAAGGAACATCTCTAGTGCTCAAAAATTAACTTAAAAATTAGCAGCAGGAAACAAAGATCTTCCCAAACCATACAAAGCCTCTTGAATGAGAGCTATCTAGAGCTCAAGTCAAGATGATCTAGAGGTATTTATTCCCCCGGAGATGTTTAACACCCTCTTTAATGGACTGGGAAGTACCTTATCATCCTCATGTGATGCAAAGGCATCATCCCACTTCCTTTCAAGTACTGCCTGCTTCTGCCTTCCTCACCTCTGTGAACACACACAACATTTCTTCAGGATGCCTTCATGAAACACTCAGCTAAATCCAGGTTCCAGGGCTTGTCCAGCAGCTGCCAGCTCTGCCAAATTTGCTCCTGGTCTCTGGACTGTGTGGAATGATATATCTGCAATTCTCACTCCAGACTGAACTTACTCACTTCAGACTTTCAGTCTGAACTTCCAGACTGAAAATAAAAACCCAGTGTGCCTTCCTCTGCGGCTGCAGGCTCCCCTCCCTGCCTTCTGCACCCCCAGGACTGGCTGGAGATGGCTCCAAGGCAGAAGGAAGCGAGTGAGCTGCCAGGGGAAGATGCATCTTAGCTGCTCTCAGAGCCTCTGAGACACTGAAGTGAGCAAGCACAGTAATGGGTCGACCAGAGAAAAAGGAGGAGGAATTCACATTGCCAACCAGCCTCTGGCCATGAGGCTCTGTGAGCTCTCAAATCCTGCAGAGGCTTGATCCTCACCAGCACCAGACAAGACCAACTCCATGCACATTGGTGGGATTTAAGCCCCTGCATCCCCTTCCAGGATTATCCAGCTGTCTGAGCTAAAACATTGCTTGAAATAGTGCTCTGAAAACCACCTCATATCCACACACCTTCACACACTCCAGGCTTACAGGGAAATTACTGGATGGATGGGATGTGTGATGGTGCAGGACAAGGCTCTGTCCCTCTCAAACACTTACAAGTCAGTGCAGCAAAGCCATAGCAACAAGGAAAACACTCTTCTTATTTCCCATCCAAGAGCAGCTCCTGCCATTCACTGATTGCGTGACCTTCTGCCAGCAGCCACTGAAGCAATCTTTGAAAACGTTTCTGTATCATTTAAACCTGGTTACTCGGCCCTGGACTGTTCCTGCCAAGGTAGCAGCAACAACTCTGGAGCAGAGAGAGACAGAGCCTGGCATTTCAGTGCTGGATTTGTCCTCTTAAAATCTTTCTATTCCTTCTGTCACCAGTGGAAACCCTGCCCAACAGCGGCATAAAAAATAAATCCAAGGCTGAGGTTGAGTAACACAGAAAAGATTGTCTGAAAAGTGACTGCAATAGAATAACCAATCATTTAAAAATGCTAATATTTAGCATTTGAAAATGAGGTGGAAGGATCATTATAGATAAATATCAAATATCTTCTATTCATTCCTTTTTGCTGCTAGATTGGGAAGGTCAGGAGTTCAGAGATGCTTTAATGCCTTGGTAGATACCATGAAATGGGGCTAATTCAGCACTCTGGAAAGGGTAAGGGGCCCGATTTTTCACACATGTGAGAACTGGTAAAAAAGTTGGGGATAAAGGAAGATTCCCACCCCAGAAGAACCTGCATGTTCTACTGAACCCAGTATAAGCAGCATGGATTTCTGCTGTTTTCCACTGTCCCAGAACAGATGTTCTGACTCCAAAAAATATATAGAAATATATTCTGTGGGAACTCTTCATTTTGTGAGCAACCACGTAAAGAGCTTCTCTTCTGACAGTTCTTTTGTCCCTAAGCAGGGATAAAATGCTTTCTTTAAGGTTCTTCTGGCTGTGCTTCCTTCTGGAGACACTGGTGCGGTGCCCTAATACTGACGTGCTTAGCAGCACTAATAGATTACACTTACACGCACCTTTTTTTTTTCCCCTGAATAATGAAGTTAAAAGGCCACTTTGGCATAAATTCACTCATTGTTACCCCAAGTGAAGTGAGTTTCTCCTGGTGCTGCTGCATACAAATAATTGCTTTTGGCCAAAGCCAAGGGAAACATGAGTCCATTGCTTAATTTATTTCTATTAACACCATCAAATGTTAGTGAGGGGAAGGCAGCAAAGTGGCACAATGGCAGTGCTCAGCAAGAGCAGCCTGGATATGCTGGTAGATAAAACCCTTGCAGGGGATATCTGCATAATGTAAATTTTAAAAGCAGGTTGTATTTTCTGCCTGTTTTGCATTTGCATAAAAGTCAGAATTATTTCTACTGTCTTTAGAGGGCTCTTGCAGTTGGCAAACACCTGGAACTCCAAAAGCTGCAACACCTGAACTCTGCAACCCTAACCCTAACCCTGGGGAAGGGAGAGCAGCAGCCTGTGTCACACAGCCCCTCTTCCATGGACCATGCTCCACACAGACTGCCAGGTTCCTCCAGGAAAAAAAGAATGGCACTGTTTTTTTTTCCAGTATGAAGAATTAAATTAGCAGCTTGTGGAGGGAACTGACTCCTGTTATTTGCATTATTACACGTGTTATCTTCAGGTAGCCTCAGCATTAGCAGCTCCAGGTCCAGCCACAGCTGCCTCAGGAGTGTGGCACTTGTTTTCATTCAAGTTACACCAGGGGAGGTTTAGGTTGAATAAGGAAAAATTTCTTCACCAAAAGGGTTGTCCAGCCCTGGAACAGGCTGCCCACCATCCCTGGAGGGATTTAAGCCATGTCAATGTGGCACTTGGGGACATGGTTTAGTGGTGGGCTTGGCAGTGCTGGGGGAATGGTTGGACTCGATGATCTAGAAGATCTTTTCAACCTAAATAATTCTATTGATTCCCCAGGGGAAGCCAGGGAATGTCCCATGTCAGAAGGGACTGCACTCAAATCCTGCTGGATTTTCCCCAGCAGGTCCAACCATCTGAATCCTCTCCAGACTTTTGTCATGATGGAAAATTTCAACGCTTCAGAAGTCTGAGCAATAGGACTGATCTTTTTTTTTTGCTTTGCTCTCAGGAATCAGTTTCAGTAACACAGTGAACAGCAATTTTTACTTCTTCCAAACAGGTTTTACCCTTGGCTGCTACGGCTTGAAAAGCTTCGAAAGCTGCGCTGCAGTGTAACGATGGGAGCACAGGAGAAGGAAAACTTTAGAGGCAGGGAATAACATCAAACCATTTGATTTATGATCTAAACCAACAACTGCTGGTTGCCTCAGCTGGTCCCTTTTTGTTCCTGCATGACATACGCTTCTATTCCAATCTCTGCAAGCTTCAGGAGCATTCATGTTAGCAGCACGTTATATCGATCTAGTGACAGTTCCAGTGCAAACTGCTGCACCAAAATTCAGGATATGAACACTAAATTACCAACCAAAGTTCTCAAAACAAGCATCCCTAAGCAGGCAGCTCAAAAACTCAAGATCCACTACTGAAGCCTCCCAGATTCTGGGTGGTTTGCTATCCTGGGAGTAAGATCAAACTGCAAGGCCAGTTTGCTACCTGTATAAACTGGGTACAGTTTAGGAGTTCAGTGAAGCTTTGTAGCACACTTCTCTTAAAAGCCAAGAGGAACTGGTTGAAAATGCATAAATGGCTACAAGTCAAACCACTCAGTCCTCTGTATGCAGCAAACATAATTTGAAGCAACCGCCTGAAATGCTGAAATGTACAGCCAGCTTTCATGGCCCCTGAGTCCCTGACCTTGGTGAAGAACAGGACTGCAGGGTCTGCCACACCAATGCCACTCCGCCAGGAGCTGCACCAAGACCCAGCAAACAGTGCACAACCCAAAGGTGGTTGGAACATGTTGGCCTATTTATCCAGAAGTGGTCCCAAAGTAGCAATCAGGTGGCATGAAGGGGCACATCCATCCACTCCATGTGCACAGCCCAGTTCAGCCCAATCCAGCTGCCCCCCAAATTGTCCACAGTTCTACTGCCCGACCCATCATGAGCACAAAACCTGTCACATCAGCCTTTCACCTTTCAAAACCTGAAACAAATCCTGGAACTCACTCAAGTGTCAAACAAGTGCACAGGAAAAAGCTCTGAGACACAGAAGTGTTTCCCACCAGATGCCATTTTGTCCTCCAGCAAGAAGGTTTCACAACAGAAGTGATAGAGGAGCTCGGTATCCCTCCAGCAAACCCACACTTGGCACTTTACACCCTGGCAGTGATGCTCTAACCCACATCCCTTTAGGAAGCTGCTGGATAAAAGCTCCCATTGGGTGCTCAGGCTCCCAGCAATGTTTTCCACCACAGCACCATGCAAACGCTGTCACATCTTGCCACTGGCAGCAATGTGTGAAATCAGGTTCAGGTTTCAGTGTGCTGGAAAGAAAATCCAGCACTGGCTTCCAGTGCAGATTGTGGGGAGCAAGTAAAACATACTTTTCTTTTTATAGACTGTTTCCATGGTGCACAGAGGTTCCCATAGCTAATTCTGCAGCTGCAGAACTTCAGAAAATTGCACAGCCTGGGTATAATCCTGTGGCAGGGTGCCCCATACATCCCCAAAGCAAAATCCAGTGGCTTAACACTGTCACCAAACAACAGAGTCGTGTCCCACTTTGACGTGGGAGCAGAGCGGCTGCAGCTGAACCCCCTCAAATTGCTGAGCAGCTTAAGAGAGCCCCAGAGCAACCAAAGCCAGGTCTGGGCTCCAGACCCCATCTGCTAAAGCTCCCAGATATCAGTGGGAGATAAATTACTACTTGCCATATATATCTTTAAAACAATTTCTTAGAAGAACCCTATGTCTGAAGAACAAGCAGACTTATAAGCAGTAACTTAATCAACCCCATCTCTGCCTCTCTCCACTGGCACGACTCTGAAACAGCTCAGGAGATCCAGGATACACTGCATCTCAGCTTGCTGTGCTTGGTCAGAGTCTGACCAGCTCAGACACACCAACCATTCCCAAAATCCTCCTCCCAGAATCAAAGTGCCCCTCCCCATTGCTCTGTTCAGCAAAGGCAGATCCCAGCACATCACTCACCTGCTCCTGGGAATTCATCACCCGCAGCTTCATCTGCTTCAGGTAGGTCGAGGTGAGGGGCATGTTGTAGTCAATGATCCCAGAAACCAAGGAGGAAGGTGGCTCGCTCTCTGAAGAACAGAGGAAAAGCTTTATTTAGATGAGGGACCTGCAGGTATGTTCTCCTAACTGTTACTCAGGGGTATTCAGGAGAACTTCAAATCCCTGGCAAGAGCCACCCACTGAGAGAAGGTTCCTCTAAGAACATGACCCCACCAAGAACATAATTACAGAACAGATGTTGTTTTGGGAAAAAAAAATAAATAAAAAAAGCATTGCTGTCACCTGTGAAAAAAACTACACATAATGTATAATTTTTCAGTGTCCCCCAAACTTGAGGAAGAAACCGAGTCTTGCTGAAGCCTCAGAAGTGCTTCCATGCACATGGGATTTATGCAGGGGGTGATGAACAAGGATCTATTTGCAGCTTGCTTCAGCACTGCAAAGTCTTGTCAATTTTTCTGGGATTCCCTCAGGTAGGAGTTAACATTAAGGCAATGTATTAAGTATCTCTATCTGGTGATGAAGATTATTTTTAACATCCTCATTAAAACACAAACTTAATTTTAGAGATCTTTAATTTAAATTGTTCCTGTTGATTCCTCTGGCTGCATCACATTGAGCTCTAGAGATGGCTCCAGGTTTGGATCCTCCTGCAAATCACTCTGGCCAGGCCGAGTCCCCACAAAGCAAATTCTGTGATTTGCCTGAATTCTCAAAGATTTTTCTGCTCTGGCACCACCACTGCAGATCCTGCAGGACACAGAACATGAAGGCTGCTGGAATGAGCACTGAATTTGCAGGTTCACGCAGTGGGTGTGTCCAGGAGGAAAGCTGCCATTGTCCACAGGGATGGCTGGTGGTTACAAGAAAGATTTCTTTGCCCTCAGCACAGGCAGATGCAAGTTTGGAGAATTAATCCAGCCTTCCAGCACTCCATGCTGAAGGGATGTGTGGTATCCACTGGACAGGGAGCTTAAGCAGCAATGGGGGAAGAAGGATTCCCAGGAGCTGAAGGTGAACTTATGGTGGGAGGTTTCCATTCCTGGCTCTGAATCTCCCTGGCTGGCTTGCATTTCCTGGGGTCACTGGTTTCACAGGCATGTGTGACAGAGCCCCTTGAAAAAGAGCCTTCACAAAATGTTTTACAGCACCTCAGAAAAGCCATCAACCCAATCCTAATGGGCCTGCTTCTCAGAAATGCTGAGTGTCAAAAAATCCTGTCGGAACTCAGCAGACCTGAAGGTGCTCCACACCTCTGGAAACACCACATCTATCATGCCTGATTAAGAAATTACCTGACCCCAAAACTGCCTGTAATTGACTTAAACATCACAAAGGTCTTTGCAAATCTTCTCTATCAAGACATTGATTAGATCCATGGAAATACAATGCTTTTTTTCTCAGGTTCATCTGGTCTAGTCCTGGGTAGATGGAGCATTCCTGCCTGTGGGTGCAGGGAAGGCTGGCTAGTGCCACTCAAGCCATCAACTTGCCCAAATATGAAGCTCCAAAGCTTTTAGAAACCTTGTAAACTGATTCCCCCTTTTTTTCTCACAGTTGTATGTCAGCAGTCTCTGTCACACTTTGACCTACAGATTAGGAGCATTCTATGTCTCTGTATATTAAACACCCAAAATAAACCTTTATTCTGCTGTGCACTGATGCTGTGCTGTGATAAAAAGATGCTCAAATCCCAGTGCAAGGGGAGCTTTTCACAGGAACTAAACCTGCCACCTTCCTCAGCTGGCTGAGTCCCTAAGAGTTTAGGAAAGCATTTGCCAAGAGTAACACAGAAAGAGCTGCTTGCTCTCTGCTGAAGCACAGGCACGGATGAGGTGAGTGTTTGGGATCTCTGAGGATGATAAGTTGCTCTCCTGCCATTCCCCACTCCAGTGCTCAGCACTGCAGAGATGAATGAAGCTGAACAGGAGCAGCTCAGCAACTTCAGCTGGGGAGGAAGAGGGAGGTAAGTGATCTTTTAGTGCTTAGATTCTGCCTGAAACCATTCTGATGTAAATTTGGAACAATCCCATTAGAGGCCACAAATTTAATGTGAATTTGTGCAACTGCACCACATAAGGGCTTGAGCCCAAGAAACTAAACCCTTTTTTTTTTTTTTTTTCCTTTTTCTAAGTTATCTGGGAAAGAAAGAAAACCTTTGTTTTAAAAGGCCTGGGGGGCTCCACGGGAGCAATCCTCACATCCTATGTCACAAGAGGAAGCTCCTGGAATCCTTTAGCTCATTTTTCAGTTATCTCTATCACATGCCCCACATGTTGGACACACAGATGGAACAGGCAGAAATGGTTTTGATCCTAGCTCCACATTTTTATCACTCCACCAGAACTACTCCCAATTTAATAACACTGTAAAGAGATCCCAGTGAAGTCCAGTGACGTTCAAACTTTCCCACAAGCAAGACAATTTGCTTTTATGAATGATGTGGATGCCCTGCAGGGTTTGATGTCAGATATGTTTAATTAGGGATTTTTGTGATCACAAATTAAATGTGTTCAGATTTCTTTCACGGAAAAGAGAAGTAGAAAGAGATGGGAATGACTCAAATTTTGTCATCTTACTGAATTAAACTTTACCTCTATGTGCCTCTATGTGTTTAAGCACGTGCATACACCTCAGTAATTCTTCTATGACCCCAGTGGTTTTTTTAGATGTCTTGCTCCTGATAAATTCCTGAATACCTGTTAGTGAAATCAGACACCCTTCCCCAGGAAAAGTAACCTTATCTAATCTACTCAATGCATTTTCACATGTACTTAGTCACTATTTAGGTGTTATTCAGGCAGAGAAGCACTACTGTCCTTTCATTCCTGGTGGGCAAGACTTTTTACCTGTGGAATCCTTTGTATTCCTGATTGATTTATTTTTAAGAGAACTGCTAAGGGGAGAAGCTTTTTGAAAATAATCAATAACTGATACTAATTTATAAATTTGTTCAGGACAGATGGATGTCAGCCTCGATCATGGTTCCCACAGCTAGGACCACACTGGGGGGGATATCCAGAACCAGGGGTTCCCTGAGCTGCCTCTGAACTGGGATGGGTGTGTGTTGCTGAGAGAGGCACAGGAGATGCAGGATGGTGGAAGGGTGGAAGCCCCTGAAAGAAGACCAGGTTGGAAGGGGCTTTGAGCAACCTGATCTAATGGAAGGTGTCCCTGCCCTTGGCAAGGGGTTGGAATGAGATGGACTTTAAGGTTCCTTCCAAACCAAACCAGTCTGTGAATCAGTGAAGAAAAAACCCTTTTCATCAGCTGCCTCCTGAAACAGGATTCCCAAGCTGTGAAACTGGCAGTTCAGCTACTGCCAAGCATTTAGGAAGGTGTCCTGGTGGGGGTGAAGCCAACAAGTGACATCCCTGTTGGCCTGACTCATGCCATCACCCTTCCTGTCCATGCTGCTGCTCGGAATGTCACCCGTGATGGATGCGCTGCAATCACTGTGAAGGTCAGGTCTGCTCCCAGCAAGGCCAAAGGCCAAAACTTTCTGGATGTAACTGGAAAGAGGGATCAGACCCTTAGCTGGCAGAGTGGGAGGTGCTGTGGTAATGGAGCTTCAACTAATAGAATTCACATGGAGCTATTTGGGAGAGTTTTTGAGAGTTTTTAAAAAATATAATGAGTACAAAGCATTTCAGTCACTACCTTTGGATAGATGGCTCATAATCCACTTACACAAAACCTCTGGGATGTCCATAGCTCTGCTCCCAGCAGTAAACATTTGGCAATCAGTATTTAATACTAGAAATTCTCTATTGCTGGGCCTTTTGTTTCTTAAATTCTGCTTCCCTTCCTGATAAGAGCTGCCAAATGAGCCACTTTGCCTTGCCACTTTTGAAACAGACCAACTCCCTGCAGTTTCCTTAGTTTTTTTTTTTTTTAAAGAAGCAATTTCAATGGCTGAAACACACGTCACTTTGCACTTACTTTGCACTTGATCATGAAAACAAGTTTGTAATTCAGAAAACAACCACACAAACATTTAACCAGCTACTCTGGAAGAGAATCTGGTCCCATCTTCTTCCCACTCTTGCCCTCTCTTAGACCTAAGAAGCTTTAGATTGGATCTGTCCACAAAAGAACTGTAAGGAGTCAACCACCTCAGTGGCCACACTAATTGTGTGTGTACACAGGCACAGTGTAACTGTGATTGCCAAAACACTTGCCATTATCTAACTCAGGATCACGTCCTTATCTATTAATTAGTGCAAATTGCTTCTTTATCAGAAACTTCAGCTATTCAGAGATATTCTGTGTCTTTCAATACAAAATTACCAGTTCCAGGGAAAAACTTTAGGTCATTTGTTTTAAACATTGAGGTTTCCACCCATACATGATCACGGGTTGATTGCAGCCATATCTGTGGTATTTCTGACCCATGTTTTGGGCAGCACTGGGAAAGAAAGCCAGGCTGCTTCTGCTCCCTAAGCTGTAAGAAGCAGGTTTAAGCAATTCCTTGAGCTTGGCCATAAGATGAAAAAGAGCACAGCTTAGGAAAACCCCTAGGTTATGATGTATCTACTGGGCAGGACAGTATCTGGCAGCTGATGGTGGCACTGTGCTGGTGCAAAGTGCAGAGTCAGCTCTGCTGGCAGAAGCCACTCGCCTTTACCTTTGGGCTCCAGGCCGTTGGAGTTGAAATGCATCCTCTTCTGGCACTCAGTGCAACTCATCAGGAACCTGGTCACAGCTTCTCTCGGGAGGAAAGCATAGGTCTCTGCAATCTGGGGAAACAACAGAGAGCTGTATGTCCTGGGAAAGGGAGATGGGGTGGAGAGCACAGGGATCATGGGCACAGCTCGTAGCCACATGTTGTCCCCTCCAGCCCTAAATCCCTCCCTCCAGAGCAGCTGTTGGTGGGGGAACACTTTGGCAGTGCCAAACTGGTGTGCCAGTGAAGCATCAAGACACAAATGAACAGACCTTATCCCTGCATACCCATACCTTCCCAGAAACTCCCTCCCGTTCCCCCTTGGAGTCTGGGAAGAGCAAAGCTATGAACGTGTAAGAATCAAATGTGAAAGTAAGGCCTCGTCAGCTCTGTTTGCATTGTTAATTACCATCACACCAGTAACCTGAAGAATCCATTAATCTTTTGTAAGGGCAGGTCACTTTTTCCCACAATGACAATCAATTACTGTTAATAATACTTTGCACTTCTGTGACATATTTTATCTAGGGAATTGAAAACATTTTTCCAAACAGTAATGAATTAAGTCTCCTGAACCTTTGTGGGATACGTATTTTACAGATGAGGAAAAGCTAAGGATAAATATTTAAAACTTGAATGCTTGAAGTTAAACACTAGATCCAGACCTAAGCACCCACAGAAGGTGTATAGCAATCCCTGTTATTGCAATTAATTCCTGCCAGCAGTAATTTTACAGTATTTCCAGAGATCAAGACTAGGTTATTTGGACAAGGAATGAGTCAATTTTATTGTAAACTTCTTTAAGGCCATAAAAGACCATCAAATCTTGGAGCCTGACCTGTGTAGCACAAGTCACAAAATTTCACCCAGGTTCTCCTGCAGCCCAGTAGCCTGTGGTTTGCCTAAAACATCATCCAGGAAGACATCTGGTCTTAATTGAAAGGCATTAAAAGGTGGAGAGCTCACCTCTTACTTTGGGCTGGCTCCTATGGTTAATCACCCATCCTGTTTGGTCTAAGTGACTTGTCCGAGCACTGCGATTCCCAAACCAGGGGCCGTGACCCCCACAGGGGTCACAGCACTTACAAGTGGGGTCATAAAGCAGACAGAAATTCAATTGTTTGTGCCAGTCCTCGGGGCTGCGAGCCCGGCAGAAGTGGGGCTCAGGACGGGAAGTGGGGCTGCAATCAGACACTTCGTGGGTGAGGGCTGGTGACAGGGCTGAGCTGGGAGGACAGACCAGGATGTCCTGATCCCCCTCCTCTGGCTGGTGGGCATCATCCTCCTACCTCACTTAGTTAACAATTCCTAAATTCTAGAAGTCCACATTAAATACAAAGAGACCTAAATTCCACGCATTTTTCTACCCTGAGGGGGTGCTGTTCTAGAAGCGGAGCAGCGGGGCAGGGGCAGAGGCTTTGCTGGATCATGGCTAAGGCAGCGCCGTGCCCGGCTCTGCGGTGGGAGGGAGCCGCATCCATCTCCACTGCGCGGCAGCAGAGCCCGGGCTTTCACACGCACAGAATGCCAGATGGGTGGAAAGTTCAGGCGGGGACCTTGTCCCAGCGCTCAAATGGAGGCTGCAGTGCCTGGTCCTCATGGGATTCTCCTCCTATTTAGATGCAGCCCCAGCGAGCTCTGTTGTGGTCGAGCGGATGCCAGCTCAGTCTTTGCCTCTGTGCGATATTTATCGATGCACAAGCACAAGGGATTCCCGCAGAAACGCTGAAATGAGGGGCCTGGAAATTGCTGGTGGCAGCCGTGGTGTGGTGTCGCAGGCAGGGAACTGTCCCCGCGTGCTGCCTGCCGGGCTCTGCCGTCTCCCTGCCTCTTTTGCTCCAGCAAGCCCACAGTCTCTGCTGCAAATGTTCAGCTAATTTTAGTGATACAGTTGTTATTTCTCAGCTGATTTGATGCTCTGCAGAGCAGACAGCTTCCTTGATGAGTTATCTCCCATCCAAACTCCCTTTCTGATTGCCTCCCTCCGGAGGTCATGGACAAGGGCAAACTCTCCAGTGTCTCTAATCAGAAGCAGTGGGGAAAGGGAGCAGGCAGAAAGAGGCAGGGGACCCTGGAGCCTCCCAACTGCCACCCAGCAGCGTCCCTTTGTGCACCCGTGCCAGGCGTGGCGTGCTCTGCACCATTTCACCTTCCAGCTCAGGCTACAAAGGCGCTCCGGGCAGCAAGGGCAGGAGTGAGGGCAGGAGCAAGGCTGGGCAGCCCAGCCAGCAGCGTCCTGCCAGGTCAGGAGGGGATACATGCTGCTAATGTGATGATCTCAGCTCAAGAGGGAGATGAGGGGTGGAGCATGAAGCTCTCTGACTGCTGTGAGCAGGCCTGGGAAAACAGACGGATCCAGCCTGCTCCCCTGGGGCTGTGCAGGGCACAGATTAGTCCTCCAGAGAGATGAATTGAAGGAATTAGGGAAGGGTCGGAGTGGTCTGCTGGGGAAATGAGCAGAAAGTTTTTGAATTGCGGTCATGCTGGTGGGGCTGTCCCCCCTGGACCATGGAAAGGTCACTTGCCTCCAGCCAGGGAGGGTCAGTGCGTGCCCCAGCCCCCGGCCCCATGCTCTGCTGCAGGGGCAGGACTGGAGTGCTCAGGGCAGGGAGCGATGCCATGAGCTCTGTGTGCAGAGCCCTGCTCCCTGGGGACTCCCAGCACATGTGGGAGGCTGCAGGGCACTGGGCTGCCTCACCAGCACTGCCAGCACCACAGGGTGGATGGAGCACGGACGCAGGCAGGCAGGACAGACTCCAACCCTGTGCTGACTCTGGCAGCGCACTGAGCTTTGCAGAACCTCAGCATCATCATGGAGACAAGGGCAGCCTGCAAAGACCTCTCTGAGACATTGTATACACCAGAGAGATGAGCTGCCAGCAAGCCACTCCTGTCTCTAAGCGACCTGGTCCTTAGGGCTGTGGGATTCAAGGGAGTAGCTTGGTCTTGGACAGTAAATTCAGCTCTTCTTGTAAAAGGAGAGCCCAAATGTTTGCATCGAAGGGCTGTGCAGAGTCAGGAGAAATAGCAAGCTCCCTGGAGAAGCACACTTCAAGCTAAATTATTTCTGACCTAACTAGAGTGGTGTTTCAGGGTGGATAGAGCTAGCTCTTGGCATCCATAGAACCAAGGAACCAAGACAAGACTTAGCTTGGTGCCTGCCTCCATTTTGTAACTGAGGAAACCCAGGATGGGCAGGAGAGGAGGGAAAGGCCATGACCATGCCCCAGTCCCTGTGTCTGGCTGCTCCTGACCTTCAAGGCCCACATGAGACATTTCCCTCTGGCTGAGGGAGACAGACAGGCAGATGACCCAGAGCAAGCAAGGGCCCGGACAAACATTCTCTCATCCATCACTAATACTGAGGATTTCTGTTCCTTTTCCCTTCAGACATGCACAGTGTCTTTGTATGATTCCCCTGCTCTCTCCTCTCCCAGCAGCCGCGCTGTGCTGCCGCTGCAGCCCGGATTCCCGTCCCCGAGCACAGCTGCTCTGCCTTTAAACCCCTCCTTCCTCACGCCTCCCCGCACAGGCACACTGGGCTCTGCCTCGCCTCTGCCTCCCGCCAGTGGCTCTGCTCCTACCTGCCCTGTCATCCCCGTTCCCGAGGGACTCTCCCTCCCGCAGCCCCTCCGCTCCAGTGCCCGTCCTGCCCGGGGCACGGGGGGACTCTCACCGCTCGGTAGGTTTTCTTCTGCCCGGCATGTTTGGGTGCTTTGCCCGGCTCCGACGAGCTTTCCACATGCATCGAGTAGATGATGTCAAAGAAATCTTCCACCACAGCCACGCGTTTCAGAGAGATGCCCTCGGGCTCCGACAGTCCATCTGCCCCCTACAACAGTGCAGGCAAGTTGAGTTAGTGTCAGCGATGGGTGACAGGGGTGACGAGATCGGCCCGGGGCTAATGTGGTTGGAGGGGGCAGAGTGGCTGTGCTCCCGCCTCGGGCTGCCTTGGGCACGGGGGATGTGGGGGATAAATTAAACATCGCTTCAGGGAGGATCCTGCTGTAGCCAGGGCAGTGGCGGCTGCTGCTGTCGTGCTGCTAAAGCTGGCAACGAAATTGGGCCAGGAATAAAAACAAGGGAAGAGTCCAGCGTGGAGTCACAACTGATCAAGAAATTCAATTTCTGTAATGTGGGATGGTTTTGCTAGGCGGGGAACAGGCGGGGGAAGCTCTTTGGACCTGCACATGGTGCTAAACCATCCTGGGAAGCCCTGAGATGTGAGGTACTCTTGCTGGCTGCAGTCCCCGTGGACACGGATCAGCCAGCAGGACAAGGTTTCACTGTGATGCCAGGATACAGCCCCTAAAGGAAGGAGCCAGCATCCCCTCCTTCCCTGCACTGACCTTTCCAAGGCTCCCTCCCTCTCACAGACGCAGAGCAGCTGAGCGCTGGCAGCAGCAGCACAGCTCTTTGTGTGTTCGGATGTGCTGGAGAGCAGGAGGCAGTAATTCTGCCACACGACAGTGGTGACAGACTGATGGGAGTGGGAAGTGTGGGGAGCAGTGCTCCTCCGAGCTGACTGGCACCAACGGTGTCAGCTCACACTGGCAGGGTATGCCGTGGGAAGGGGAGGCAGCCTCTGGGACCCGGCAGCTGCTATCGGCACTTGGCACAAAGGACCAGGGCAGAAAGGGCTAGTGGGAGGTGGTCAGTGGCTACTGTAATGGCAGGGGGGGCTGAGAAAGGGTCAGGCTTTGGGAGTTCACTTAGCTTGCTCCTTGAAAAAATGCCATTTTTGCATAGACAAAAAAAAATTATATTTATATATATATGTACGTATGTATGTATGTATGTATATGTATATATATTACATCCCTTTAAGGGCTGCTTTCCAAAAAGAAAGCATGGATGTTGCCCAGTGGGTACCCACCAGGCTGCTAAGCAGCAACCTGCACATCTAAATTACCTGCAAACTACCTTCTTCAGGTGCATTTACACATCCCTGAGGGCAGGCAGAAGCTGGCAGGGAGCTGTGGGCAGGGTCTGGCAGGGGTCTGCATGCAAAGGGAACAGCCAGTCTCCTAACCTGCGTTTGTGTTGTCCTTGGTTGGGCTCTGTGTATCTTACAGAGTCTATAGATTGAATAAATGCTGTTCTTTAAGCCACCAGTGAAGGGCCTCTCAAAAATCAATCACTTAGTGGGCCCACCTTCTGCTAAAGCTACCCAACATCTCAGAGGAGCAGTCATTTAATGCACAGCTCTGCCTATTAGAGTTGGCTCCTCACCCCAATTTCGGAACAGAGACTGCCTGTCCTGGGCACAGGCTGCAGCGGGACGGTCGCTGAGCTCACCCGGGACACGGGCACGAGGATTTTCCAACACAAACCACCTCTCCCCTCCCCGGGGAGCCCCAAGCCGGGTCTGAAGGTGGCTGTAACAAAGAGAATATTGAGAGTGAACACAAGGGGCAGGGTGGCAGGGCTGCGTGGTGGGGGTCGGGAAACTTCGCCCCAGGGAGTGTCTTTGAGGAATATAGATCTAATTTCTTCTGTCACCGTTCAGAGAGTTTCAGTTTAATCGAGGGCATGGGTATTCCCCTGCCAAGGAGGAGCGGGCATTAGGAGGCTTCCTACTGACCAATAATCCTCAGAGCAGGGTTGAAATGAGGATAATTACAGAAACAGGACAAAGGAAAATGCAGCAGGGGAAAAGCACAGTCAGATCTAACAAGCAGAGCCCTCAAAATTAAGGCTGTAACCAACCCTCTATGCAAATTATTGTTTCCGACCAGCTAATATCCTCCTCCCTGCACGGCCAGCAGGTCCCCGTTTCCTCCCCTGTTTCAGAAGGAATGCAGTGAAGGTAACCTCAGGGTCTGGGCATTGCTAGAGCCTCCCTGCACACCCAGCAGCGCTCTCCTCTCCACCCCGGCTGGATGCCGGATGCCGGAGCTGCCTCCTCAGCATCCCACTCCCTGCAGCGATCCTCCCCTGACTCCTTGCAGCGATCCTCCATCCCCTCCTCAGCCTTGTGACTGCTCTCCCCGTGATGATTATTTAGCTTTGGGAAGCAGGTGAGATGCAAGCAGTATCAAAGCCACTGGGTATAAGGAGCTGTATCAAGTCGGTGCCTCCAGGATTAGGGAGGTTTATATCTGGCAATATACCCAAATGTTGACCTAGGATTTAAGAGGACACGTGTGATGTAAAGTACCTCTCCGAGAGGCCCACGCCCCTCGGGTTCCTCCTTCCACACCCAGCATTGCTCACCAGTATTCAAGGCATGAGTCAGAGCCCATAATATCTCAGAAAGGCTTAAAACCCCTCAGGTTTAAATAGCAATAAAAATTCAGTTGGGAAGCAGAATGGGAAGAAGGGATGCTTTTACCCTGTCCTGGTGTTGGGGCTTTATTAGAAGTCACCTGCCCCTGCAAGGAGTAAAAGATTTCAGGAGTAAAGCTCAGCCCTGACAGAGGTGCTTGGAAGCAGGTGGCATTTCAGGTGCTGAGGAGTCCCTCTACCACCTTCCAGCCATCCTCCTTTCCCCTATATTTGCCCAGCACTGTTCTGACTCTCCCCCTTCCCAGTCTCTCCTTCTCTGTCTCTGTGTACTGTGCCCCACAGTTCTCACCCCCCTTTTCCTCTCATCCTCCCCACCTTCTCAAAGCTGTGAGCACTCTTTCCTCTCAGCTCCTCTCCTCCATAAGGTCTTTTTCCTCCCCAGTGTCCTTTGTCTTCCCCATCTCCTCTAGTTCCACATCTCTGAGCACCGGTACCCCCGGGACCCTCTGCCCTAGGACCATTCTCCTGGGCCTCGCTGCCCCTGCGCCTCCTCTGTCCCTGTTCCCTCCCGGCCACCTCCAGTACCGGCGGATCAGTGCTGGGAGGCGCCTCTGCGGGCCGAGGTCGCCTCCCGTGCCCGGCCCCGGGCGGCGACAGCCATTTCAGGCAGCGCTGTCCCGGGTGCGGCACGGGCCGGGCAGCGCTTCCCAGGGCCCGGCCATGGCGCTGGCAG
>WBNO01012442.1:0-13162 GCA_013400575.1 Peucedramus taeniatus | reverse complement strand
CAGGCACCGGGGGAGGCGGGGCCCGCTATGGCCGGTCCCGCACCTCGCCGAGTCTGGGACGGGCGGGCAGGGGCAGGGTTCCTACCACCCCCAGGCGCCGCCATCCCGCCGGAGCTCTGCTCGCTTCTCGAGCCCCACTGCGGCCCTGCCGCGCTCCCACAGCCCCGCCACACCCCCCCCCGGATCTGCCCCGGCTCCCATAGCCCTGTCAGGCTCCCTCACGGACTTGCCGGGCTCCCACAGCCCCGCCACACCCCCCCCCGGATCTGCCCCGGCTCCCATAGCCCTGTCAGGCTCCCTCACGGACTTGCCGGGCTCCCACAGCCCCGCCACACCCCCCCCCGGATCTGCCCCGGCTCCCATAGCCCTGTCAGGCTCCCACACAGACCTGCCCTGGCTCCTGCAGCCCTGTCAGGCTCCCTCACAGACTTGCCGGGCTCCCACAGCCCTGTCAGGCTCCCACACGGACCTGCCCCAGCTCCCATAGCCCTGTCAGGCTCCCACAGCCCTGTCAGGCTCCCACACAGACCTGCCCCGGCTCCCGCAGCCCTGTCAGGCTCCCTCACGGACTTGCCGGGCTCCCACAGCCCCGCCACACCCCAGCACGGATCTGCCCCGGCTCCCACAGCCCTGTCAGGCTCCCACACGGACTTGTCATGGCTTCCCCATGGACCTAGCATGTTCCCACATCGACATGCAGTGGCTCCCACATGGACCTGCCACGTCTCCCACATGGACCTGCCACGTCTCCCTCAAGGACCTGCCATGGCTCCCAAAGCCCTCCCATGCTCCTAGGGCGCCACCATGCTCCCACACAGACCTGCCTTGTTCCCTCATGGACCTGCTGTGGCTCCCACACAGACCTGCCATGGCTCCCAGAGTCCTGCCATGGCTCCCACAGCTCTGCCATGCTCCCACACAGCCTTGCCATCGCTCCTACACAGCCCGGTCCTGCCTTGGAGCCTGGCAGCAGCACCCACACATTTCCATGACCGGCCTCCTCCACCCACCCAGCTCCTGCTGCTCCCAGCAACCCGCTGTGTCTCCCTGTGGCCCTCCCTCAGCAGCCCAGCCTGGGTGTGAAAACTGCCATAATGGGAGATTTTCAGCCAAACTGCAGCACTGATGAACTAGCCCTGTTTTCTGTGGGGCAGCAGATCCACGGCCAGCAGCTGCCACCTGATCCAGTCCATGCTGCCCGCAGTGACCTCCCCCCAAGCCCCGGCGAGCTGCCACCACCCCAGCGAAACCAGACTCCCAACCCAGGCAGCTCCAGGGAGGCCAAGGGATGACAGCAGGCTTCATGCACAGGACTTCTCAACCCTGCAAGCCCTCCCCCAACTTGGACTTGGGTTTGGGAGAATCTGGGAGCATTTAACCTGAGCTCTCCAAAGCCTGCATGCTCCCAGCTCCTCTTCAGACTGACTGGGGTAGACACTGCCAGAAGAACTGGAAACTGCCTGTTCTGGGCTCAGCAGCGTGGAGGGTCTTGGCTCTGCCCTTGCACTGGCTGGCAGGGCCATATCTGCCTTCTCCAGTGGGACTGGCAGTTCTCCTGGGGCTCAGGAAGCTTCACAGCTCTGCAGGGAAGCATCCCTTCTCCAAGGGGGTTATGCTGGAGGGCCATCAGACTGGGACTGCTGGAGCAGGAGTGGGATGGAAGGGAGTGCCGACTGCTTCCCCATCTGCTGTGCTCAACAGCAGATAAAACACTGCCCCGGCCCTCGCGCGAGGGGCCGGTACCAGCCGAATTCAGCTTCCTGTGAGTCAAAAGCCGCTTCCTGCCAGCAGAGCCCTGCCTGATAATGGCTGTGTTTTGCTCTCTGCCCGGGAGCAGACCCTCTGCCCTCGCCTCTCCTTGCACTTCCCACATGAAAGCGTTCCCTTCTGTATCTCCTGACCACAGCATCTCCCCGCCCCAGTACAGAGGCGCACGTTAAACTAATTTCCTGCTGCTGGCTGGAAGGGCCACTGTCACCCTCATCCCTGGGACAGCCGAGCTGGATGTTTGGGGCCAGCCGTATCGAGCTGTCCCTCAAGGTCACCTCCCTTGTACACAGAGACAGGCCACGTCGCTCGCTCGGCCTGTGCTCCAGCTGCTGCTGGCTGTGGGACACAACCACTGTCCTCAGCCAGGTCAGGATCAGAGTTCTCCTGTCCCTCACTGGAGTCACCCCAAGGCATGACCGTGGGTTCCCCAGCTGGCACCAGCAGCAGTGCCATTCCTGTGGCACCTACCCATCCCTCGCCCTTTCTTCCAGCCCTGGGTGTCTCCTTCTGCTGCACAAAGGAGGATCCCTTTTTTGAGATGAGCAAAAGTGGGGTTTGGGTTTTATCTGAGCACTCTCCTGCTCTTTCCTCTTTGAAGTGCCTTTCTAATTTTCTACAAGTTGTATTTTGTTCTAGGGGAATTTTTGGTCTCCTGACAAAAATGCTCAGCTGGACCAGGGAGTGGATGTGCACAGCACAAAGCAATTGGGATCTACTGGGATCAGAAACTGTGACATACAGGATGGGATGTAATCCTGCCATGACGCCAGAGACTTCCCATCGAGTGCTCCAGAGATCATAGAAACATGGAATGGTTTGGATTAGAAGGGATCTTAAAAAACATCTAGTTCAAATCCCTCTGCCATGGGCAAGAACACCTTCTACCAGACCAGATTTCTCCAAGTCCCATCCAACCTGGCCACAGCTTCTCTGGGCAGCCTGTGCCTCACCACCCTCACAGGGAAGAATTTCCTCTGAACACCAGGATTCCTCAAGTCCATCTCCCTGGGCAGCCCATGGCCCCCCAGTGTCCACCCGCACCGGTGCTGTGGCCACCAGCAGCACACAGCCCACAGCCCACCTCTGCAACTACTCCTGCACAGGCTTCAGCACCAAAACAGACGTTTTATTTCAATATGGACTCTTACAACTTTTGATCAAGAAACTGTTCTTCGTACTTCTCATCTCTGGGAAGTCAGCCCTTGATTGGCTTCTATATTTAGACTTCTCCAGGGCTTTAGGAAGTTCACTCCTCATGGTATTTAGGTGTAGGATGAAAGCAGCTTTTGCGGGGGATATGTTAAACCACAGCAGGCTCCCTCTGCTAATGCTGCGAGGAGAAAGAGGAGCTAGATTCCTCGAACTTCCCTCTTCCTCTTGCCCCTCATGCCAGGGGCACAGAGCGTGCCTTAGAAATAGGCACCAGGAAGACACTGGGCTGAAAACAGTATCAGCTGTATTGCTCATAATAAAAGAACCCACAAGAAGACGGTGGGAAATGCTCTGACTGACAGATTTTGCTCTTTTTTCTCCTGGAAATATTTTGCTAGGAATTTTTTTCTGATCATTTCTGGTTGAAAAATGGGAGAAAAGTAGTTGCTAAAATGCTGATGGTGCTTCCCTGTGCTGAGCATTTTGTGTTGTGTCTTGTTGCACCAAGCAAACACGAAGCCCCATCCTGCACTTAGAGCTCCAGCTCCACTCACTGCGGTGAAAACAGCCCCAGCCCTCCTGAGCCGCTGAGCATCCCTCTGTCCCAAGAGGGCTCATTTCTCTTGGGGAAACTGAGGCACAGGAAGAAATAATTTTCCCAATACTCTGTGCTGACTCAGGCCGATACTGGGGGCAATCACATTGTTTCTCTACCCAGAACTGTACACAATACTATTTTTTTTTCCCAAAGTAAATACTTCCTCATGAGGGGAGCTGGGTGCTTTATTTTTAGCTGGCAAACACAGCTGAGGTGTGTGTCTTTCATGGGGCACAGGCGCCTCTTCAGAGCGAGCCGCTCTTTCAGCCGCCGCAGCTGAGCCATGGGGATGGGTCCAGGCCTTTGCTCTGACCTCGGCTTATTCCTCTCCTGGCTCTCAGGGCTGGAAATGAAAACAGAGCAGCCTGGGAGGGGTGAGCCTGGAAATGGCAGCCCTGCCTCCAGCTGTGGAGAGGGCCCAGGTGCAGGGTGCCAAGGGGAGGTTGCTCAGGGTCGGGTGGGCAGCTGGGGATGGGGCTGCCATCCATCCCAGGGCTGCCACCCATCCCAGGGCTGCCTGAAGGACAGAGGAGAAGCCCAGCAGGAAGAGATTCTTGCTCAGATGCCTGCTTAGAGAATCCCTGGATGCCTGCTCTGCCCGGGAGGCAGAGGACATTTTGCACAGCGCAAGAGAGCAGAGCTGCCTCCCTGCCAGCACCAGGCTGTGCGCCGGCGGGGAAGCTGCAGGAGCAGCTGGATCTGGCAGGCAGAGGCAAGCACAGTACTCCCCAATAAATGTGACCCTGCACCTGCTGGCCGGGAGCAAGGGGGAGCTGCCTCTTTCAGGGATAACAAAATACTGGGTGCCGTGGGGCAGCCCGAGCTGCTGTTGGAGCACTGCTTCACTTGGGTTTGGTGAGAAAGGTTCCTGCAGCCTCGTGAGTAGAGCACCAGCTGACCTTCCTGGGAAATTGTTCCCTGGGGCTGTGGACTTCCCACTGCCTGTCAGCTGGTGAGCATCACCCTCCTCTCCGAGGTGTGCGGGACCTGGGCGGGAGAAGTGCCACGCTGTGGGTGCCAACAGGGAAGAGATCACGAGCATTATTATCTGGGGATTATTATAATGTTGCAGTGTTTCTTACTGTTTTGAAATAGGCAGGGTTTGCACAGAGGAACTGTGGATGCTCTGTCTCTGCAAGTGCTCAAGGTCAGGTTGGACAGGGCTTGGAGCAACCTGGTCTACTGGAAGGTGTCCCTGCCCATGGCAGGAGGTTGGAATGAGATGATCTTTAAGGTCCATTCCCACCCAAACCCTTCTAGGATTCTATGATTCTAAAATGTGAGTTTGGTAGTTTTTAAAAAATATATCTGCAAAGGTGGACAGTGATTTCTTAATGTTATTTAGATCTTGGTTTTGGTGATTTGGGGGAGAATGCTATTGGAATGGAAAAAAAAGTGGGGGTAAATGGTGGTAAACTGCATTTACAATCAGAAGAGTTTTTATATTCCTTAGCATCCTGAAAAAATATAGAACTAGGAATCTAAAGAATATTGGCAATATGTAGCTGTAACACAAACTCAGAACATGTCCAGAGGTGGCTCTTCCTTGAAGTAACTTATCACTGTAAGCAATCTCCCCTGCACCAAGCACTAATCTAATAAAAATCACAACCAAAGCAAAATCCTTTGAATCAGAGGGGGGCCAAGACACTGTAACAAGTGACAAGATAACCTATCACAGCAAGGTGACCCCTCTATGCCTAGGAATAGACCCAGCAGTGTCAGGGCAGCCAGGTGACATCATCACACCTACAGTGAGAATGTGGTGATGTCAAAATGAAACTGAGGAGGAGGAGATACAGAACAGCAGCAGTTCAGCTCGTCAGTGGTAAGAAAAATTATGTAAAATCAGTTACAATTGATGCTACAGTGAATCAAGGTCAGGCAGGGCTGAGAGGCTGAGCCCTGGATGTGTGGCATCCCAGTGCCAGCTCCCTGTGCCCTGGCAGCTCCCAGTATGTGGGCCACTGTCGGAGACTCCCACAGGAACAATGTGATGTGCCTCTAGGGAAATGCTGACAGCTCAGCGGATGTTGGAGCAGGGGGTAAAAGGCCTGCACGCCCTCCCCTTCCAAACCAGCCTCCTCTCCAGGTCAGGGCACAGCAGGGATTGAGCTGCACCACACCACAGTGGCTTCAGCACAGCCTGGCCCTGACGCCAGAACCTGGGAACACCAGTGGCCACAGCCAAGCACCACCACGTTTGCTCCCCGTGAGCCCATCCTGGGTTCAAGAAATGGGGACATTGTGGAACCATAAGGGTCATGATGGACTTCATCATGCCCTTTCCCAGCATGGGAACCCGGGAAAACAGATGTCCACTGGCCTCAGTGAGAGCAGGCACTTTTATTTATCCTGGGCTCACTTGTATTTATCCTGGGCTCTGGCTCTGCAAGGCTGGAGGGTCCTGTGCAGGCAGTCAGGGCAGGGGCAACAGGGGACAGACATGGATGGAACTCTGTTTGTTCTCCCCTTGCATTCAGGTAAACCCCCTCTGTATTCTGATTCATGTCCATCATAACCACTCCAGGTGAACCCCAGCCCTTCCAAAAGCCAAACTCAGGCTTGTAGATAAGCCCAGGAATGATTCCCCACTAACCTGGGATGACCAAGTGGAGTTTTTTTGAGCTCTTAACTGAGACTACATGTGGGAGGAGCAGAAGCCAAGCGTGGTCTTAAATACTCTGTGTTGGTAGTCCATCCGCAGAGATCCCTCTCCCAGGTGTGACACCTCATCCCATCACATCTGGTCTCAGTGCCACAGCACTGCAGGCTGGACACATGGGGCATATGGAGTGGCCTCACATCTGGCTCTCCCTGGTCTTTTGTGAGTCTGTGTCTTCAAACAGGAGCAGAGGAAAGGAGGGGCAAAGTAAGCGGGGCAGGGAAGGCAGACAATTAATACAACCTGCCCTCTGTGTGAGGAATAAATTGGCAGCTGACAGGTTATAATCTGTGCAAGCAGGATCTTCACAGGAGAGGTGAAGGCCCCATTGGGGGCCAATTGGATGGTTAATTAGGAGGACAAAGCAGAGGATTCGTGAAAATGTTTATGAAACAGTGCTTGGCAAGGAAGCCCCTGAGAAACGCACAGCAGAGAGGAGCTGCTTTGGGCTGGGAGAGGAAACACGAGGGTGAAACAGCAGAACGAGCACTGAGAGGGAAAACAGCCATGCAAATGTCTGCGAGAGGAGGGGGAATCCCAGGTGCCCTGTGGAGGAGTTCAGGGGAGGACCCGAGGACACCTAATTTTTCTAGAAATACACGGGCTGTGTCCTCCCTCTCCCTCCTCCCTCTGCCGTCCCCACCCTGGTGCGGTGGGGAGCAGGCTCTGGGTGCCGGCAGGCACCGCTGCCGCAGCCAATCGGCGCCCGCTGGCCGGGCAGAGAAGGGCACGAGGAAAGCAATTAAACCGGAGCTTTGATTGGGCTCACAGATGACTGCTTGTGCTAGAAATGCCTGAGCTTCTTTAAGCGCCTCGGCGGTGGCTGGAGCCGGCCTGATCCCCCATCCCCTCCTCGGCGCGTCGCTGCTGCGGCAGCGGGAGCGTGACTGATGCTCTCTGTCCCACACACGGCTCCGAGAGCTCAGAGGTAGGAACCAGTTGCTAAGAGACAGGACTGTACTTTCCAGCCCACATCCAGACCTTTGTCACCAGCTCAAGGGCTTTCTGCCGGATCCAAACGCCGGGCGCAGGTGAGCGGGAGCAGGCAGGCCTCCTCCCAGCCTCCTCCCAGCTCCGGGAGCCACACGACCCGCCTTCAAACTGAGGATGGAAATGACAAGCCCAAAAGCATCCCCAAGGGACCAGCTTCCCTGCACTGGCTGCTTGTCCCAATGCTGTGAGACTGCAAACTGGAACATCCAGCAGCACCTGGGAGCCAGTGTGGGTGGTACCTGCAGCACCGACAACCAGAAGGTTTTGGATGTCGCCACAGTGTGGATGAGTGGATGACTCGGTATTTGCTTTGAGATCCCTCCTTCAAATGCAAGCCAGGAGAGGAGTCCCGAACTTTAGTCTCCTTTTTTTGGGGGGTTCCTGGTGAGTTTGGATTCTCAGCTCAAAGACTCCCATAAAAGCAGCCCACTACCAACTGGAAAGCCTGAACTTGAGCCACAGAGACTGAGTGACCCCATCTTTTCCAGAGCACTCCCTCCCTCTTGGTGAGGAGCAAATCCATCAGAGCCTTTGCCCGTCTGTTGGAAGGGAAATACATCCTCTGGGGCTGCCAAGCCAAAGAAGAGCAAGGACAGAGAGAAACCACTCACACAGCATTGTCTTCCTGGCTGTCACTCCGTGAAGGGCCCTGCACTGTGCCAGGAAGACACAACCAGCCTCCACTCCACTTCCATAGGCTGCTGCCTTGACCTCAGACATGGACACTGTTATCCAAACCTCTGCTCTGCTCTCTGCTCTCACACACAGCAGAGACTGTCTGCAGTTATTTCTCCTCAAATAAATTGCTATTCTTTGGCACCAGCCACAAAAGTGGAAGTCAGTAGCTTTCCAACAAAGACAATGATTTTGGCCAACAGGTACCTGCCCTTGCTACAATCAGCTAATTAAATCAGACACTGAAGCTCAGGGGTGGCTCTGGCCCATTCTCAATGTGATTTTTAGAGGTGGGCACAGCTGATATGAGATCAGGGAAAGATAATTAATGATTTGCACTAAAGAAAGAGACATTAATATGCATCCCTCTGTCATGGCAATGCCAGAGTATCCATGCTGGCCAGGCTGGGTGGATGGACACTCCACCAATGCTCCTCCACACCCGTGGGCTTTCCCTGCCATTTGCCTGTCCACAGTGTAAGTTCACAGACTGCTCATAGCAAGCCTAACATAATGATAAAACTAAAACTGAACAAGTTGTATCAGAAGGAGATTATTGCTGAGAATGGTCCTGAGAAAGTTCCCACTGAGAGGACTGTGGCTGCCTCTCTGGCTGTGCTGCAGACTTTAGTCACTGACTGAATTCCCCCTTCTGCCTGTGGTCAGAGCAAGCCCCTCTGAGAAATGCCCACGAGGGGAGCTGAGAACAGCCATGTACTGTCCTTACAGCCAGTCCTCTCTGCCCCTCATTAACCAGGCCCTGAGTGCTTGGACCCTCTTCCTGTGCAAAGGTGGGACATAACCTGGAGTGTGGGAACAACAGCCCCTTGTCAGACCTGGGGTTCTTTCCATTTCAGCTTCATTGGCTAAGGCCTGGCAGAGCTGTGCTTTGGTTGTTTGCTTTTGGACCTTCTTCAGAGTGACACCCTTTAAGGATTACAAATATGAAAACAATTGTAGGTGAAAAAGATAACTTTCAGGTAAATGTTATCCAAAAAACAGTTCTCCTCTCAGATCAGCAATGCCATGGCTGTTTCTGAAATCATGTAGGATGTGCAGTGTAAATGGCAGAGAGGTTTTTCTTCTTCAGAAACTGTTTGGTTAGACATGTATTGGGAACTGGAACCTTTGCTGATGGAGCTCCAGGTCTTACAAGTGCTGGTGACTGAAGGCAGCATCCAAGGATGAGAGTGGCTGGGATGGTGGGATCTCTGAGGCTGGGACACAGTACTAACAACCACAGTGGGTCTGCCTTTAATCAGGCTTGTAGGCTTGGCAGAAATAAAGCAAGGACTGAATGAGATGCTGGTTTCCCCCTTATTGATAGAAGTGGCTTCAGTGGGCTGTCCTGAAAAGGGAGGTGAGCAGGGAGTGGGCTTTGCTGCCAGATCTGCTCCCAGCAGTGAGGAACTTCATTCTGCCAGTCTGTGTAACTGCAGATCATCAGAGCTCTTTAAATTCACCTTGCTAAGGCTTTAGCTACTGCATGGTGAGGCTAAGCCAGCTCTTGGGCCCAGGGGGTTGGGTGTCACTGCTCTCTCTGACTCTTACCACGAGCAGCTTCGGATGTGAAATCTGTGACTGATGCTGTGCAAATCTGGAACCGAATCTGGAGGGGATGATAATGTGGGAGATTTTCTTTAGATGGGGTTGAATGGGACCATGCACACAGGCCAGAATTGTTCCAGTCTCCTAAGGGCACATTTAAATGTAAACCTGCCATCGGTTCCACTCCTTGGAAAAGCTGGTGCTGCCCCGTGTGTTCAGGGTGGGATCTCTCCACAGGTGAAAGCTCTGCATGCTCTAAGTAAGGCTGGTGCAATGGGAGTAATAGACAATTTCTCAGATAATACCCTCAGGCCCATCTGCCTTGTCTAAGGCTCTTCTGAATGGTCTTGATTTATTTTTTTATCACTTGAAGTCCCCAGAAAGTCTGAGTGGTTATTCACGCCGTGAAAACCTTCTGTTGACTGATGTTCTTAGAGGTTATAGATGTGCAGCTTTTTGGGGCACTGAATATGGGCATTGAAGGGTACTTGTATCAGGAAAAATGTAGCCTCTATTAGCTGTTGGAGCAGCATCTTTCTGACATGCCTGGATCCTCAGCTCCGGCATTCTGCCACTGTGCTGTGCTGTCCCACGGCCTGGCACCGCAGCTTTCACAGCACAACACTCCCTGTCTCTGGAGCTAAAATGAATTTAAGGATAGTTTGTGCTGTGAGATTTATCTGCTGTCCCATGGGATAGTTTTCCTGCTGTTTACGAAAGCCTCCATCCATTTTGCATTTTGGACTCGCCAATTTAATTTCCAGTGCTCCCCCCACCCCAGCATCATTTCTCGGGTGAGTTTCACCAGGCACGATCGTGAAATAATTTTGAACATCTGGCTCCAGGGCAGCCAGCACAGGTGAGCTGTACCTGTACAACAGCAGCAACCCACTCGAGCAATGCCCTCATCCTGTTAGTGATGCCTACAGAGCCCCAGAGCCTCATGTCAGCGCTGCGGGGGACGGGGAGAGAGCAGCAAAGCAGAATCAAACGTGGGCAGTGCTGCAGAGCCTGCCTGGTCCCCACGGCTCTGCACAGCCCCCGAAGGGCCGGGCTGACGCCAGGCTTCCCCTGCTCATCCCGCAGCCCCCCAGCCTGCATCACGGCCTGCCAGCACCAATCTGTCCTGGCCGCCACGCCGGAGTTGTGACAAGCTCCCACCACACACGGCCAAGTACAGCATCGATTTAGAGAGCAGCTAACGCCCGAGCTGAAGTCTGAGGAGAACCCTCCCCTGCACACCCGCTGCTCCGGCCACAGCCATCTGCTCTGCCGGTTGTCACCGAGCGCTGTCCATTTCCCTGCACCGGGGCTCCATCTCGCTCCACGTTTGTCTGGGAAAGACTGTCTAAATGATGCTAAATGCTTAGGACAAGAGGGACATGAGATTATAATGAACTGCATCTTAGCACCTTGTCATGGGCAAATTCTCCCACAGTTCTTAGCAAAGATGGGGAGAAGGATGAGTGCTGCCCATCCAGTGCCAGGATTTGGTCCAGCCCATGGATAATGATGGGGTTCACACCTTAGAGTGTGTCAGTCATAGGAAAGAAGGGCAGATCTGAGCACTTTGGGCTGTATCCATTGTCTGGGCTGCAGCAGCACACAAAGATACCCTCCTCCTCCTCCTCTTCAGTACAGCCTAAATGTATTTTTTTCCAATACCCTGACCTAAAGATGCAGAGTCCAGCCCACGTGTGAATAGGGCTGTCAGGCAACAATGTCCTACACCGCTGAACTGCCTGTGTTTATCTGCGTAGGGCTTTTTTAATTGTATGTGTTAAACGTCCAGCATCTTTGGGACGTTCATCTGGGAAAAAGAAATGTGAACAGTCTCTGTGCCAGACATCCGTCCGCACTGCTGTTCCTATTCCCAGTGCATTCTTTGAGAAGACCACCATCTGCTCTGACCACCACCTAAGGCAGATGCCCCCTTCTCAGTGCACAGTCCCTGCTCTCAAGCCACCCAAATCTGATTAGGCCTGTTCTGATGAGAGGCCTGGAGGAGGGCAAGGGAAAGTTACTCAGGAGAGAAAATAATAACCACATGTTAATTAATTTTTCACTACGGATGCGCAGAACCAGCTCAGGGTNGGTGATTATTTGGGGGGTTTGGGATTATCATTATTATTATTTTCCAGAGGAGGAGTGGCCCCAGCCCTGTCAGGGAAAGGAAATCTTATCCCCACTGCTGCCCTCTACGCGCTCTTTACCACCTCTTTTCCAGCTTTCCCTCCTGGTCCCTCGGATTTCCTGTGGCGTCCTGCAGTGAGAGCAGAGCGAGACGCACCCCCTGCCACCCTCTCACTGCACCCGGGGTGGGGGCTCTGCCTGTCCCTGCAGCAGGGGACATCCCCAGAACGGTGCTCCCCCGGCAGATGCACATGGGGAAGGGCGAGCGGACAGGAGGAGCGGGATCAGATTGCTGAGGAGCACGGCCAGGGGAAAGCAACCAAAACGCCGCTCCAGAAGTATTTGGGAAAAGCAGCTGAACAGACATTAAACCAGAATCCAGGCATTACTGTCCAGCAAAAGCCTCATATCAGCTTCATGAATTATTTGACTGTGTGCCTGACAGCAAGGAAATACATCCCAAACCCAGCCCAAACCACCAAGGATGTGGAGAGCAATGAATTACAAGGAGCTGAAGAAAATCCCTGACAAGTTATCTCTAAATTTGAGAGCCACTTCAGGCAAAAACCAAACTCTCAACTGCGCCCATCTGAAATGGTCCATGGGATTCCTGTTGGAGGGGGGCCAGGACCAAAGGAGCAGGAGGCAACAACTTCTACAGACCCCACTCTGGAAGGTTTTGGGGACTGTGATGACTGGAGTCCCTTTGCAGTGGCTCTGCAAAGTGCTCCCAGTCCTAACATCTGGCAGGCATCTAGGCACTGGGAAATAAGCTGTATTGCCCCTTGGAAAATTCGGTTGTCCCCTAGGGTATATCTGCTTGTGTTCGCTGGTTTAGGGGAGTCTGGGTGTAACGCCTGTCTGTAGCCTGCAGGGACTCTGCCAGGGAAGATGCGGGGGCCTAGGCATGCTCCTCGCTGAAACTTCATCTGTGCAGAGGCCCTTTGGGAATATGCGGGCTTGTGCCGGCCTGGTTGAGCCGCTGACCCTCGGGACTCCCTCCCGGACAAAGAGGAGGGGGCGTCTAGCGAGCAGCGGGGTCGAGGGAGTCTGGCTCGGCCTCTCTGGGGTACCATGACTCTGCAGCATTTGGAAGATCTGGGATAGAGTCACTGACTGCATGGAGAGGACCAGGGAGGGAGTGCTGGATCTTTGGAAGGGGGAACAGCTCCTAATCCGCCCTCCTCAGGGGCTCCTGGCACAGGGGGAGTGATAGAGGAGGGCTGCTAAGAGGTCTTAAAAAAAAAAAAAAATCGCAAAGAATTTTTTTGGGGCATTGCATGGGGGAGGGGGGCTAAGAGGGGAGAAAGAAAGGAGCCTCTGAACACCACGAAGGGAGAGGGAGAAATAATGACCCTTCCCCCTCCCCCCAATAATCAGGCGGACCAGATGGGAGGTAAATAGTGCGTTTAGAAGCATTTGCCACAGATGGGCTGCCCTCAATGGAAGCATCCTCCAGCCACATCAATGCTGGAGTCTGTGTGCACAGAAAACACTGCACCCTTCAGAGCAGCAGCAGCGGCAGCAGCAGCAGCGGGAGAGGCGGGGAGGGACAGGGGGAAAAAAATCCCTGCCAGAGCCCTCCGGTGCCCGCGGTCCCGGCGGGGCGGAGAGGGGCGCGGGGGATG
>WBNO01012440.1:23392-51407 GCA_013400575.1 Peucedramus taeniatus | reverse complement strand
TTTTTCCTTTTTTAGCACACCCCAGCTGACATGTTGACCAAATAAACTCCCTTCCCAATCTTCTTCCATGAGAAAGTGGTTACAGAGAAGCAAAGGCACCCGAGAATCCGGACCTACAAAGTTAATCATTGCCCCAAAGGCTGCTCCCAGTCAACCCAACCATGCACAGATCCTCTAAGTGGCATCAAAGGCCACAAGCAGTAAGACTACATGCAGTGTTATCTAGATTTTCACTACAGAAACTGGATGCAAAGAGCAACCTCAGCTTGGACATACCACTGATTTGTTGTGTTTGATCACTTTTATTTCTTCTTCCACCTGTATTACCTCTGCCCTCTAATACCAGATTCCACAATCCCAAATTCTATGGGCCTGCCTTGATGCTTAAGCCTTAGATCTGCTGCACTCTTTTTAGAAACGATGAGGGAAGATTTCCAGGTGATACCACTCAGACATCCAGAGGAGGAACAAGGAACTGCAGTATAAAGCTTGAAAACCAAGACATTTGAGCAAAATCTATCTAAAGATAGATTTTTTTTCTATCTAAAGATAGAATCTATTTGTATCTAAGTTACAAAGCAAAATAAATTTTTCTTCAGTTTTAAGCTTTCCTGTACCTGATGATGAGTTTTTCCCATGCAAAGCTCTGAATGCTACTTAGGCAACCAGAGACTTGAGATTCAGAGTCCTGTATGTCCAAATTCACAAGTGTTTGGCTGGATTTTGGGAACAATTATGGCTCCCTTATTCCCCCCCAGTTAAAAAAAGAAGAGATTTCTCCCTCCTTTCTGAGTGGCTTCTCCCCAGTCACTGTTTGCAGTACCAGTGAATATATTTTGATGGCTCTCCACTGTAACCCCCAGCAGATACAGTCCTGATCCAAGCACCTGTGAAACTGTACAAGAAGTGTTAGTCACGATGGGATTGTCATGATGGAATTCAATTCCTCTGGTTTGCAGTTTTTCTTGCTATTTATTTTTAAGGAGAATTAGTCCCCAGTCATTGAACTCAGCTTTTCTTGCTACTTGTACCAGCTGGAAAGACCACTAGATACTTACACCTTGTAAGCTCATTAGAGCTCATTTGTGGGTTTTCTTTCCCCCCACCTGTAAGGAGAAGGATGTGATCACTGTAGCTCTTTCTTGAGGGCAAAAACCTTCATAGGAAGTAACTGCAATGTTAAAAATTTGTCACTTTGATTTGGGCAACACTTGAGTTTTCTTATGTGCAATAAATCAGCAGTAGGACACAATGAAACACTCAAAAATGCCTCATTATTGAGTTCTGGTTTCTTGGAATAGATGTACTTCAGGATGTGTAACTAGTGAGGTTTTAGAGGATGCTGGTTGAGTATATTCTCAATTTGTACAAAGCTTTATGTCAGAATGTATACAGGGAAAAAATACAGCACAAAATCAGACAAGCTTAACTCTGGTTATTATTAATCTGTAGCTTGTCATGACAAATGCAGTCATGGAAGTTGGAAAATTATTTGTGGATACATGGGTACCTGGCATGTACAGTGGAGAGTGACTGAAGTAAATCAGTAGTTATTTTTTGTTTTTCTCCCATCTTTTCTCACTGCAGAGCAAAACCAAAGGTTGTTGTGATCCTTAATAAGAAGCAGAACATTTCATTTTAAAATTGAATAGTACAGTTTTTCATTTCCTCACTATTTTAAATGTTTATTACTATTCAGTTTTTCATCTCCATCTGAATTTAAATGTACAATCTCTCAGCTGTCCATTAAAATCTTACTTTACTGCCAGCTTATTATATATAATCTCTGCCATTTATGTCACCTTCATAACTAATAGCGTGCATTTGGAATCCCTCAGGAAATTTACGGCAGTGTCAGAGTAGACACTGTTAAACATTGTCCTCAAAATGAACCACAGCTCTTTCATCAGACCTAAGGAATAATTTGTCCCTTGTGGATAAATAATAAAGAAAGATGGGCAAAGTCTGGGCAAAGTCAACTTCTGAGCATTTTCTGTTTGTGAGCTGAACAGTTGGGCCACACCAACTTGATAAAGTCATGGTTTAATAAAATCACACCAGCTGTACTAAATTATTTGTGAGATACACAAAACAGCAAATTGAATAGTAAAATGGAAACATATTCTAAATTCAAACTCCTAAATTGCGGTTTCTCCTGAACTGTGATAAATGCACTAGAAGTTCATGTCTACTTTACATTCATATAAAACTTCAAGCTTAGTCTGAGGTCTGGTTCCAATTCAGTAGAGGTATTTTTTACCAGATTTGCAGTCATTTGACATAAAATCCATAGAGATATATTCATGATGTTGTAATTTCCTTTCTTATTTTCCTAAATATAACTACAAATTCTCCATATGCATTGAATTTCAAAAGGAAAAGAAGTTGATTTCTATTTTGTTTTTTGATGGATAACCTTCATGATGGCAAATATGATTTTGTCTATTTTAAGATGTCTTCAGTCTTCATAGTTTCTAAAGCTGCCTCCTACTCGGGCTTCCTAAGGTCAGCAATTTAAGAGCCTTCATTTTATAGCCTCCATTTGTCAAACTGATCATTTCTAAATAGACAAACAGTTGGTAATGGCTTATTCCAGAAGCAGATTGCCAAAGCCACCGATGCACACACAAGCCATTGCTGAAGCCTCCCTGCTGTTGGAGTTTGCATTTTTGCACGGCGTTTGTCACCCACAGCGCGTCACCGAGAGGCCCCATGTGCCACCAGGGGTGGGTTAAGCAGGACACAGCAGAGATGTGGGAAGGTAAATCCCCTGCTTCAAAGTCACAGAAACACAGAAAAATTACAGATGGAAAAGACCTCTAACATCATCAAATCCAACCATTAACCCAGCATTGCCAAGTCCACCTCTAAAGCATATCCCCAGGTGCCACATCTGCTCACCCTTTAAATGTTTTCAGTGATGGTGATTCCACCACCTCCCTGGGCAGCCTGTTCCAATTCCTGGCCACCCTTTCAGTGAATTAAAGGTCAAACCAAATGGTCTGCTCTACCCAGGCAGAGTATGGTAGGAATGGTCCTTTCCAATACTCTTTCAACAGGCTTTTGCTGATTTTCTGCTAGCTTTGGAAGTTTAAGCCTCTAGGGTTTGTATTGTAGAGCAGTGAACAGATTTGTAGCTCCCTATTATATCCCCTCATGTTTGCTAGGCTGTCAAGTTACATGGTGAGTGAATAGAATTATACAATGGAAGAATGGTTTTCCTAAATATTCCCGTTTAGTTTCTATTTGGACCATTACTGGGTTCTGAGCCAATGTCTTCATGGAATCATTTAGCACAACCCCACCATCTTGCCCCTGAGTTGTGCAGATTAGCTCTGAGCACAGAGTTTACAATTGACACAACATCTATCATCCCCCAAGGCCCATTCCTTCACACTTGCCTCCGTTGAATTACATCTGGGTAAGCTTATTACAAGACTGAGTGGTTTGGAAATGTCCTTCAACTCTTCACAGCTTGCTCTAAACCTTACTGCTACAAGTGACTGCGCACTGTTTGCAATTTTCTTAACCCACTGTGCATCTCCTTTCCTGGTGAGCAGCCCTTGCAGGCAGGTTGGTGATCTCTCTTTAGCCAGACCTATCTAGCACTCTCTGTCACCAGTCATGGGCCTGCTGTCCTATGCCACAGCTGCCTAGTGTCCTCTAAAGCTCTGGCAAGGGACTTTGTCCAAAGGCACTGATCTGTTCCACTAATTTGCCCAAACACTGGAAGCCCTGATGGACCAGGTGCCCCGGGATGGATGATCCTGCTTGTGTCATGTAGGGAGAAGCCTACCCGAGCACAGGAGCAAACACAGCAGTAAAGGAACTCCAGCAGCAGCTGATATCAGCAACAAACACAGTAATGAGCTGCTGGCTGCTGCAAAGTGAGGCACAGGAATGCTGAGCACAACAAGCACTGCAGACTGGTGAAAATTCACGTGCAAAATCCGCAGGGCACTCTCTGAGACATGGGTCTCTCCAAGTGCCACCCTGCATGAACAAGAGCAGTCATCCACAGGGGGAGATTCGTTGGGGATAGACCCAGATAATTTTGACAAAAGCCAGCCTCTGACGAAGGATCATTACAATGTGATATGACAATAACTATGCACACAATTGTGTATGTATGCATGCATGTATGAAAAATTGTAACAGTATGTCCATAAACATGATGTGCATTTTGAGAATTTCTTTTCATATTCTAGTATTGAATAATATTAAATTGTTTCTTATTAATTGAATCAGTAGTTATTGGTTAATAAGAAATGACTGTTAAGTATTCACATATTTCTTTCAAATTACTCATTTAAAAAATAATTTTAAAAATTCTCTGTTTGGAACTCCCATACTCTTTCATACCCAACTTTCACCCCTTACAGGCACTGTCAAGAATTCAAATCACATTAATTTTACAGGTGACAATGCAGAAAGAAAATCTACAACCAGAAAACTGCTCGTCAGATGTGACCCAAGAGATTAATTTCTGTTGTTACCCTTTGAAATCCATGGGCTTCCAAAGGTAATGAATTTTTAAATTCAGGGCAGCCACAGGTACTGCTGTGTTGGATATGATAAAACACCCAGAAGAGAGACATTTGGTCAGGGACATTACCCAGATCCTTACATATTTTATAATAAAATCAAATTTGTTGGAAAAAAGCAATGACTTGAAAGAAACTGATTTAACAGTGCAGTTCAAGTCAGATGATTATTTTCTCTTACCTAAGAATTTAGAAGCAAATTTTCCCCTAACTAGCATTTTGCAAACTACATTTCAGATCTGCTATCCTAGAGTATAGCAATGCATACTGGCACAAGTAAATGCATAAAACTGACAAACTGTACAGAAACGTTTCAAGCAAGATTTAAAATAGAACTCTGAATATATGAACAAGGAAATATCATTATCATAAAGAATCCTCTCAGATACAGAATCTCCTCTCTTGCAACATATTGTAGCAAGAGAGAAGAGCTTTTGCTGGCAAAATGCTTTATATAAGATTTTAATTTCACTTCCTCTCACTTTTACGAAAGACAACAAATGATTTTGGGAAGAACTTTGTTGTCAGTACCAACACTGTGAAGAAGCAGTAGGCAAAGCCTTGCTTTGAAGATGATTAGTGCAAAGCTTTGCTTTGAACATGGTCAGTGCATATCACAGAACAGGCACAGCTGCTCTGGTTTTATAAGCACAGAGCCAGCCTCACGCTGGCTTTTCTTTCTGTACACGGCACTGGGACACGTTGCTTAGGCGTGCCCACGTAAATGGCCAGTATAATACAGCACTTATAAAACCCCAAAACAACCAAGAATGAAACCTTAAAATCTGTCAGCAGAGGTGTTCCCAGAAGATGAAAAATTTCTCTCAGTTGCAGATCCAGGATTGATGACCTATACTCAAGAAAGACAATCTTAAAAGGCATGTGGAGAAGGCCTGCCTGAGAGATGAAAAGCATGGGGGGTTGTTTTAAGAGAAACTGTGAGAAAGTAAAGCTGTTGGGTTTCAAGCAATCCTCCTCTAAAAGGCAAAAAGGTATTCTAGCATTTATACCTATACAAGAATGGCAGATATTTCAGTTAACATCAGGGAAGGAAATTAATTACTATGCACAAGAACAAATGACTCTTAATGAGCTGTGAATAAGAACCCATTTGTAGTAAGAGGAGGATATCTACACTATTGATGCAATCATGTTCTGAAAACAGATTCCTATAAGAGCAGGATCAAAGACCTCAAAGAGTTTAAAAATTGGTCTTAGTAAGTTCATGCTTGCAATACATCTGGATGGATATGGCCACCCAGGGGCTGCTCACAAAGTTCCATTGAACAGGGGCAATCTCATTTTGGCTATGACCATAAGCACATTTCATGGATGTTTCCCTGCCTGTAAATTACTTTGAAGCTGAAAATGAAATAATTTAAACTCATGAGAATGGACCTTGTGAAGCGGGAAATGAAAGAGCCGAGCTAAATAAAACTCTCAGAAAATGGAGTCTTCCATTTGCATTTTAAAATATGTTTAACTACCTTTATATTTAAAGTTTTATTCTATTTATAGGCATCTGCATCTAAATTCATATTAAAAGTGCATCTTAAACAACATCTAGAGATAAATTTCTATTCCTATCCAGCCTCATACTTGCTCTTAAGTGGCAGATTTCTATTCAGGTCCACAACTAGATGCAGCAGGCAGTAGCAGACCTTTCCCAGCAGACTCTCCCAAAGGCTATGTCCTTAATGAATGTTAATTGACTGACAAGATATTGAAACACTCAAAGCCTATCGGAGAATACCCATGGGAATGGTTCTTCCCCTAGACAAGACAGAGTAAATATACAGTGACTAGAATGTACAGATAATCTGAAAATGCAAACACTAAGTAGCTCACCTGCACTCCTCTTAACCTGGTGTTTAACAAGAGCAAAAAGGCAAAAGAGAGAAAAACACAGACAATTTTACTTCTGACACTAAGAGCACTATGAAACCTTGACCTCAAAAGTAGTAATGCAAGAAGTTTCTCTTGATATATAGAGGTGAGATCTTCTCCAGCCTACAGTAAAGAAGAGGCTGAATGAAAAGCACTTTGGGATGTTTATACAGTCCAAGTACAGAAAGTACTGCTACAGCTCAAGAACTATTATGCATGAGAACAAATGACTCTGACATAATTTGCATCTTAAAGCTTTAATGCTATATAATAGGCTTTTCCTGGAGCTTGACATCATGGCCATTAAGCCAAACAGGCTAGTTCATTATGACAGAAGTAGTGTAGCATCCAAATGTGATGATGTTAGAAGCCAGCCAGTTGCTATACTTAGAAACTCTTGTTTCTTATGCATAATTCATGTGGGAGGAACAACAGATCTGAAGACACTGAACCAAATCTCAACTTACTGATATAAAGATAGAAAATCTGGAAAAAAATTATTAATAGTTTGACCATGTAACCTGTTATAGTTTTGCCATGGTCACTGATAGGCCACAAGTTTTGTAATGAGTTTAAAAGGCATTAGACCTTAAGTTTCTCAGGTGTGTTCTGGCTCAGCTTTCCTGATCTGCCTGTAAATTTCTTTACTTGGTTGTTCTAAATTAGTTTACTTGGTTACCACATGTCCATGGCTAATTTGTTTTACTTTCATTTGTCTTTGTATTGTACAACACAGCTTTATGTAGTTAGCAGTAGTAGTAAGTTATTCTAAGCAGAATGTAATATTTATGCCTGTAAAATAATGATGAAATATAGAGAAATATACGCCTCATAAGATAGTAGAACAATAATACATTTATTAAGAGCAATACATAAAAGACACAAGATGCAGCAAATGTTGATGCAACACTTGAGCTGGAGAAAAATTAAGAAAGACAAAATTGTAAAAGTGTGTTAGAGAGCAATCAGAAATGACCCCAAGTAGTTCCTAGAAGGAAGAAGACAAAATTATCAATGTGAGCATCATATTCCTCTTGGCAAAGGACATCAGGTGCTGACAACTCATCATAGCACCCAGCATATCCACCAGGATAAAACCACAGGCATAGGATCCAGAGGAGCAGGGAATGGGTATATAAAAAAGGATATGAAAAAGAACAACACTCACCACACCTCAGGAATGCTCAAGACAGGTGTAGCAGGTTCATACAAAAAAAAATAACCTCAAAGAGAAAGCCACAGTCAGCCTCTGAGGCTTTTTCCATATTTAAATGAATCAAATAGACAAGAAATATGGGGAATATTCCTAATTAGCTAAGCTGACTCCTGTGTTTGATGATTTGGGACATACTTGCAAGAGTGGCTGTAGAAGTAAAAAGGCTCTGTAAGGTGTCAGTCTAGAAAGCAGTAAACACTGCTACTAAGAGAAAGAATCATTATAAGAGGATTAAACTTTAGTTTCTTATTCCTACTATGGATAAAACAGCTATTGGTTTAAAGAGAAATTTTATAAATAAATATTTGAACTGTTAAGTAGGTGGGAACAGAGATGTTCACATCCATTGAAATTCCTTGGCAGAGAAACTGAAATACCAAAGCATAGAAAACAGCTTTCTTCAGATCACCCTGCACAGTCCTGTTTAAACAGGAAAGTTTTCCTCACTTCCCTTCACCTGCTGAAGGTGTAGGATGTGGTGGAAGAAGTGCTTCCCCTCCAAATATTATGAGCTTGATGTGAAGAAAAACAAAATTTCTACCTATTTTTATCACAAGCAAAATGAAGGGTTTTTTTTAAGAGGAAAAACACTCTCCTGTTTATGCAATTTCCTATATATTCTGTGCAACTATCTCACAAAGTCAACCAAATTGGACAGAAAAATAGGGTCGTAGAATAACACAGACTGGGAGGGACTTCAGCCTCTGAAGGTCATCTTATAGAACCACTGATCAACACCGGATCAGCAAAACAATCCCCAAGGTATTCTCCAACTTGGTACAAGAAACAGAAACAATACAGACAATACAGACAGCCTGGAATGGATTAGTTCTGCTGCTCATAAAACAACCTGCTTCTATCAGGTTTTGTTTTCTTCAGATACAAAATTAATTCAAACTCATTATGTAAGATTTGTATTCACTGTTACCCTTTGAGCATGTTGCTCCTGCATAAATGTTATATTTAATCACTGTTCACCTCTCTACAGTTAAAATGGAGCATGGAGCAGAGATCAGCTTGAACAATTTTACTCTCTATTGTTCAACTCAAATAATCAGTATGTGACTTTCTCAGAATTATGATTGTTTTCCAGCTTTTGAGAATAAAAGTAACTTCTGCAAACTGAGAAGAGTTTATAAGAAAATGAAAATAGCTCCAGTTGTTTCCAGTGAAAGAGTACACAGTAGTTATTCCTGGTAAATTACAATTCTGTGTATGGACATTTTACTTTCTGAGATTCCCTGAGGTGAGCTATATTTTATTAAGAATATCATATCAAATAGAGAACAACTTAATTAGCAGTAGGATTTATATTCTAAGAAAACACAGAATATACCTGAGGCAACAAAGAAGACAAATTTCATCAAAATGTTCTCTGCTTCCAAATCTTGGTATCTGTCACACAAGAAAAACTGCAGTTCAAGATGCAAGGATGGGATTCAAGACTCATGAATAGGTCTAAAAGGCTGTATTTTTGGGGGAGTTTTCTAAGAAAATAAAGCTTTTGCAATTCCATTTTGTAGTTGTCCCATCTACATATCTTCTATTAGAAGATTTTATTCTGTTGGCCAATTTCAGACAGGCTCAAGAGGGGTGAATATCAAGAAGATGATTGTGTTGCTCAAATTCACAGGAGTGTGAGCAGCCACACCTGATCACAGCAGTCCCTTTCTTGGGAAGGGAAAGTGCAGAATTCAGCCTCCACACACTCCATTTATCAACCGCTGACAAGATGCTGAGGTTTAAATCCTACTACCACCCTTTCAGATTTGTATAAGGGCTTACTAATTATTTCAGTATTTTACACTTCTCAAGATATTTTACAAACATTATATCCTGCATTCAAATTTTTGAGAGCCCTTTCTTAGCTGCTGTAAATCAGCTAATCCAACAGTGGCATTCTGACATGCACCAACAGAGGAAGAATTCCCACCAAAAATAAACACGGCAGCTAAGGAGAAAATAATTACCCTGATGCATTAAATAGTCTATCTGATATAATTCTTCTTTCTATACAGGGGTTTACTAAATGTTTTTATAATGAAGAAATAAGTCATCTAGATTTCATCCCCAAAAGCCCATGTATAGACAGAGTACCTACAGAATACAAATGGAGTCATTCCCTGCATGTGGAATCATTGGAAGGAAACTGGTTTAAGTGGCACACATTGTTAAGCACAAGGATTAAGAGTATTGCTGCACACCTCTGGTACACATTGTGTAATATCAACTAAATACATAGAAAGAGGGAACATATTTAGTCTTAAAACCAAAAAAAACTCTTTAAAAGCATGACCAAGGGATTACCACAGAGGTTACAGCAGCTCTCAGGCTGCCCAAACCTGTACTCAATCAAAACAGACAACAGCCTAAGCCAGAGGGCAGACCCAATAAACAACACTCCAAAATTTGATGCAATTAAAATAATCAGTGGTACATTGAAAGAATAAGGTACAGACTCCTACTGAAGAGGCTCCTACACACTAGAGAGAGCTTGTTTTCATATCTCTATGTGCATTAGCCTTACTAATATTCACCCCAGACTGCTGGTGTGAATCCCACAGGTGGCCAGGAGCAGAGCTAAAAAAAGCCCTGGCCACCCAGCACAGTGGTGGCAATGGAGACAAACCAGAGAAAATGGTAGCTGGAGGCTGTAGAACCACACTGCATTTCGTGCTAGGTGGGCAACTGGGGCACAGTGAACAAACAAAGAATTTAAGCCCCATAAACAGCTGCCAATTTTCTTTTTATTCTTCCACTTTTTCCTCACAGGTTGCATTTATCTCCTCCCCCCCTCCACTTCCCCTCTCCAGCACCTCTGTGCTATTAGCTTAATCTTATTTTTTTCTCTTGTCTTCTCTCTAAAGCCTTTTACTGCTCTCCATTCTCCTGTACAGTTGAAGAAGTCAGTATCACCAGACTCTTTTAATGCAATTTTCTTTAACCTAATCTTATGATTTTTCCTGGATCCTTTTCATTGTAGAAATTCCCTTTCTTCTGTCTCTTTCCTTCTCCACACAAACTTCCTTAAGTTTATCTGGAGACAGTTTACCTCAACCTGAAGCCAGGCAGAGCTTTGGAAACTGTTGCCTGCCTCTGAAGGGGGGTGAAAAGAAATGCTTCCATCTGCACCACACAACTCCTTTTCCAAACTAACTCCTTTGCAGCCCTGGTTGCTGCATCCAGAAGCATTATCCACATTTAATAGCCCTGAATGGGTTTTTTTTTTCTCCTTGGGATTTGTCCAACTAATCTTCAAAGTCAAGATTTCACATTACAAAAATCTTTCAGGAAAAAAATCTGCAACTAAACCAGGAGTTACAAATATTGTTTTCTTTGCTCTCTCTCAACCTGCACCTACATGATTTATTAGATGATGTTCAACTGCTGTCAGCAGAGACTGGCAACTATTACCTCACCTGATAGTTCAGACCTTTGTCAAATCCATCTTCATTTATCTTTTGTCATAGGTGAAAAGTCCTGTCTGTGTATCCTACGTAGTCTTATGTGGAAACTATACAGTTTACATAGAAACTGAACAGGATGTCTCCAAATCTGGAGCCATATTTGACTAGATGGCTTAGATTCTTAAATTAATCTGAATTGAAGCATGCATGTAATGATTGGGAACTATGTAAAATTATGTGGGGAAAAAAAAAGACAACTGCTCTAGGCTGCACTGCTGAAAGCTTTTTTGAAAGGTATGTTGAATTCAAATTAAGAAAAACAGTAACCAAACCAGAAATCTAAAATATTTTATGAACATTCAGCACACAAAGTTTGGTAAAACACAGAAGGTTTGATACACGGGACTGACAAGCCATGATTTTTTTCTAAAGGTCTACTCATACAGAATATGAAGCAGCTGCAGAGAGAAACAGGCTCTAGGAAAGTCCTTCTGCTATGGCAAAACAAATGCTTACTTCTGACAGTGAAATCCAAGCTCTGCAAACACCTCTCCCATTACTCACAGCATTAATATAAACACAAGAAAATGGAAGTCTTAGCTGCTCATTCTGAATGTGAGTCCAAATGGAGGCAATACCCCAGCAAATGGTACAGGAGAGAAACAGATATCAGCACTCCTATCTCCAGTAACTTCCAGGGAGAAGTGGGGTGGAAGCTTTTGGGGTGGAGAACCCCAAACATAAAACCAACACCCAAACCTTGATTTAAATAATTCTGATTCAAATCTGCAAGAATGACCTAATCTTGTGAACAAACACAGTTGTGTTTAGAAGTTCTTCAACTAAACATAAGAGCCAGTTTAAATACAATGCCTACCGATGCAGCCTGTTTCACTTGCAATTCCAATTCTTCTTTAAAAGCACGAATCTCACTCTTAAACCAATGGCAACATAGACTCCCTGCATTCAGCCTGAACTGCACAGAAGAGCTGAATAAAGTTCTGGGTTGCACATCTTTGCTCTGTGTTAGAAGTCTTACTCCTATTTATTCTTTCCCATGCACATTTGGTGAACGCAAACTTGTTTGCCAGGGTGACTGGTGATATTATGTTACTGAATAAAGATTTTGCTCTACCAGCTCTAGTCTTTAGAAAACATTATTAATGGTAAATTAACCATTGAACTAAAGCTGGGTAACACAAGGAACTGTGTTATCTGAACACAAGTACCAGTTTGCACAAATCAAAGAATCCCCAAACTGGATGATGCCTGGAGCTATTTTCAAGAGTGTCTTTTATACCCATGCTGAGTATATTCTATTTTTAGCTGACATCTTAAAATTGAAGGGAGGGGGAAAAAAACCAACCTGAAACAGCCATTTCAGGCTATCTGGAGAAAACCTGTCAGCATCCCAGTTCCATTTCCAAGAGCACTTAGGAAGAAAGAACCTCTTCTGCATGCTAAAACAATTAGGAGCTCATGCACCTGAGCTGGATGTGCGTAGTTAAGGGACCAAGAGAGCCATAAGAAGGAAACAACAATTTAACCTCTGGAAGGATTAAACATTTTTTTCTATTGGTACAGCTGCACAGCACAAATCAAACGTGGGCTTCCCAAGTACAATTTTGATAGACAGAAAAACAACTACCTTTCTCAGACATCCATTACTGATTATAAGTAAAGTATTCTGAGTCTTACCCGTATGAAACAAAACAAAATTACCTTTAAATCTACCCTGTGCCTCAGGAAAGGTTTTCCCATCATGATAGCACCACCTCCAAACCAGAGACTGTCGAGCTGTTGCTTTTGCAGTGGGAAATAAGAGTGATGCAAGAGCGCACCCTCCCTGTCGCTGGAGCAAATTGAATTTAGCAAATCGCATTTTCCTGATTACCAGCAGCAAAATCTTGTAATACTCTGTAAGAAGATAAATTAAAAAAAAAAAAAATCCTATGCTTGAGTCAATTTAAAGACTTATTGCTAGATGAGCAACATTCAGTTCCAGGACTCCACAGGGACTTTTACTTAAACATAAGATAATAAAATTTTTTTAAAAACCAAACTCTGCAAAATGCACAGGAAAAAAAAAAGCTTTTTTCCCTCCAGATTCAATACTCACCTAGAAACACACAAGGACAAACTAATTATGAAGTAACTACTGACAGCAATCTGTTTAAACAATGCTGGAAAATTAATTCATGTTCACCACAATCCTTTTCATAAAACATCTTTAGAAAGATCCTGCTGAGCCTCTTTTTACCTCCTGCATCAAAAGGGTCTCTGAAATTTAAATGCATAATGAATGAATAGTGCATTTTGCCTTGGTAATTTAAATAAGATTCATGCTTGGAGTATTACAGTCCCCACAATCAGATGCCTCCCCACCTCTCCTCCCCCATGGTCCTCTCTCCTCTCAGGAGTTCACCAGAGCCAGAAACCACAGGTTTTTAGTTCCTACAGAACACAAAGGCTTGCAGGGAAAGGTAAAGGAAGCTGTGAGGTGGATGAACAGGTGGGTCGTTTTGAGAAGTGTTTCTAACATTTTCTGTCTTTAAAGTTTGGCTGCCATGACTGTTTACAGCCTCAGATACTCCAGGCAGCATCCTGAATCTTGGGGTCTGCCCAGGCATTTCCCAGTCTTCCAATTAAATAGCTATCTCAGCACTGTCCTGCAGAATGCTGCTGTACACTTGGACATTTCCACAATGTTAGATGAAGACACACATGGACAACCCATCTGACTGTCCTGAGCCCACTGGAGGTAGAGACATTGGTGGTAAGAACCACCAGAAATTCTGCTTCATAAAGCTGTAAGACCATGCTATCATCTAAGGGCACATTGATGACAGATTATTCTTTTAAGCATCAAATTAAAAACTGCAGGGAATGTACAGAGGGGGAAAGAATTCCATCAAGCATATCCTGCATAAATCTGAGAATGTTGAAGATTAAGTAACAAGTAAAACCAGCCTAACAGTCATTTTCCCTTTGGGACAGTATAGACTATATTAAGACTATAGATTCCAAGTTAAAGCAAATACACTAAAACAGTGGAGATGAAAATTCTTCACGTCACTAAGATCAGACTGTACAAGTAGATGGGAGTGGCAGCAACATTTATTCTATTTAGACACAGCAGTCCTGGGGTAGACCTCTTCCTCCCCGTGGGAGGGCTTCTCACTGATGAAGAATTAGCCATTTTCAAGCCATTGCAGGCAGCCAAGTGCCACACAATGAGAATTTATATACTTTTCATGCCTACAGGATTACATTCCTCAAAATGTCAGATGCCCCCCACCCCTCCTCTCCTTTACTTTTGAGTTTGGGCCTATCTGTGCCAGTAGGCCAATGATCAGGAATGGAAAGCAAGAGCCATAAGGGACCAAGCTAGGATGCCAAGATAGGTCAAATTGTGCAATGAAATTGACATCAAATTTTATCCACTAAAGTGGTCAGGGTTATTGGAGCAGTCTGAAATGTTGCATTCCTTTTTATTCCAGATACCACAAAAACATCTAACAGGAAACCCAGAATAAAACCACACATATTTCTCCAACAAAACTGAGGAAGGAAGGCTGACTACCTCAATCATACCACAGTCTCTAGACAGATTACATCCAGTCTGATCTTCTACTTGTCACCAGAGCTCTGAAGTGACAGCCAGCTAGCACGTTCAGCATCCCCAGGAGGTAAGTCACTCCTACACCAAAGCCAAAGATCAAAAGTTTGTCAATACAAGAACAGTGCAAATGGGTGCAAAAAGCTGGGTGATGGTATCTGTCATCCCTAGTACTTCACAGCATTTTGACATGGCATCATAAAAGCTAGCTTGTGCTTTGATGAATCTCCAGCTGAAGTAGATTCTCAGAAAATTCTTTAAACCTGTGTCTGTAGCTGCTACCATAAAGAAACCTGAATAAAGAAAACAAGAGGATTATACTTCTTTTCTTTTTTGTCTATTTCTTTTTTCCTCCCTGAAATGAGGAAAGCCACAGGTAATTTAACCAGTAAAACTCTGGACTTGCAATAAAAGGAAATCACTAACGCTAATGGAAACATTTCATCTGTTTGGTTCACTTATCAACTCTGTGACATAAGCTGGTGAATTTAATCATACTGTTAACAAATATGCCCAGGTGTCTCTCCTCCTTGTAATTTCTAACCCATCAGCTTTTACTGTTTGGAAGTAGCTATAAATTCTCATTTTCGGGCCCTGTGCTTTATATTTCATCCCATATCTATTTACTCAGTACTATAAAACTCCAACTCTGTGTACAGGCCACGTTTCCCATATTTGTCACATTAGGACACTCAGCCCATGCGTGGCAGTTCTTGTGTCACAACCATTAGCAAACACAGATAAAACAATCTGTTTCCAAAGTTAATCTTCAACTAACTGCACCACTTTGGCCCAAAAATTTGCACTCAGCGCCATCTATTGATGCTATTCAGGTTCAGAACACCCTGGCTCAGTCACCACCTAGCACTGAACCGCACCACAGGCTTTACCAAACAATTTAAATATATAGCTATTAATAGCAGCAATAGTGGGTTAGGCATTAAGAACATTTGATAAATTAGTGTTAAATTTGCCTCTGTTTCTAATTAGCCCTATTCTCTTATGCGATAGAAATAAAAATTAAATACTGGTATGAGTTTTCCAGATAAGGACATGTCTTGGCTTTATTTGTATCTTAGGCATCCTGGAGCTGTGCTCCATACATCATACTTCTAGTAGGAGCACTAACAGTAGTAGGGGGAGATTAAGTTCTTATTAATAGATCTGCAGCTTGTCATGTCACAATTCCCATTCTGCTGAAATGGTTATTTTATATTTCAAGTAAAGATCATTAAGGTCTCAGATTCTACTTCCTTTTTCTTGGTGGAAATTTTCTTTTCTACATACCCACTCTTAAAAAGCATTGTTCAGTCTCAAACTTCTATGATGCATTGTAAGGAACAACTCTGATCTAGACAGATACAACCTTTAGTTTTTTAGGTAGAACTTAGGCTAATTGCAGGTTCCAAATCTCACCACTAAAAAAGCCTTTTCATGATGCTTTAAGCTCCATCAGTACTGTTTTACAATTTTTAAGGGAGTCTAAGTAATCTATATACTCTTGAATTGCAGAATAAAGACAAACAAGCAAATTTTAATTATCAAAAGTTTCTATGATGAATCTATGCAACTCACTAGAAAAAAATGGTGAAGGATTTGGCAATTTGGAGTATTTTGCTGATGTCCTACACAAACCACTCACTACTCCCACACACCTTCATCGTGTTACCATTGCAAATGCAAGTTGACTGAACTCAGAAAAAATCTTACCAATAGTAATCATCATCATACAGAGAGGATACAAAAAATTGTATTTCTTGATCAGTAATTTCTGACTGGGGACTACTCATTTCCAGGGATTTTCAACTCCAGAAAGCACTAGGTTTTTACCTGTTTCAGTCAATTGGTCCTAGAATTTGCAGATATATTTTCACAAGTGCAGGACAAAGCAAAAAAAACAAACAGTACCTACCTGACTTATGCCCCCATTAAAAAACTTCATAAACCCAACAGAGATAAGGTAAAATTACAAAAAAAAAAAGTTATCTTTTTTTTGTGCTACACACACAAAACTTAAACATAAAATAATAATAATAAAAATAAATAAAAATTTAATGAAGAAAAGCCCTACAGAGGTGAAGGGGTCCAGCAGGACTGACTGAAATTAGAATGGTTTACCTGGGCCTTGCCCAGCCAGGTTTTTACAAGCTCAAAGGATGGAAATCTTACTACCAGACTAGAGCACTTGTATCGAGTGCTTAACCAGTCCTAATTTCTAATGCTCACACCCACATAAGCACATTTCCCATTACCTTCCATTCCCTGACAATTCCTTTTTAACAGAGGAATGGGAGGAAAACAGCAAATCATTTTGTTCAATCACTGTATAAGGAACAGGTCAGAAAACTCTTGCACAGATCTGCTTTGTTACCCCCTAATCTGAGGGGCAAACACACCTGCTGGGCTGCCTTGCCTTCCTCCAGGGCCCTTGTGAGGACAGAACAAATCCTGCACTTGCAGCTGGGAACCTCAACACTGCTCTGCTCATCTACAGAAGACTACATACACATATCATGAATGACTGATAAAATGATCTTGTTTTCTGTTCTTAAGTCTCCCAAGAAATTTCCCCAAGAGAATAGAGATGATTTGTTGACCCACCCACAGTTAAACAGTAAGGGGTACCCAAGTGACTTTTACAACCTGGATATGCAAACCTTAACAAGGGTGAGATTGCACCTACTCATTTTGGCTCCTGAAATTAGCCAGATGTGTCCAACAGCAATCCTGAAAGAGTAGATGTAGCCCTTCCAAAGATTCAGTTCTTCTTCTCTGGAAAGGAGGAGCATGAAGCAAGGAATTTTCTTACAAAGATTTTCTCAACAGAATATCCATCGAGGATTGGTGCCAAAGTTTTCACTAATAAGAAGTGGCAACTTTAGCACAGAGGTTATGGACTTCCAGTTTAAACATTGCTTTCATTCTGTCACACACAAAATCCTGTAATAGGAGCTCCTAAATCCTGTTTGGTTTAGGTCTGAATATGAGTCAGTGAAGCATTTATTTGGAAGCCATGTTTTAGTAAATCCATAAATCTACCTACTGTTCAACCCTCCTAAGTTACTGAAGCAGGAAGCAGCTTGCTGCTTCCTAAGAATTCACATAGAAGAACATGTCACATTTTGGTGGATTAAGGGAAAAATAACTGGTATAGGATGAGATGCCCTTTGTCTTCCCTGACCTCCACACAGACATGCTGCACATAGGTCATTCATAATTTCTTTTTATACTCAGGCAACAATCTGTCAATAGAAAAGTATTATGAAAAAAGCAAATACTTGAAGAATCCTTAATTGATTTGAAACCAAAAGGCCACTGTGCCATAGGCAGCTCTAAGCCAAAACTTTTGCAGTAGCACAACTCTCAGAACTGTGAGCAGAGCTTTAGACAGGCACTATCAGTTAAGGTTCTGAGGCATCCTCTGGTATTTTTCTTCACACATTTTCATGATACCCAAGATACTTCTTTTCAGGCTTCAAAGGCTACTTCCAAAATCCTCCTTTTTTGGTACATCTGCTTTCCACAACACTTCAAGCCCCAATTAAAACAGTGTAATTGCACAGGAGTGCCACCTGATCAATAGCTCTGACATGTCTTTCAGTTCAAGAACTCAGGTCATAACTTTGGTTTAGTCCAGGTGTTACTAAATTTGTAACCAGACTATACTGGCAGCAGTCATCAAGTTGGCAGCTTCCTGTCTTTGAAAGCACAGAAGCTGACACATTTACTTCCCCACATGTATACACCAAGTGATCAATTGCCTCTTAGCTCATACTTTAGGCTTTTCTTTTTACCCAGAAATGATGAAGAGCTCACGTTGCTTGAAGGCGTGCTGTTTGCCAATGCTACTCTGGGTATTGCTATGCCCATTCTCAAGAGGCTGTTCCCATGGAAAGAAACAGTGCTGAACCAGGAGCATGGTACCAGCAGTCACATTTCTGTCCTCTTACCCTGCCTCATTGGGAAAGACCAGTGCAACACCAGCATTGACATCTCTTGTAAACAGGAATAGATCACAACTGAGCTCCTTCTATGAAGGACTCTCTGGGTCCCATCCCTCCATTCAATTTGTAACCTCCTCCTCCCACTTCTTAAGTCCACGACTAGTTTTGCCTATGAACAGTGTACAAAATAGTCACTAGGGCTGGGATCAAGGGGATTTCTCAGAATTTTGTCAGAGAACAAGGGTTCAAAGGAGAGCCCTAGTGCATTAAATGCAGACTACTAACAAGGATAGACAGTGAGCAGAATCTGTGGGAAGAATAAAGCAAAATCATCATCTGGGACAGAAGGAGGGAAAAGGTGGAGTCTAGGAAGTTACAAAACGAATGCTGCTGCACTTAAATCTTTGCGTCTGCTGAGATTTTATATCCCTCTGTCAGCCATGTTCCACTGGCTGACTGACAGAAAAAATAATTGTTACTATCCCAGCTACTACTGAGTGGTTATTATTTTCCCTTCCCACTACTTGTCTGCTTTTCTCCAGCAGATACTCATTAAGATTGACCAATCATCCTCCCTGACTGCCAATCCCTAGCCCTGCATTGCTGTCTATTAAAAACACTTCAGTTTCCCTTTCTTGGCATTCACAGATACATACACTAGTTCCTTCCAAAGACTCATTTTTTAAAGTTTTTAGAGTCAGCTGCTGACACTTCAGAGTCCTTTCAGAGGGTAAACAGAACTCAAAAAAAGACAAGATACATCCAATCATTGAGGAGCCTGAAACCTAGATGAAGATTTTGAAAGGAATTTAAAAACTACAGGGAGGAACTAGGAAAAAAAAGTTAATTAAAAGTTAAGGCATCCCAAGGAATGAGTCAGTTGGTTTCCTCTTGAGAATACTGTGGGCACTGCCTCCAGCTCCTCTGCTTTCTCGTTATCGAGGGACCAAATCCACAACTACAAAAGAAATATCCATGCTCATTACTCCCTTTAGAAAAACATCACCAACACTTGAGGGCACCCATCCACCTTCCAAACTCATTCTGAAGGTGCTCAGAATGAACAATTCAAAGCAGATGTTCAAAGTATACATCAAAGAATGGGACAAGGTCGAGTGTCACTTCATTAAGCATCCCATAAAAAAAGTACAGAAGAGTGACTGGTCTCCAAAGTTTATTAAAAATCAAAGAATAGAAAACTTTACATAAAAATATGTCAATTTTAGCTTCCACATAGTTGTCCACACAAAAAATTTAAACATTTTTTTAAACCTGTAGCACATAACCACAGTGATAGCCAGGCCAATTAATTTGGTTCACCATGACTGAAGTGTTACATGATACCACTTTTCAAATGAGTTTTGCTTTAAAATGGACACTAGTATAAGACACCAATTAAAGCCTCTGAAGGCTCTTTAATGTAGTTATGCTCAATATTGCTAGTGTGTGAAGACTAAGCAGTACAGGCTCATGTAACAGCCCTTAGATATTATTTATGAATCAGCTCACAATTTTTAGAACTTTTTTATTGTGATGAGTCTGGAGCATTAAGACAAACTTTCTGCAAACAGATATGCACTACTCTAGTTTGGAATGTTGCCCTCTCTCCCCTCAAGGACCTGTTTGTGTTTGACAGATTCAGTAATAACATGAACTACTTCTGCTTCAAAGGCATACAGCGTATTAAAAAGCTTCATGCTTGACACCTCATTTCAATATTCAGATACCAGTTTTAAAACCTTCTGTAACTGTACATAGCATAGATGTCCTGTTAACAGGATTCTTCAGCTTTCCCTGCTAGTGGACTTACATAACTCACCTGTATTTTTCTGTATAGCTTAAGAACTCTCACTTAAAAAAAGGGAAGTCAGAGGGCATGAGATGTGACCTACTCCCAGGACAACTGTGGTGCTTTAAAAACTCAGGGTTAGGCAGGATGTACATTTTTCAAAAAGTTAAAGACAGTGTTTGTCATGGCAATACACACTTGCATAGTATACCTGTATGCATCTGTAAATTAAGTGCCAGCCACTCATACTGTGTACAACACTGGGCTGTGCTCTCCTGCAACACATTAAAAGATACTTCTTGTAATGCTTAGAGCAGCTGAAGTACTTTTTATATATTTGCTCTTAACAGAACTAATGCATACTACTATACAGATTCCTTAATGGAATCAACATATTTCCTTTCTCCACATTCCTTAAGCCGGGTACCTCTGTTCAATAGTGTTGTTTCAACCCAAACATTAACAGGTTACGTTACTAAAATGCATCAAAGCATGTAGTTCACAGCTTTTTAATTTCGTATCAGGACTTGAACCAACCTTTTTCCCATTCCTCTCAAAAGTTTTCCTTCTGGTACTACAAATGTTCGATTTGTTGTCTAGTTAAAGAAAATTAAAACTCATTGGTCAGAGCAAGACGATTGATAGAGGCCAGACAATGAGCTAAAAAACACAGGGTCAAAATGCTTTGGAGCTTAGTAAATTCTTAAAACTGTAAGCCAAATCGCACTTTCATTGTGAATCAAGAAGCCTCAAATATTACCAAATGTCATGTTTATAACACTGCTCAGACAACCTGCCAAAACTATGACCCCAACTTAGATAATGCAACCTGGGAAAGGATCTGTAAATTAAAAAACCTCTTCCCCTTAAATATAACTTATGTGATAATATGAAATTAAATTAAAAATTTCAAGTTATTGCACAAATCATACTTCCAATATTTACAGAGAAAAAAAATTGAGCTTTGAAAAAAGAAAACAAACCAGGAGAGCAGCAAATTCACTTTTATGAATTCCCAACTTGATTTGCTGCTAAGAAGAAAAAAAAACATCCAAGGGGCTGAAGTCTCCTTCACTTCTGAAATAAAAGGAACAGATATAGCCACAGCAAAAAAGCTACAGCATTTGTAAATGTCCTTGCAGTTCTATTGTCAGAGCTGCTTCGGCACTGAATGAACCATTGTGGGAAGGCAGAAAACAAACTTCCACATTTAATAAGGCTTCACAGATAAGCACAACTACTTCTTGAAGATGGACTGAACCACCACACAAAGAAACATGCAAAGAAGTCAGCTGCAGATATTTGGCAACACCAATAAAACGATGTGCTGGACGCTGGTCTCCATCCCTCAAGGCGAGTGGCACTCACTCAGTTTGTCTGAACAGGGAAGGTCATTTTGGCAGCTGCCATTATCTGCTCAGACTAATAGGCAAGCTGTCTCTGTGTTTTTTCCTTCTCCATATATTACGATTGTACTGGTGGTGTCCACGGTTACCAACTGGTTGCCTCATGCCTCCACTGCCGACGGGGCTGTAGCTGTTGCCTTGGCTATGAGTTCCTTTCATGGAAAACTTCATTCCACTGTGCTGCTAAAAAAAATAAAATAAGATAAGCATTCATTTAGGCATAAAAACAGCAAACAAAACATATATTACCAGTTGTATTTTCTCAACATAAAAGTCACTTCCACAAAGCACTGCTTGAAGCAACTAGTCTTTTCATGCTTGCTTATTTGTAGCTGTGCAAGTCCCAAGACACTAACAGCTTACTAAGTATTTTCTGAATAAAAATGTCCTGCAAATGAAATGGTGTAGATTTCAAAGCATCCTTAAACTCTCAGATCTCAGTATGAAATATACTCACTGTACTACTCCCTTATAAAACCAGAGAACTTCCACATTAAATACTAATTGTGACAGATGTGCCTACTTTGGAGTGTCTCAGCAAGATCATGACCAAATGAGATACTTCAGTCCTTCAGAAACATCATGGAGAAATATAAGGGCATGATCACATGATGCATGGGGAGTACAAGTCTGCTTTCCCCACAATTCCAAGTCAGTGACAGGCAAACTAAGTACGGCTTGTGAGGAGCTTGTAAATCCTACTGGTCTGACCATCAGCTTACACAGCTCCTAGACTGTACCTATATGCAGATCAAGGCAAAACAATTAAGTTATCAGAAATACAGCCTAACACTTTGTTTGAGGGATCTCCAATAACTTGAAACAAAAATTGCCCAGAAGTTTAAAGACAGGAGCAGCCTGAGTGAACCTACCCCACCATAAGGTACTACAAGCAGCTCTATTACTTAATGACATACAGTAAGTTGGCTTAATGTGTATGTACCTGAATTAGGTACAAGAGTTTCAGAAGACGAAACTGAAAGACTCCCTAAATACTGTTAACATCAATGCAAGTAACCTTTCCTTATGTCTGACAGCAATAACTCAACAGACAACTGATAGTCTGTAACAAGAGGTAATTCTAACCTTAAGTGGTTGAACAGGAACACAGAGCTAACATTTGGGACAATTGCTTAGAACACTGAAGTAGCTGCAGGTATTTCAAATTCCGTATTTCCAAATGAGTGTGAAGTAGAAAGAAATGAGAACACCAAGCCACCATTACAATTGTGTGCACAAAACAAAAAGAGTTATTGAAAGCATAACTCCATAAACAACATTTTTACTGTCAAACTGTTACAAGAAGAGACACTGAGCATCCAGAAAGACAAACTGGTAAAGACCAGTGTTGAGGAACAACCACAGTTAACTGCAGGCTGGCAAAGAAAAAACCTTAAAATTATTTTTGATTTATACAGTGCCCTACAGCAACCTAATCAACCTTCAACATGCAACTTCTAAACACCAAGTGTTATTCTCAGACTACCAGTGGTAAAATAATTCAAGGACAAACAGAAAAAGGAAATGCTGAGAATTTTTCATATTTAAGAGACACTACTTCCCAAACATAATTTATTGATATATGTTTCATAAATAGCATCTAGTAGATATTTTAGCAAGTAAACAACATGAAACTAAAAAAAAAATAGAATATTTTCTATTTTTGGCAAGTGGTCCTTCAGGCAAACACACCATGTCACATCTTTGTAAAAGTTTTCTAGTTCAGTAAGTATACCTCTGACTCAATTATATACAAACATTTACTTGAAATGACATAAAAATACAAAAAATTACCCTATAATAATAAAACACGAAAAGTAGCCAGTCATCACAGTGACCCTCAACTATGTGCTGAAGAAAGACAGAGGAAAACTTTAGTATTGCTACTGAACAACCAGAACAAAACTGATCAAGGAGCATACAAACTTCCAGGAAGCCAATCCACCCACTTCAGTTGAAAATGTGAAAAATCTCTGAATTTCTTCCCCAATATAAATGAGGATTCACCAAAAAAACCTCCTGGGAGCAGGATGGCAGGTGACCCCAAGATCAGACAAGCAGCACAGCAAGTATGACAAGTGCATCTACCTGTATCCTAGAAGATGTCATACCCCTTGTTTGCTCAAAAGGTAAACAAACCTTCAAAGAATGATTAATAACCTAGCCAGAACGTGAACTCGAGCTTGTGATAAAGCATTCTGCACTGTTTTTAGGCCATCAAGATAAACACTGTCAATCTACTGGAGCAGGATCTGAATCTATCAGTTTTATGACTCATCAGGTGAGAGAGGTGCTTAAGGAAGTTGACTCAGGGACCACTTCAGCCAGAGATGATACCTTTATCTTTACCAACTACATTTTGTTCTCTAGTTTGTTCATTTTTTTAGAAACCATCAGCTTTCAGCATCCTGTATCCTGTGCTGTGGCATTTCACAGCTTAAATGAGCATCACATTTAATTTGAGCCTACTATGGGATGATCTATCAGTTCTTGGAGTAAATAATTTCTTGTCATTCTTTTCTCTAACTTTTTAATATACTGCTGATGACGACACAGACCTAGTTCATACACCTCATTTTGGTGAGGTTAAATGACCATTCTTTCTTCACACACAAGCAATTCCATGTCTTTGATCACTATTAACATCTTTCACTACTCTGCTTCCATTTGTGTTTTGACTTTCCTCTGATGAGGAAAGAGATGGCAAAATTATACTCACTGTTAGTGTTCTGCAAGATGTTATCTTCACAAGAAATTGTCTGCTCATGGCCTACCACTCTCTACAAAGCCTAAATTATTTCTCTCCCTCCTGGTGCATCACTTCGAAAGGTCTTTCTGCATCCTTTCTTAGGTAGCCCTTAAGGTGCTTCACACCACCAGCAAACTTCACCAGGCTTCATCCACTGCCTTTTAGACATTAGGCAGCACAAACTCCTGCAGGGCTTTCCTGGTGAACTCTATCTTTTACAAAAAATGAATTTTTTGTTCCTCATTTTCCAATTAGTCAATTGTTTAAAATGGACATATATTCATCTAGCTTCTTTCAGGACCTTTGATAAAAGAAATTTACTTCATGTTTTTGCAAGTCTCAAGAGGCTGTATCAAACATCTTTCTTCTATGCACAAACTTCTGGACATTCCCATGGTTAGGACTCACACAATCACAGAGAGATGACATCTGTAGCAAATGATGTCTAAAGAGATCAGATAATCCAAAAGGAAAGCCCTTCATCTGTGATATGACAGAGAAATCCTCAGTTTAGAAGTTTCAACTTTGGATCTATTTCTCTAGACAGAACAATCTCTCCCATCTTAAGGCTATTGATTCAACAAACAGAACAGATAGAACTGGTTTGGTTTTTAGCTGTGTTGAATAATCTGCTACATCTGAAGAGTAAAGTAAAGAATTTACATTTAAGACAAGGCTGGGGCTGGGGGTGGGGGTAAAGTGAAATTTTTCATCACATACCAGGTTTAAAAAGTTTCCAGGAAAAAAACCATAAAATAGGAAAACAAGCAGACAAAACCCATAGAACCTAAAAAAACAAAAAGCAAAAAAAAAAAAAATAACTGTAGGAAAATAAAAAAGTAAAAGCCCCAGAAAAAAACTCAGGAAAACAAATCTGGTTGCAATAGAAATACCAAGTAATTATTTGCTAAGGAAACCAAATTTCTATTCTTAAATACTGGCAAAATTTACTGTACAAAACTGCTGACATTTAAAGACTGCCATTATTCAAAAAGAAAATTTATAGCCAAAAATCAATCCCCTACAATTTGAAATAACACAAGTAACATAACAGAGCTGAAGTCTAAACATAAACAGGCTTCTGAATTGTTTTGGTCTTTTGTTAGGTTTCTTTTTTTGCCTGATAGAATTTCTAAAGTAAGGAGAAAAGAAAGGCAGAAAAATGTTGGCAATAAAGTATCTGTGCTCAACTTAAAAATAGATTATACATATAGTGCTCCAAAATGATTAGTAAATACTTATAGAGGTAAAGCTTAGAAAAGGCCTAAGACAGTTTTGAAAGATTACATATTTACTATCCTGTTGTTAAGAGGATTAAAGTCTATGACTGAATCTAGTCTGCAGCTGATCAGACTTGTAATCAAACCCACACACCTCAAAACTATTTCATGTAAAATACCAGAGTAGTATTCAGCACTAGCTTAATGTACCACTAACATTTTAAGTATCCCTTAAATAACCTATCATGCATTCTCAAAATATTTCAAAAGTTTGCAATACTTCCGAATTCTGTATTTTAGGCTTCTAGCACTCACTGACTTTCTGAGCATAACAGCATCTGTAAATGCATGAAAAAATTTAACTTCTTCTTATGAAACAGATTCATTGTCTTGCAGAGAAATAATGGACAATGTCCAAACCAACATTTTAGTCACAACTACATAAGCAGTAAGCCAATTATTAGGCAACCTAGCTTCATTACTTTAGATTACTTAACAGGATTCTGCAAGATATTTGCATGTGCTACCTGGATGTACTCTCCACTTGGTAAGATTTCTATGTGGTTTAGAATTCTAAGCTGAAGTAGAGACAAACCAAAATAAGTTATTCCAAAAGTTGTTCAGTATTGGCAATCTAGGGAAATAAGGCTCAAAGCACAGCAAACAAAGATGCTTCTCTTTTTGGGACCTTTTTTACAGGTCACTTTCAGCTACAACTGATAAAAATCTTGAGTCCTGAGTAGATTTTATAAAACGAGCCCAAACTCTTTTCTGCTGTTACTAAAAGGGGAAATTTATGGAGCCAACCATAAGAACGGCAAAGAAAAGGAAAATCAACACGGGGACTAAAAAGAGCTCAAAAGCAAGAAAAATTTTAGATGTTTCTTACCTTCCAGCAAAAGAGAACTTGGAAAAATAAAAGCTTCAAGGAAGCAGATTATTTCAATATTTCATATCTTGTTTCACTTCATTACAGACTACTGGCAGAGTTACCACACAAAGGTCAAGGTTCTCTTCACCTTTCACAACAGGTTAGGCAATACTTGCATGAGCAGCTCCAAGATAAACTAGTATTTGAGAGAGCAGAGGGCCTAGTCCCCAAAATGAGGGACTGACAGTAGACAGAACTGTCAGCATTGCAGCAAATACTGAACTATGTTATGGCAGAGAAAGTAGAATGACACACTAAAATACCCTTTTTGATCTTGTCAGTACTCAAGTTTCAAAACTGAGGGGCAAGAGTCAAAACAAAGCTACCAGAAGACAGAACTCATACTGCAACTTTGCTGCTGTTGTGACATGGGCCATGAAGTGTGTCTGCATACTTGTCATTACAGAGAACAAGAGATAATAGCTTTTTCAGCACAAAGCTGACAGTTTCAGACCTTAAAGAGAAATCTTACCTCACTGAGAATTCTCAGTTTTGATTTGGAACAGAAAAACTACTACAGTAAGAAAAACGCTTTCCAAATGATGAGGTGATACCAACACAGTTAATGTGAAAAAGTCTGCAGAGGAAATATATATGTGATTATTCAAATCAATCTCAGTTTATGAGCAAAAATCTGATTACAATGACACTGGAAGATAAAGGAGTACTATGTTAACAAATGGAAGGTATGACTTCTACATTTCCATAAGTCTTTTATTTATGGTGGGTTTTTTTCATGTTTCTAAGAAACTACTATTTAGACTTTGTCTTTCCTGCAACTCAGAAAGCACTCAGGAAGCAACCACCAATGTGGCCAGAGGATTTCATACAGTCCTATAAACATCTAGACTGGATATTTATATGAAGACCTCTGGAGACTACTTAATCCAACATTCTATTGTAAGCAGGCAGATTAGGTTATCCAGAGTCTGGTAAGGCTAAGTCAGTTTCCATATATGGAAGGATAACACCACATAAAGACTGTCTGTATAAGTATAGGGCAAACTAGATGAAAAATCTCCAGTACAGCTTTCAGTTGAACAACCTCTGAAACTCAGATCCCGTTTTTCCTTCTCTTCTTTCCTTAGAAAAGGAAATAAAACGTCATCATCTCCTAAGTTTTGCATGCGTTAAAAACCAAACAATGTTCTGTCACACACAGAAGATGGGAGTCTGACATTTAGAATCAAAACTGTTTCCAAAGTAGACAACCATAGCCTACTTCCTATGAAAACGCATGGACACTCAAAAATTATTCCACCCTAAAGGAGAGCATTCTCAATTAAAAAAAAAAAAAAAAAAA
>WBNO01012440.1:9435-23181 GCA_013400575.1 Peucedramus taeniatus | reverse complement strand
GAAGAAGCCTTCAGTACCTAAACTGCTTAAAAATGCCATTGAACAAATCAGGTCATTTCTAAATTGAAGCTGACATACCAAAACCACTGAAGTATCTCAATATACAAAAGGAATTCAGCATACTTCTGCACTGACATGAATTAAAATGTGTCTTTACAAACTTATCCTTCGTTCAACTGAGCTACACTTGACTGTTTGTACTCATCTAAAAGAAATTTTGACTCACATCCCTAACCAATTTTATTTGCAACACTGCGAACCTTCCAACAATCATCTCAGAGATACTAGCATTATCAGCAGTACTAATGAGACAAAGCAACACCATTAACAATTGTTCTGCATAAAAGCAAACTCTAAAACAAAGCATGCTAGCCACAGAAGTGCACATAAAGCAATATAAAAAAGCAGTTTGTAAGTTTAAATGTTCTGCCCTATTTGGCCAAACTCAAAAGAATCTGGGAAAAAAAAGGAATCTACTCCTGCAAATCCCTTTACAGGTTTTGACTGTGGTATTTTAGCACTGAAATTAAGGTTTCACTGCCTAGTTGTCTCCATAGCAACGAACATACTCCCAATCAGACACCACTCATCTTTACTGGAGACTTTCTCAGACATACTAGAAGCCAGCCAGTGCAGCAGAGGGACTGCTGCTTGCTGGCTTTATATACTCTGGAATCAAAACATAAGCCTTTGGGGGGAAAAAAGAAAGCATCTTAAAAGTTAAATGAGTTCTACTGACCTAAGAAAAAGGAAGTTTCTTCTGTCTTCATTTTGGTAAGCTAGCGAACAGCAATCCAGCATGAATTAAACTTATCTCAAAGTAGCAACAGGGAATGTAGTCCCCTCCTCTCCTTGGGAAGCTACCAAGCAATTTCTGCCCCCTCCACTCATCTGGACATGCGTCTCAACATCTGTTTTTCTGCTTGCATCTAATGTGCAGCACTGTTTCATAAACTTCAAGTAAAATTTCAAACTGCTGTCAGCAGAATAGAAGAATGATTACCTTGGAAAAATGATGGATGATGATGATCCTGAAAAGCACACAGACCTGTGCCAGGAGCTTAATCAGTCCTTCAACTATCTGGAAATTCTCCAATTAATTATGCAGTACATAAATAGAATTGGTAATCACACCAAACATGTTTCAAAAATGAAAATACCAGGAAGCTTTAACAGTAGCAAACTTGCCTAGAAGGCAGTAATATGTTCAAAATACATTTAAGTGCTCTTGGCACCTCCTGCTTTTGAGAGTTGTACTCGACGCCTAGGTACAGCTTTCCAAGCTGAACTGAGGTGGAAAAAGTTGCCAGGGAGAAAGCTGAAGACACCATGCAGACAAATGAGTCCCTTTCAAAATTTTTTTAATATGAAAGAAGACTTGCTTTTAAGAAAGTCTTACACATGTTCAAATCTATCAGGGCAGGAGTCCTCTAAGATAGTAGAGTGTGCCTATTAAGAGTTATAAGCTAGCTGAGTATCAACAACGCAAAAGAAAATCCATCAGCCTAATCTAGCACAGCCATGCTCCAGAAAGTTGGAAGTGGAAAGGAGATATTTACAGTATTCTGGGTAAAATTATTTCATTTCCCACTTCTGACTCAATCATAAACTTTATCAAAAAAAACCACTTCTACTTCACAAATTATAAGCTTTTGGTAAATTCAATGCAAATAGCCTGTTGTCTCATTTCTAAACTACAGGTAGCTAGAAATTCTTCTGATTTATTGTGATTCTCAAAGGCACATCTTTGTTAAGCAAAGCCACAAAATAATCCTACTTTTAAACATTTAAGTACTATAAAACTACTAACAGAACAGTTAACAATCACTTGAAAGGACAGCCAAGGAACAGAGAGCCAGAAAAAGTGCTACAAAGCAGTTGTTTTCCAAGATTGAAAATTCTAGCAGACATCCAAAATTCACACAACATATTGTCTCTTCACAACTGTGGCAAACACTCTGAATGCCAGCTTTTGTACTAACAACTGCATGCCTCCTAACTAGCTCCAGGGTACTTCAGAAAAGCAGAGCTGTTAAGGAAAGAATAATCTACACTATGTTTGTATTTTAGATTAGTAGGTATAACTTAAAATAACTCTCCTGTTTTATTCTTAAAAAAACTTCTAAAGTTTCAGACTGGACTGTATTCACTAGCCAGTGAATGCTCAGCTGGGACTGAGCAGTAGGGAAAGAAAGGAGGGGAAGAATCTGTGTAATCAGTTAGAAGCTTAAAACCAAAGGCAAGTCAAGGGAAGTGATCATTTCCCCTCTACTCAGCATAGGTGAGGTCACACATGGCGTGCTGGGCCCAGCTCTGGGCTCCCAAGGAACAGAGATATGGACAAATAGGAGAGTGTCCAGTGAAGACCCATCAAGTGAGTAAAAGTGCATAAGCGCTGAAATCAAATTTTAAAAGGCATTAAGCTGAAAATCTCCTGGCCCTTGATTCCCAAGAACTCTGATAGAAGGACTTGGAAAAGCAGGAAGAGAACCTGACCAAAACTAAGTTTCAAAGAAACCAGCTCACTGTTTTGTTACCATAGGCAACCTACAACCCACAATTTGCATTAAGCCTTGCATGAGGCATGTTTGACTAATAGCTTTAATTATCAAGACTGAGGGAGTGTTTTCCTGAAGAAAGATGCAATGAGGTTGTACCAGAACAGATACATTAGCCAAAATACATTCAGGTCCCAGCACAATTATGCACACATTTAGTTTTCTGGTAAAAAATCTTGTGCACATGTCCATAATTCAACTTCTGCTTTATACCTTTAAGATGTATTACAAAATATTACAAGTGTAACCAAATCTAAAAATTCAAAATCAAGACAACTAAATAAGCCTAGAAAGGTCAGTACTATTAAAATTTAAAAACTATCTTACACTCCACCACCTATATGATGGTGGAAATTAAAGAGCCTAAAGATCTACAAACATCCCACCAGCTGGGCACCAGGACTCTCAAATACAACTTAAGGAGTCAGACACCTGACACTCCTCCTTTAACTTACTCCTAGGTGTCTGTGGTGTGGAGGGGCTCTTCTACTCCAAACCCTTTCCCACCCTTTGCTCTCCCCACACCTCTGACACCGCAGGTAAGTACTTTTATGACCACATGAAGCTCAGCACATGCTCTATGAAGCTATCCTCAGAGACTGACGGCACAGCGCGCATGACCTGCAGCTGCGGTGCGATCGCTCGCTCGTGACAGAGTTGCTGGCTCATACCTGATTACTGGCGGCCATTATCAGGGCTCTCGGAGGCGCAGATTGGGGTTTACCACTTGGCAGGGGCAATGCGGGTGCTAAACTGGCCATAAGCTGAGTCGGTGCTTGAAGACTGAACTGGTAAACATTAGGAGCTGTGCAAGGTGGTGTATCTGATTCCTTTTGGCAGAGAAAAAGGGGAAAAGAAAAGCAACTTTACAGAAAGTACAGTATATACAGACTATGCACGTGAAAACGCACCCAAATATCAACTCAAGTGAATACTGTAAAACATGATTTTTGTTCAATAGTAAAAAATAATAAAATAAAAGCCAGCACTATGTTTATTTTATACATCTAGGAGAAGTTGAAGTGAACGTCCATTAAGAAGATAATGTCAACAGATCTATGGCAATCACAGGTCAGTTCCAGTCAGCACAAATCTAAAGCCAAAGGTATGTCACTAGCAAATTCAAACTAGAAGATGAGAACTAAAGCTGGGAAAAAACAGAACAAGAACAGCAACACTCTGGGTGATAGAAGGGCAAGAATTTTAGTTGTCATAATAGATTTGGTCCTCAGAACAGTGTACTGATTTATATGGCAAAGTTACTCACTGTAATTGTTACAATCTTCTCCCACTCTACCCAGCAACAGCAAAGTTCGGGCTCCACCCATCAAGAAACAAGTTGATGCTCTGCCCCTCAGGACCAGTACATACGCACCAGTCACACACACACCACTGCTCTTGTGGAGTTCTGCTCCCTCACTTTCCATCTGAAATCTGAGGGATAGTTCTTCAGGGAAAGTAAGATGGACGCAGGATAACAGAAAAGATACTGCAATGAAACTGATATCACTGATTACTATTCTTCCTCCTTCCAGCCTGATCACCTGCAATCTCAGATGCATCCTAAGCAAACATATGGGTGATGCTAAAGTACTGTGTGTCTGGAGCACCTAAGAGCAAGGAGGCAAGCACACATCCAGGGGTTTACAGGAATTACTGAAGTCTGAAAACACCCAACTACCTGAGTTCTTAAATGATGAATTATTTTCTAAATTGAGAAAGGTGGAAAGCAAGCAACAGCATTTTAAACCAACTGTGAACACAAAAACTCTCGTAAAACTTATTTTTCAGCCATAACATGATGGCAGAAGTAGCTTCCCCTACATTTCACTGCTGGTTTTTACCACGTTCTTAACTCCAAAGCATTCTGAACTTAGAAACAATGGAAAAACCTATTCTTTACCCCAAACCACTGGCGTTTTTTCCACTGCCAGCTGTTAGGTTCAAAATATAGCAAGAGATGGGGGTGGTCTATTAGTAGTTTAGAAGTTACCACATTAAAAGGCATTATTGGCTCAGGTCATCACAGATCTTTACTGTTGAAGTAATTACTCAAGTATTCTATTGCTCTGTCTCTGAAGATTAATCGCCTAGAAGCAAAGGCTCTTCACTTAAATCACGTAAACTTTAAACAGATCTCCAGCACCACTACTTGCCCTCAAATGGCCTTGTTTTCTAAATTAGATTCTTCAGTTAGAGAATAGGCTGCTCAAGAACAGAAACAAGAAAATGTTTAAAAGCCTTTCTTGAGGAAGATTATATAAATGAGACGGACAACTGTGAATACTGAGCAGCCTAAGCAATGAGCTACTACAGAGCAAAACTTACATCCCAGCTGAATTGAATACTCACAGTAGAAAGAGTCCTCAATAAAACCAATTTCTTAGAGTAACCAGTCTTTTATTGGTCTGTATAAAGTTGTGTTTACTAAAAAATAAGATCTAGAAAGAAAGGAGCTGCTCTCCTATTAGTTCAATTAGTGACAGAAGTTACAGTATGTCTCTGTGAAGCAGATAACTGCATCATGAATTCACTAGAGACACATCATACTCGTAAAACAATCTGTGCAGAAAGTTTCTTATTTATGAGATCAGATATTTATTCTTTAATAAATTTGTTCATCATAGAGGGAAACTACATGCGGCAGCACTGACCAAAAATTAAGCTTAGCTGATTCCTGGATTAGATGGCATTTTTCTCCTTTGCCCAATCCTACAGTATCAACACTGTGGGAACAGGCTACAGTCTCCACAAAGATGAGTTTCCTTGGACACTTTTCATCATGGAATTATTAAAAAGCTAATGAGAAGAGGGGAAAATTAATAGACAAGTTCTAAGCATGCTTACAAGTACCCATGAGCTAGCAGATGGGATGGAAAAAAGGGATCTTACTGTCTAGCCAAACCAATGTGCAAATCTATTGCAATGCAGCTTTCACAAACCTGACCAAAGAACAATTTTAGTGTCTCCATTCAAAGGATCTCCCCTTTCTCTTCTGCTTAGATACAATTAGATACCTGAAGGTTCACATACCTAACCCACATGGGACACTTCTCACTAATAAGATTTCTAAGGGGCTTTAGAGCAACAAAAAGTTGCTCAAAAGAAAAAGAGTAGCAGATAGAAAAGAGCATCACAACATTTAATTGAGATCAGAATTCACCACAAACTAAGCTTGTGTTGCTTTATTTTAATTTTGTAAAAGGTATGTTTTTCTGTCTCAAGTATTATTTAGTGAAACACATCTCATATAGACAGATTGTATCTTTTTTCTAACGCAATCCTGGACTGCCAATGGCATTACTGTATGGAGTTGATATTGATTGATTTATATTACTGATATTTTGATGCTCTTGACTTCTCAAGAGCATCAAACTCCTTCTGTAAAGAGCAGTCTTACCCTTCTTAAACTGAAAGATTAAACTTGGATTAAGAAAATTGAGCCAAATGTGAACAAATCTGATTTTCCATAAGCATGGCCTACACTGAAGGATTCAATCTTACTTGGTTTTCTGGACCAGATTCTCAAGTGTACCACACAAACTTGAAGCACTACAGAAGTTCAGATGACCTACAAGTAAATCCATGGAGGTAACACTTTTGACACGGGGTGAGGGCTACAGAGGTCACATCAAAAAAGATAAATGTGCACTAAAGGGGTAAGATCCCTCAACTGATTTTAGCAGATAATGTAGGGACAAAGCTACAAGACTGTACCTCGTAGCAGTACCTCATCCTGCAAGGAAAATATCTTTAGAAGATATGCTTTTGGAAACCAAGAAAGACTAACAGATGCAGGTTTATTCTCCTGGGATGTTTCCATTTTAAAACATGCTCTTCAACCAGTTTCAGCTTCCTGTTTAAGAACTTGGTATATGGAAGGAAGATTTCTACTACTCATAGCCCTGATTACTGTGGACTCTAGTTTACTTTAATGATGGAAAAAGAGAAAGTATGGAAGATACCCAGAAACTCAGGTGTTACTGATGAACTTCTGCCTAGACAGAAACAGTGAAACACTGCTGTCATATGAAAGATTAAGAACTTAAATTCAGACTTCTCTTCCTGACAGAGGATGAAAACAAAGTAAAATCATTTACTCTTCTGCAAAATGCATCTCCCATTATAAGAAGACTCAGGACCCCATTACCAAGAGAATATTTACTTGACAAAACTTCATTACTAACTAGGTCTGGCCATGAGAGTTTATTTCAATTCCATTAATAATTCAAGGCTTAAGATACCTGGTAACTTCTCAGTTAACAACAGCTACCATTTCATAGCTTTCCATTTTCAAGACAGTATGCTTTCATAAGAGCTGAAGTTGTCTAAGATTAATTCATGACCACAGTGTGTTTAAGTTTGGCTCAATGCTAAAGGAGTCTAGCTATCCTAAAGTCATTCTACTAAAACAATAGAATGCAAGTTTCCTGATAGTGTGATGAATTTGGTTTTCATCCCCATCTCCAAGAATGAACTACAAAAGCCTTGGCAAAAAGATCCTTATTGTTTCCACCCTCAAAATTTCTTCCACTAATTAAACAATTTTTTTTTTCTTTTTCCCACAACATTCAGAAGCTGGAAGCTGTGAGAAAACAATGACCATTTCAGTAAAAACTCTTTTCCATCTTTGAAAGCAAAGAACTGAAAATTGTTGTCTATAGTTAACACTTTACATTGTACATTTTCAAGTGTTCCTCTCCTTACTTACAATTACAGTGATTTAACAGATGACTGCTGCCAGTCTTACTCCTTCTGCCTCTTTTCCCATTCCAGCCATTACACCTGTATTAGCATCTGACGTTATTATGTGCTAATTCACGGAGGTGAACCACAGAAACAGTAATCACTTTCTTACTAGTTTCACTTTCTGAATCTGCTCACCACAAGATTAGGTTGAACACCAGTGCAGAAAAGCAGGGGTAGCTAATGAAAGGAAATTTGGCTAGCAAATACATCCTATTATTGAATTGGCTTAGTAAAGTACAAGACCACACTCCTTTGAACATAAAGCAACACCAGAGGACTTCAGACATTTCATAGTTTGGGGGCATGTGCAGGAGAAGAACTTCAATGCACACTCTCACTTGAATGGCTTTAGCCCCAGCCTACTTAACTGTGCTTGATAAACCACCATGCTTCCAAAGGTGACTGCATGATCACCCCCTGCCCCCATCCCATTTCCTCCACATTGTGTGCCATTTCCTTTCTTGGTAGGTGGAGCCGTAACTTCAACTATGGTGTCAATAAAGAATTGAGATGAACAAAATTTCTACTTCTATGGAAGGTCACAAGATAATTTACATCAATATAGCTGCTCCACTTCCATTGGCCAGCCTATAAACAATATAAGACTCGAATTAAGGTAAAATTGGTTGACTTTTCTGCCTTTCATTGCAAAAAGAAAATATCTTGGTCATTGTGATTACGGAAGGGGAGAAATGAAAGAATATAGGATACACAAGCAAACTAAAAAATATGCGTCCTCCAAAAGCATTAGTGTTTGTTTTACAGGAAGACAACTGAAAACATGAACTAATTAGCATGTACCAGATTAAATACAACCCCAGTACCCTTCAATCATACCTCATTATACCATGAGAGGCCTGACTGCAAGCTTATTTCATGTTTTATCAATACTCACTGTATTTCAAATAAGCCATGTCAAATAAAAAAGGTCCCAAAAGTGCATAATTTAAAACTTCCTTTGTTGCCCTAATACTTTTATTTCACAGACTTTCAACTGGTCTGTATTGCTAACAATATAGAAATACTTCCACTTTGATTTTCAAGTTATGCACTAAATTACAGGACTCTTTATGAAAGTTGAAAATGCACCATACTAGACTATAAATACTGAATATAGGTTTTCTTCCATCCTAAAATGGCTTAGGTACCTCTGTGGTTTGTTTTTTTTTCCATGGAAAGGAATGTTTAGATATGGCAAGATTACAGCATAGACTTTGGCATCAGAAACTAATCTGAAGTCAACTCCTAAAAAATTATGTGTTCCTCTCCTTACCTCACTGGCCTCACAGCAGTAAAATCCCACTTTACTTGCTGAATTACAGATTCCCTCTGCATCCTCTGCTGCTTAGAATAACTTATTAAATAAAATTACTTTATAATTTTACATTCAAAATTGTGCCTCCTGCAGCTTTGCAGAAATTTACTCTTACTTCAAGTGGATATGGAGAAGAGACTGCTCAAGGAACTGATACAGAAGAACTGAAGAAGAGCATGAGAGAGTATAAAACTCCACACTGTCAGAGATACAGGTTAAAAACCTCAAAAACAAACATGGGGCCATACAGTGAAAGAGGAAAATAGGCAAAAGCAGCACTGGAAAAATTTGTTTCTGTCTAATCCACAGGATGTGTTTGTAATCTGCATAGCAAGAATAAGAAAAAATAATGGCACTTCAAAGGATTTGGGAGCTTAAACTCTTAAATGCCCCAAATCAAATGTCAATTAAATGCTTTTCCCCAGTTAACACCAGGTTGTCTCTGCACTCAGGATTGCCCACTGCTTTATTTGGAGACAAGCTGTCTGCAAGTCAGCACTCACATCTCTCTGAAGGCTAAACATTAAGAGAGGCTTTTTAAAGAATTTGCCTCTATTTGTTCAGGAAGGGGAGAAGCTTAAGACAAAACCTGCATTATTCTACACAAAGATGATCAACTATTCATATATATTTGAACAGTTATTTGGTTAGGACACGAGAATTACAGGCACATAGAAAGAAAAGAGAAAAATCTGTGTAGCTCCTGCTCTCAAGGCTGAGAATTTTATTAGGCAACCTCCTTTTGCCCCCACTCCTTATGAGGGCACACAATTTCAACTGCAACTCTACAAATTAATCAGTCATTACAATGGATTTAACAAGACTACAAGAAGAGCTGTTACATATTCTGAAGTGTCTGTCCCTCTACTGAAGATAAGCATGCCTCATGCCCACAAATTTACTCACTTTAAAAAAATCACAATATTTATCCAGACAAGATACGTCATATACTCTGTCACCTCTCTCTGTGGATATGGAAGCACAACAGCTCCTGCTAATAAGCTGAAATTTAGTCTAGCTAATAGGAAGGAAGGTGAGATGGTTGATAACTTCATTAGGCATGCTGAATTCAAGCACTGAACCACTATTACTGCAAAGCAAGTAACAGTTCCAAAAATCAGTGTGAATCTTGTATGCATTCAGCACAACTGAAAGAACAATGAGCCTTATGCTTATCAGTCATATTTATATATTAGTCTCAGAATGTAAGCACCCAATCAAGGTACTGAACACAAAATACTTGAATACAGTGAAAAGACAGATTCACAAAACACTGAAGGTTCTGCTCAGCAGCATAATCTCTGGCTGATGGGGCTGAACTGTGGGCAATCAAACACTGACCTTCTGATGAAAGGGTAACAGTTAAAATTTCAAGTACCATCTGAAAGAAGCTGTTGTAAATGCTAAAAAGTTAAAAAGAGGCAAGGATTGTGTCATCTCTAAAGCTGGACTACAGGGGTACCTTGTTCACTGAAACTTTAAGTACATTGGCATGACTGCAGAACTCAGAGGTCTTCATGAAATTCTCATTCACAGAAGCCCATACAACATTATCACCAGAAGCCATGAGATAAGGTGTATGAAATTTGGTAGAAACAAACTTCTAACAGACAACGTGGAGTTTCTGTGATGGACTGGATATGATATTACAGACCCATAAGGTAACAGAAAAGAGCTTTAAGAATTCCTATGAGCCATTTTATGTGCTACTGATATGCAGACATCACTGTCACATAAAATCTTAAGCTTTATTTGGCATAACATCATCAGAACTGCAGAACATACTTAGCACCAGAAATCAAACCAGGCCTAAATGAGACTGCAAAAACATAGCTTGGATTATTTCTTTCTTGGCAGAGACTGTTGGTCAGGCAGTAGATATTGTCTAGCATTACTCTAGGACTTCCTGAGCTAATGAAAAGCATTTTTCCACAATGCTTAAGCAACAAGAAATCCTGATCACTAGTTACAGAGTGCAGGCCCAGAATGAAAAAAAATTCACCCCCCAGAAAAACCTCAACCAAAATAGCACTTTCAAGAGGAATTTGGTCATTGCTTAGATTGTGAGACTGACATCTTCAACTACCCAAAACAAGTAGAAAGCTGGGGGTGAACATAGCTCATTCTATCTGGTTTCAGATTCTCTCACAGCAATCACTTAACTCATTACGAAGGTGAGATTTTTTTAATGCCAGAGGCCTGTTTTCTGTTGTCAAACAGTTTGACTCTGGCTTCCATACAGTAAAAATTCACACACTTTGAACTGTCCTTGATTGCAAAGACATTTATAAAACATCTTCCATTATTCACTTCCACATTTGTTGGATCATGTTGGAATGCATCGTATTGTACAACCTACCTGTTTGCAGGAGTGAGGAATACACCTGTTTATTTTCAGGGCAGCATAGGGTATTTGAAATCAGCTTCATTGAGAGAGGATTACTACATAGATCAGTTTGACAATTAACATAAGTGAGAAAAATATATGAATGGTCTAATATGTTCTGATTCCTTGTATTCATAAGGTTTTTTGATATGTGTTCTTTAGTTTGCTCCTGATCACTAATATTTACACTCTTCACAGAGCTGAGGTAACAAGGCAGGAATTTTAATACTCAATATTTTGCACAGAACTATATTAGAAGTACTGCTGAGTGAGTCAGAGCTCTGTATTGACATGTACAGTAAGGCAACCCCATAAACTGAACAGCTCTCCCACTAATAGTTACAGTGATACCCAAAGACAGGCTTCTCTTCCACAATGTCTTTGATCCAAAATTTACGGGCCCTTTGAAAAGCTGTCCTTTGTGACTTAGATTTTGCAGTTGGCTAGAACACCTAGCCAAAAGGTGTTCTAAACCAAAAGGTGTTCACATGCTAAAGACAGTGTGGCTAGAATTTCATTGGCCAGAGAGTGCTAGACTAAGGCATTTTGTAAATAGCTTTGCTACTTTTGGGAAATCCATAAAAGGATACCTTTTGCTCAAATTATGATCTGGTCTCATTAGATCCAGTTCTTAATTTTGGGTTGTGTAGGCACACAGTGGCCCAGAATCATGTTCTCCTGCAAGCTAGATGTGCAAAGATGAAAGTAAACATCCTCCTGATTTTCAGATGGTATACTAAGAAAAAGCACATAAATCTAAAATATATGGGGATAGAGAAGACTGTCCTTTAAGAAGACAGTTTTCTTGCTCCTCAGTGGTAGTCAAATTCTCATCTTTAAAAGGTTGCCACCAGTATGGAGAACTCAGAGTAAGCTCTTATTACTGTAAGCTCTTAGTTTCTTCTATTTTTCTGAGCATATACAGACACTGAGAGGCAGACTTCTAAACGTTAGCTCTGGTTTATGACAACCCAGTCTTGAGAAACACATGCTCCTTGTTATTGTTCTGTTTTCCTGCTGCTGGAATAAATCTATAACCATTGCTTTAGCTGACAGACTCATACGTCCAAGACACCAGAACAATTATCCATTCAGCTGCTGAGTCATATTTACAGATTATTAACGCAAAACCTGTAATGCTGTCAGAACTCCAAGGAAGCAAATCTTTAAAAACCATACAGCACGCTGCATTGCAACTAACTATTAAACTACAGGGTTTCATAAAAATTCTAGGATCCCTGTGAGCAATACTGTGCTGCTCTGATAATGCCTGCACACTCAATATAATACTGCCAATATTGTTTCCAGGACATGTTGACAAATATATGCAAGGCCTCCAGACTTATCATCAGTGAACAGTAATGTGATGACTTCAAAATACAACTACTTCAGTGGATGGCTGGAGAGGGGCAATGTGAAAAAGTAATGCCACAAGTTTTCAAGCCTATTTCCTCTTCCTCAACACAAGTAAGCTTCTGTCATACTGGTAGGTAGAAGTCAGAAAAAGACCAGTTGATCACTATTACCAGTGAAACTTTAGCAGTAAATAGAAAAGCAAATATGCTACCTAGTGCCTACAATTTAACAGCTAGGATGCTGTGTCTCATAAATAACAAAGGATATTCTACAGTCATGAAAAATATACCTCCTGAAACAATGTTTTATTGTAGAGTTTATGCTTAAGGTTAATAGTGACATAGGGAATAATATCTTGCTATTAAAATAAAACCTTAATCATTGGGAAGAGGTCAGCAAGCTCTAACTCAAGGGTTTCCTTGTCTCCTGCATTTTCTTTATAATCTATACCTTGCTTTCAGTCTTCCAGCACTGGAAAACTTCAGATGATTTAACTTTAAATAAATACAGAATCCTTCCTGAGGACCAATCCTTCCAAAAAATCAGAGGTAACACTGCATGTAACTCTAAAGTGATAAGATGCATTATATTCATAATTACCTTCTTCTGAAGCTGATAGAAAAGCTCATCACATCATGCCTATTAATAATGCACCAGAAGTTCTGGCACGAATACCAAGTTGTCACATGTGCCAGATGCTCCTCTGCTGCAACCTGGGTACAGCACTGTGCCAGATCATGGCACGGATCACCTGACTATGGCAGAATAGACTTCTCTTCCTGAATCAGGTGCAGCTCAGGACTGCTCAGCCAGAACTTTCTTCTCACACACCCAAGTAAGAGTAGTATGAACTCATCAGTCAGGTCAGAAACCTGCCATTCCATTACAAATTAAGATAATATGCTGTCAGTCTGCTAAGGACATAATGCCAGTATGTGACCTGGCCTTTCTCACAAGGACATGGACATGGTTTGTTGTTTTTTGGTTTTTTTTTGTTTTTTTTTTTTTTTGTTAGAAAACGTAGCATTTCCTCTTACTTTGTGAATGCCCAAGTTAATTTCAGTTCTGTCTTGTTGAGAGCTTCCTTTTCACTTTTCATTAATTTCTCTGGCATCAGGTAATGAAGATTCACCTTCAACATCAAGCTAAACAGGACTGCGGGGAGTTCATAAGAACTCACTACCCAACATTGTGCACTCCCAATGTAATAAACAAATATTTGCATTTTTCATAAAATTTATTACAGCAAAATCTTTCCCACTGATATACTTAAACCAGGAGCATGGCTAATAGCATCACTGGCAAGTATCATGCTGTTCTTTGCTCATTAGCCAGATGGTACAACTAAAACATTTGTCCTGTTTACTGAAGGTGGCATAAAA
>WBNO01012439.1:349148-367988 GCA_013400575.1 Peucedramus taeniatus | reverse complement strand
GGGTTTAAAAAGGCACGGCGGCAACAATGGAAGTACTTTTTTTTTTCTTTTTCTCTTTTTTAATTTTTTTTTAATTGCAGTTTTAACTCCTTCATAGGTTACTAAAGTCTCATTTTGGGGTCTGGCTCTAATTTTGTCAACAACAGCTGGCTGTTTTCTTTGCCAATGACACTTGCTGCTTCTGAGAAATACCAGTCCTGAGAGATACTGGCCAGGGGGTAACCTCCCCTTTGAGCAACCCACAGAGAGAGCTCTGAGCTTCCTCAGTCTGAAAATTAAACAGAGGGATGGTGGTAGCTCTTCTGCTGGCAGGTTTTGTTAATGATGAAGAATTACCTATTATGACAGCATTGGGTGGCTCTGAAAATTCCATTACATATTACTAATAGTGTTATTAATACCTGGCAGCTTCTCCCTGGCTTTGGAGCGCATGTGTGTGCATAGATGTGTGAGTGCACGTGACTGCTTGGGGGAGGCAGCAATGGAGACAACAAATCTGTTGTCAGAATGCAGCAGCCACTGCTGTCACCTCTCCCTTCCTCCTGTGGGGGGCTATGCCAAGAGTGCCTGTGAATCTGGCAGGGAAAGGCCTGGCTCTGCCTTTCCTGGGAGCAGAAGCATGAGTGAAGCTGGCTGATGGGAAAGATGCTGATCTCTGGTGCTGTGGCACCCTCCTCTGCTGCCAGAGGAGTCCACCTGTGACTTGGGAGACTGATTCCTGGATCCTCTTGTCATTCATCCCCACTTCAGCTCTGGTCCCCTTTCTTCTCTCCTGATCTTTACACTTTAAGACCACAGCCAAATAATTCAGTTTCTGGAACAGGTTTAAGTGCTAGAGCTCCTACCAGGCACAGTCTAAAGTCTGACCAAATAATGGAGGGTGGAACTGCCTTGCTTTCTCAGCAGCATTTTAACTCAAAGGATTAAAAAATGAAACAAAATTCTTGTGGTGCTATCATAATGCAAAAGACATTGGTAAAACATGCATGCAGCTAGTGCAAAATTAATCTCTATTCAGGGCTCCCTGGAGATCATATGCATGCATCCTTGAGGGGAAGGGAGACATGGGATTAGGGGGAATGCAAGACAGAACAATTTGGAATGTAGTGGTGCAGCTAATCTCCTCCCGAGGGGTGGCTCAGCCACTCTGGAGGCAGCCTGTCCTGCTCACCTCCTGCAGCCCTGTAATGTGGGGCAGCTCCTGCCCAGCAGGCCAGGCAGGTATCAACAGTGCTGAAAAAAGGGACAGTGGCTGCTTTGGTTTTGTTTGTCTCAGGGAGGGAGAGAATGTGCAGCAGCCCTGCCTCTAAGAGGGCTGGACTCTTTAAGCACTTGTTAAAGTAAGTGTTAGAAGTCTGTGTGTGTGTATCCACCCCTGTCCCTCCAGTATCTGGACAGTCTGTATTAAATCCACTGTATTTGGATTTAACCCAGCAAGAGGCAGAAAAGGTGGAATGTGTCTGTTGCACCCAAAGCACTTCATTAATACAGACCCTCTTCTTTTCTTTACCTGCCTAATTTTCAAGATGTTTAAGAGCAAAAGTCTTCCATACAGTACTTCATATGAGCAGCACCAGGGCATTCCACTCCTGGCCAGCCCCTCAGGGGCTTCTGTATTGCAGTGTGAACCCTGATATCAGTGCTTTGCATCGTTGTTGTCTGCCAATCCAGGAGCAAGACTCTGCAGTGCAGTATCAGCAGCTTTGTGCTCAACACAGCTGTGTCTTGGGCTGCCTTCAGGGCTCCAGGACTTTCTGGGGTTGTTGCAGTCCTATGGAGGCCAAGGACATAGCCCTCATTTGATCTCCTGGCCTGTCTTCCCATCCCTCTTACAAGCAACTGTCTTCCGCTGTCTTGTGCAGTGCTGGGAGTAGGTATAAATATGTCAGACCACTTAATTGTAGGCTGGCCCCTTCTCTTCACATGAATTTCACTGTATTTCTCCCCCAGCATTAGTATCATCATGAAATACATGGGAAGAAGTTTATAAAACTTATGAAAAAACACCTCCTTATCTTTTTTTTTTCCTCCTACTTCCCAATATTTAGAATTTAAACCATCTGCAGAAGAAATATCTGTAGAAATAGCTTGTGCATCAGTGCAGGTGAATTTTTCTGTGTCTTGAAAAATGGAGCAATTCTTTCCTACAGCTATTGATTGTCATTCCACATCTGTGCTGTCCTCCTAACTTCAAATCAATTTGTGCTTTACCAGTCTCTTTCCTGTCATCTTATGACAGAATGCTAACTTTTCCCCTTAAAGGCTATTTATCTCTGTCTCTTTGTAAGGTCAGTGAAAATCACTGTACTCTGGCTCCCTAAAAGTAATCCATCTTGTGGAGGAAATGATGAGGTAGTATTATGTCTGGCAGTCTTTTTAAACAAGTCCTCAGAAACATAGAGAAAAACGTGATAGGCTCGGTCAGGGAGGGGGGAATTGAGTATGTTGCAAGAGTCAAGTTTGGAAGCAATCAATGGGAAGCTTGGAGTTTGTATTCTGGAAATGCCCCCACTTCTGGAACCTACTTACAGATATTTTCTGCTGCTACAGAGTGCGGGGGAAATAGTAATCCAAGCAGGCTCCCAGGTGGTGGATGGCCATGAGTCTGAATTGGAAGAATAATTTATCTCCTGTGCCACTTTGAAGCCTTTTAGCCTGGGGGAGATCCCTTGTCTAATGAAATTAATTGAATGTGTCTGCAGTCTGGGTACTCCATCTGAATTTAAGTTTTAGCAGTTTCCAGGTATCCTCTCCTCTCCAACAGGCCCAATGCCAGCATAGGATGTGTCACACACTGCTCCAGGCTCACACAGAATAAAATCTCCAGTACAGAAACAGCCTCCTGCTGTCTCTACCACTGTGTCTCTGAGCTGCCACTGAACTGCATGCACTGCAGCGCAGTCAAAGGATCAAATGCAGTTAGAAAAAGTTGTAGAAGAAATTGTCACAGGCTATTTTTAAGTGCAGAACAATAATGTCACAGAAAACTTCTGAACAGTAGGTTGCCAGAATGTAGGAGAGTGTTATTAGGAAAGAGTAACTCTATTTTCATCCTCCTCTTATGCTGTTCACCTCAGTCTTAGTTATTATCAGTTATTAGATAAAAACCACTGGAGCAGTTTAATCTTTAGCCTGACTAGGAATAGCCATTTTTGCACCTGCTGCTGGCTCAGGAGAGTCCAAAGCTCTGGTGGGAACCATATATCAAACATAAGTCTCTGATGGCAAATAAAAGTGTCTCATGCTCTTTTCCCAAAGAAAATTACAGCTTGGGTATCAATCAGATGCTGGGAAACTGAGAAACTGAGCTGTAGCTGTAGGCGTACATGTGTTTGTGGCTGCTCATGTCAAAACAAAGAACTGGATTACTGCAGGAGCTCTCTTGCCAAGGTGGGAGCACAGTAGGCAGAATACCTAGGGGTCCCCAGATGCAAACTGGTCCAAATATCAAAGAAATCACTATAGACAGCAGTTATACTTTATTGTAGATCTGATGGGGATTGATTCAGCATTTAATTGATCAAGAGAAAATCGGTGGGGAGGAAAATTGGTGACAGGCAGTGTAAACTACCATAGATGGCTAGACACTGTAAATGGGATGGTTTCCATCCTTCCTTTTTTTTACACTACACAAGAATGCCACAGAGATTTAAATACACTTAGATTTCTTTTCTGCTCATTTTTTTACTGCAACCTTCTTTTTCCTTCGCCACCAAGCGGCATTAAATTTCTATGTTTATAATGTGGAGCAGATTATCTGATTTTATACAGGTTTACACATGGCTCTGAGACTGCATAAAAGGGCCAGCAATATGACAGTGGTTTGTGTGGGCATAAATGCTGTATTGTGTGGATAACCAGAAGCCCAGCTTCATCATGAATTAATGCAGATTTGGCGCGTACAGATGTGTGCTTATTTGCTGAATACTTATATCCTCTCAGCTCTGGGAGCTTCGAGAAGAAAGTGGTGTTTGCTTGACAATCTTGTTCCCAAGGAAGAATAAAATGCTTGTGCAGAAGCACTGGCCCTTAGGCTGTTGGATGAGGGAGGTTTTTCTTTTCTTGTGTAGGTTGCACTGAAATCAGCTCTGAGAAAGCCAAACTCTGACAAGTAGAACCCTGAATTTATTTTTTTTGTTGGTGATATTTTATTTCTTTTTAAAAGGGACATTTAGTTGGTATGCTCTGCTCTGTCAGTGAAAAACAAAATTATGTTGATAAAAGGCTTCTGTTAGATTCAGTGGGAGTCTGACTCGGATGCAGTGAGGTAGCGAGGTGAGTATCTGAGCCGGCACATGTCCTCCTTCTGAGGCTTGGAGACACACCCTTGCCTTGTTTACTGAGAAGCTACTAAGCTATTCTGCTGTGCCCCAGCTGTGCTGTAAAAATGAGTGGCCCCTTTCGTGCATAGAAACTTAGAAGTCCCTCTTGCCTGTCTCAATTTTTTGCCTTGATGTTGGAGAGTGAGCTGTGTCTTGGACATTACTGCAGTGCAGACTGACCCAGAGAAACCCTCAAGATTCTTTCAATGGGTGATACAGGGAGCACTACCATGGCAGGACTTGGCAAGCAAGAGGTGGCCTTGAGTATGATTTATACAGAGAAATATCCCTGATGGGAAAATAATAAATGTTTCTTACTGGAACAGGAAGTCACTCCTCTGGGTTTGGATGTAAGTTCTATTGGCTCCAGCTTAAGTCCAAATTTTATGAGTCTAGTCCTAAGGCACCATGTTGCAGGTATTTTTTTAAATTTAATACATCTTTTCTCACCTTTGACTCCTTCACCTGTTCCTAATCCCAGCAGGCGCCACTATTAGAGGCAATTAAGTAGCAGCCCCATTTTCTGTTTCTGTATTCTGTCACATTCAAGTATTTAATCATGGAATGGATCAATATGGATGCTTGTTCCCCTGCCCTGCTCTTCCTGGGTGAAGAGGCTATCAGCAGCAAAGTGTGGTAGACTGGATTAAAAAAAAAAAAAACAAACAAAACAACACCTCATAAAGATTAATCTTGACATTTGATAAAGGCCAAATAAAAGGTGTCATACTAAACCCCCACCTATTTTACCTTTTGTTTTTTTTCTGTAAAATAATATAAAAAAGAGAAAATTATGTAAGACTTTTCAATTTTATGCAACCCTGTTTGAAGCAAATATGTTCTTTCCCAGACAATGTATAAGTAAAAGAAAAGGCCACAGAGAACTGGATTTTATCACAGACATAACAGATGTACTGGTGCCCTCTATAAATACAGATGGTGTTTGAGCTGTCTGGATCCACCATGCAACGAGTGAGACAGTTTAATGACAAAAGACTCTGCAGTCCTGGAGAACTTCCAGATCCTGATCCTGACAAGGAAACAGCAAGTCCACTTCAGCTCTGCCAGAGAAGTTTTAATGCCCTCTTATAAATCCATGTGGAGGAATATGGTATTGGCTGAGAGGTTGCTGCAGGGACAAGGGCAAAAACTTTCCTGTGAGGACACTTAAGAAGGGCAATGTAGGAGTCCTGAAGGAGTCCTTTGCACTTTGTCAGAGGAAGCTGTGGGACACTTCAGCAGGATGGGGCCGGTTGCCAGAGAGACTGGAAGGATGTGGCATGTGAGCAAACAGCACTGAACCAGCTTACTTTCATTTTTTTCATTGTTGCAGAGGACTAACTGCTGTTTCTTAGGCAATTACTTCTAATTGTTCTTAGATGTGTGAATCTAGAGTGGCTCATCACTGTTCTTAGGATGTGTAAATGTGGTTGAGCTCCTAGGAAAGGATGCTCCTGTGTCCTCTTTGAATAAAATAATGCTGGAGTGGCCAGGGAAGGATCAATGTGTTTTTTTCTGGAGATGTCATTTCAAAAGCTGCCTTGGTCACACAGAAAAGGAACATGATCGATCTGCCATAGAAGGAAATTCAGCTCATGAGCTGGGGAGGCTGCTGCATAGACACAGGTTAATGCAGTAATGGCCACTGGACACAGCAATAATGGTCAAAACAAATTGGCTGAAGGGCATCAGAAGAACTAAAGAAAGTGTTTGCAGGGCAAATTTGCTGTTCATATATTGCTGGTGTCCTGCTTCCATAAGCAAAAATAATAAAAATTAATTCCAGCAGAATTGCATTTCTGCTTGGTGAGAGGAAGGTTGACATAGCATGGAAGGTCTGATTGACATAGATCTGGCAGCTGTGTACAAGACTTGCAATCAAAAGTGGTGTATCAGGAATAAAAAAGAACATTTTAAGAGAGGCTTTTGGCACTCAGACTTCTATTAAGAGAGGTGAAGTTTAACTAAACATTTCTCCAACTTCTTTGGCCTCTAGGTACCCTAAGATTTCAGTAGTCAAAGTAACAAGGCTTCAGAAGCTGTTTTCTGGACTGTGCATTCCCTTGGATCTTGAACTGTCCAAACTTGATCATCAGCGAATATATTTGCATGGATGTCTTGAATATATGTAAACTGAATGGATATTCAGCTTGATGTTGAAGAAATTTCTCTGGGAAACTGAAATTCATTTTCTATGGCTATTACTTCTGCGGCAAGGGCCTCTAAACTGCTGTTTGGAAGTGATGTTTCGCTGTTTGTAACTGCAAATGTACCCAGGGTTTGTAGAACAGTTGAGTTAGCTGAGCAGCAGGGAAACAGCAGAGATCTGTGAACCCTGTTGCCTGCAGTCCCCCAGCTCCTTGTTCAGCCATGAGACAGCCCAACAGAAGCAGTTCCCACCAAATGCCACCCATGAGTCACCATATGGAGCCAGCGGGAGCTGTGCCACAGTTGCTGGTAGCTGTGGCTTTCAGGAGAGAGCCACCTCATAGCAAATGATGAGGAGACTGGGTCAGGGCGTACATCATTTTTGTAATGTCTCTTGGTACTTTCCAGCTTTCCAGCAGCCAGGAAAACAAATTGCCTGCAGGCACAGGAAAGACCAGGGCTGCCATCAGCTCAGCGAAGTTGCTGGCGGTAAAAGTCCCATCGACATTTTCCTCTGCAGCAGCGGCTGTCAGCACAAGGTGCTTTCATTATCTGTGGGCTGGGCTTTCATAGGATCATTTTGTATTTCATTTCAGTGAGAGTCACTTCTCACCTGGTGAGCTGCTCTCCACAATGTAGCAAGGACAGAAGAAGAGAGGCTCAGAGAGATGGATAATGTGTATTCCAGTGAAATACTGGAAGCACTCAGATGTGCCATTGCTGGCAGAGTGGGAGGAAGGAAGCCCAACTGGTCCCAACAACCCTTTCACTCTACGGGTGTCTCTTGCACTGGTCTCTTGTACCTGGAGGAATTCACATGCCAGAGTAGATGTTTACATTGTAGCTCCTCTGATGGGAAAGCCGACTTAGCACTTAGTACTCCAACCCTTCTTCTTCTTCAGCACTGCTTCTTAGTTCTCTTTTCCCCGTTGCCTTTTATTGCCATTATGGCTTTGGTTTTAAACCTTGTTTTTAAACATCCCCCATTCCTAGGGCTCATTACTGGTGCATGCCAGATTCATTAAAATGTTAGTAACCAGTCCTACAGAACTGCTGGGTGCTGCTGCCTCCTCTGGTCTTGCCAACTTGAGTCGGTGTCAGCCAGGAAATGTGGGACCTACTTCATGGGTCATGCCACAGTTTGTCCACAAAGACAACCTCTATTCAGCACTAGGGTGTACAACTCATTACACTGCCACTTCTCCAGAAAACCAGAACACACAGGCAGGAACCTGGGATAAGGGACTTGAAAAATGGGGTGTGAACCTGACTTTTGTTTCAATTCATGGCAGAAACAGCAGAAGCAGCGGGAGCTGTGCAGCTAAGAGGACTCTGGGCCTGGCAAACCAGCTGCCAAAGTACAATTTCTCTCTCACCCACTTTGTCATCAACATACTGGCTTTACCTTCTGTAAAGATGGACTGGGCTCTCAGCAAAGGAAACTCAAAATCTTTCCATGGCTGTGAAATGCAGAGTCAAGAGACATGAATCATTCAGATTCTCATTTTCCAGTGGACTTGATAGGTAGGCTTTGGGAAATGACTTAGTTACATGGCTTAGTTGTGCACTGATTTGCAACAGGGCACAGTGTGAGTCAGGTGCTGATGCTCTGAGCTGGAAATTTGCTGTCTGACTTAAATGCAGGCCTGGAATTAGGACATCCAGTCCTTAGCACTTCAGAAAGTGTCTATCTGTGGGTACAAGCCGGATAACGGCAAAATCCATGATACTTTGTGTGGCAAGATTTCCTTTTACCTTTTCTCTGGTACTTGTGAATGTACTTTCTCTGTTACATCAAAATTTGGGGCTCCTTTAATGTCAAATGAAAATTCCTTATCCAGTAAAACAGCCCAATGACTTGCAATTGAGTATTTAGCAATTAACTGAAGCATGTCATCTAAACACCCTTATTTGCATTTCTTCTTGCATCATCTTCCCTCCTTTCCTGACATACTGCCTTACCTGCCCTCACAGCTGTGCTCTCTTTAAAGTCATATCTTCTGATCTCTCCACCACCTAATTAGAGAAGCAACCCTGAGAGGCATCATGGATCTCAGCTATGTGTTACAGCTGTGTAAAATTCACTTTGACATTCAGACAACTTTCATTTCTCCCTGCCTGAGATGGGAGTCAGAGAGCTGAGAAGAAGAAATTGTGTGGATTGTGCAGATGGAACGGGGTACCAGCATGACCCTCATACTGCAGCAGGAAGTGCTTTGTGATTTAAGTGTCTGGAGGAATGGTAGTCTGGTTAGGCAGTAGCAGGAAGGGAAGCTGAATTTTGCCTTTGGAAAAGAGAGTCCTGGAGAGTGTGTGTGAAGGTTTTGAAGCCTGAGCCTGTGGCTTCCAGTTTCATGAGGCTCTGCTGCTTCCCTTTGAAAGTGGCCAAGCAGTGTATGAACTGGATAAACCAGCAGCCATCTGAACTGCCTCGATGAAAACTCAAAGCCCCTCATCAAGGACAAGGGCATGACCAGACACGGACATAATCATTTAAGTAAAACTCTCTAGTCTGTTTTATTTGACGAATTATCATAATTGTCCCATTTGGAGGTAGAAGCTATGAAATTGTTTCTTAACTATTTTTTTAACTCACCTGTTTAATTCACATTAGGAACCTCATGAAGATAGCATTACCACTGCATTTGCAGGTAAAAGCCACACACATACATTTGTCTCCGTGTAATCATACCTGTGGCTGGAGATTATTAACAGGGCGGTGATGAAAGCAGAAATTCAAAATGGAATCAATGCCCAAACTAACACTGTCCAGGAAACTTGTGCTTTGTGTACCTCTGCTCTGATAGTCTTTAATTACATTATCTCATATGTTTTATACCTCCTTTCAGGGCTCAGGATACCCAGCATCCATTCAACGAGCTGTTCAATATTTTGTTTTACCATCACTGACAAAGACACATCCTGTTTGATCCCTTATTGCTAGGAGCTCATCAAGCCCTGTTCTGAGGACAGCACAAATCTTTTCCACTTGGTTTTTTTCTGTGGTGCTTGCTACTGATGTATCTTAACACTTCCACAATGAAATTGTCTTCAGAAGACATGGTGAATTGAACCAGGGTGCTGTTTTCCACTCACTGGAATTGAGGGAATAAGAAAGTGGAAAGAGGCTGTGAGTTTCAGGGGCCCGTCCGTGATACCGAGAACAGCCTGTAATGTGAGCCAAGCTCTGCTCACAGTGCACCACCGCTGTTGCCTGCAGCTGCTTTTTGTGTGCTTCTGCCAACCACACCTGAGATAATGTACCAGAAGCCAGAAAATAGCCACACCAATAATTATTAAGTTGCTTTGCAATTTCCAGTACCCTTTTGTGTTTGCAGTCACTGTCTTCATTCTCTGTGAATCTTTCAACTTAAAAAAATATATAAAGAGAAGGCTCTAGGATAAAAAGCAAGAGTAAAGGAGCATAAGAGATCCTGTACAAATACTTAGGGAGTTGAAAATAATAAAATTAAATTAGCCTGCCAGGGATTGTGGTATAATTGCACAAAAAATGTTTCATAGGCATCTTCAATTCTAAAATGTATGTCCTTTGCTTGCTTTTACTGAATTTGAAACCACAAGAACGTTCTTTGCAAGTGGGTGTGCAAGTGTGCCTGAATGAATGTGTGCAATATCCTAAATTTAAAAACAAAATATATGAAAACAAAATTTCCATCATGTAGCTATAGATGACTGGGTATAAACTATCACAAGGTTAGGAACATTTCAGTTGCACAGCTGTAGACCTCTGCTCCTGAGTTAAAGGAGTGTCTGACAGTAGCAGGAGTTTGTCATCATTAGGTTTAATTTTCTGTAGGGGGAGAAGAGACCCCCACTTTGCCAACACCTATGCACAGATCCTTCAGTTCAGCAGAACACTGGTAACAGCTGGGATCATGGGCTCCTCTTCTAGATTCTAAGGGTTGTCTGTTCTGCTGGGTGCAAACTCTTTTGCCAGTGAAGGACAGAATTTGTTAGATCTGCTTCATCTGCCACGGAAAGAGAAAGGAAAGAAAAAGAAAAAAAGTATAGGAAAGACAGAAAATATGTGAGCATTCAACAGGAATTTTCTAAGTGCAGCTGGATGTGGCAAGGGATCTGTTGTTTCATCTTCTTTATTCTCTGAGTGGAAGTTGTTGAATATTTGTCAAAAACATACTATGTTAATTTTATATAAAGAAGAGCCTCATTAAACTGCACTAATGACCAGAAATCCCAGGGCAGGATGATATATTAATGAAGTTTACACAGGAAAACTTACAGTGACCCCTAAGGAAAGTTGTACCTGAAGCTGATGTATTACATTCAAAATTGATTTGGAAAGCTTTTTTTTGTTTCACTTGTTTCAGAGAATACCTGACAGTCAATTAGTGAATCCTCTGGAGAGCATATTAAAATGCAACGAGAGTCTAAAAACTTGGGATCCCCATTCTGCTCTTCAGTCCTTGCTAGAGAATGGGGAATGGGTCCTGCATCTTGAAGAAAAAAATTCAGGCATCTTCAGCAACTAAGTGTTTGTAGGTGAGCTTTTCAAACCATCTAATCTGTTCATCAGCTAAACCAGAGGTTGCCAGACTTTGTCTGGCCTATGTTATGATCAGTGTACTAAATGATTTTCATGGGTGTTAGATGTTTCCAAGGAAAGAGCAGAAATCTCCCAGGGGACAGTTCTGGGATCACTCTATTTCCTTTCACTTGTCCTCTTTGTGTGTCTCAGTTATTTTTTGCTATTTTTATCAGAGGCTGGAAGCTCTTCTAAGTTCTGCACAGAATAACAGCAACTGGAGCTGAAATTCTAGTTATGGGGATGTGGAAGGAAGCACAAAAAACTGAAGAAGGAGAGGGACACAAGCAGTGGGACTTTCTGGTAATTTTGTCTTTCAGAAGACCATCCTGCTGGCTCCTGTAGGACACTGCCTATCTTCCAGGAGGTATCTCTGAAGGAGCACAGTTGTCCTAGAAGAGAGCTGCTGCTTAGAGAACATAGGGAGGCGAGGGAACAAGGACAAGGGGCAGATGCAAGAAGTGTGCATGACCAAATCTCAGAGGACTATGAAAGGTAAGGATGGAGATAGTGCATGACAGAAAACTTGAGTAGAATTGCCATCAGGGGCTTTTTTATCTGACTTGATTTTGAAAAGCTACGTTGCCTGCAGGAAGAAGTACAGCATGATGTGATGCCAAGAGGTTTGCTGCGTGGTATCAAATAGATCACCTTCCTATTGTATGATGGTTTCTCAGGTATTTTTTGCTTGAAGTCACCCAAGTTCTTGTGAACACCTGACTTCATTGAAACATGCCAGGCTTTTTCTTCCTGTTTACTCCATCTTCACTCTGTCTCATCCGTTTCAGACTTAAATTATTTCCTATTTTGTGAATCTCATTAAGTGTCTTCTATTTCTTGGAAATGTTCACCATAGAAAACAAAACTATAGTGATTTTTTTTTTTCTGAAGGAGCGACCACAAGCCCTTTGGAATCATGTAGTGTTTTGCACAGTGATTTTGTGTCCTCTAAAATGTCACCTCTCTTGGCTGCTCTACAGGCAGGAAGAAGAAGAACTTTGTGCTATCAATAATGGATAGGAAGCCACAGAATGGAAGACCTTGAACATCAATGGAATTGTCAGATTTGCTTATTTCCAGCTAAAGTGTTTTGAAATTTGGTTGGAAAGAGCATCCAGATCCTCCTTTGTGATTTATGACCAGCCTGACCACCACAGCTGGCTGCTAAGCTTACCCTGGCTTCAAGCAAGTGGTGAGGCAAGCTGTGGCTTTCAACACGTCCAGCTGAGGTTCTCTGAGTGCCATTGTACTGCTGGGATGTACCATTTTTTGTGATGGTCATCAATTTTTGAATCTCTAGCATAAATGAAGCTTCATCTCTTTGTACTGCATTGAATTTGTGAACCCACTTGAACAAGTGGGTTGTGCAGAAACTGTCTGATGTATCCTAGATTTGACAAAGGTGGTGAGCTGTGGACAAAGAACATTTTGCTTTATAAATTACACTGAGCTGTTCTGGACACATTTAAAGTAGGAAAATACTGTATTTTCATACACATATTTAAGTCAACTGCCCTTTTTAAAAAATACTAATACTTGAAATAAATTCTCAGGGAGTCCTTACCTGTAGATAAATTGTACTTTTTGAAAACAGGCACGATGGAACAGTCCAAGGCCAAGAAATCAGAGAAAAGGGAGGATTCTATGGGTGTGCTTTGGGGAACACTTCCTAAGAGCTTCCTCAATGTATACATAATCCACAATGATGATGAGTCCTGGGGAGAAGAATTCTCTTTCTATGTTTTTATTGCTCTGAATATGCACATTTGAAATGCTGGTGCACATTTGAAGCAGCATTGGTCTAATTTCCAATTTTGCTTTTGGTTTGAATTGAGATATTTTCCCCCTTTTTCTGTTAGCTGTTTCTCTCTAGCCTAGCTCTGAAATATACATTTTGAAAGGCTTTGTATAGGATGCCTATCTCAGCTTGAGCAGAACTCATTAATCTTCTGAAGTATTGAACTGAAAGGATTAACAAAAACACCTCTTCTGGATTTGTAGTTATTTTGACCCTTCATTTTTATTTCTAATTTCTGGTTTAAATTAATAAACGCCTTGGAACTCACTACCTGCTCTCTAATTAATTAATGATAATTATCCAGTGTATTGGGTCTGGCTGAGACGGAGTTAATTTTACCCATGGCAGCCCTCATAGTGCTGTGTTTTGTGTTGGTATTTAGAAAGGTGTTTTCTACAAAAGCAATGTTTTGGCTGCTGCTGAGCAGTGCTTGCCCAGCGTCAGCACTCTCCCTCCAGCATTCCTCCAGCTCACCAGTAGGCAGGGAGTGGGCAAGATCCTGGGAGGGCACGCAGCCAGGACAGCTGACCCAAAGTGACCAGAGGGATATTCTGTACCACAATGACATCTGCTCACTAAAAAAGGCTAAGAGAAAGGAGTGGGAATGGGGCATTTTTTACTATAATTTTTTTATTTCAGAGAAACTGGGAGGTGGCTGTACATTGCCTGCTGATGGGATGTAGAGAATAAATACTTTATTTGCTTTTGCTTACATGCATGACCCTTGCCTTTGCTTTATTAAAGTGCCTTTATCTTGGCCCATAAGGGTTTTTTCATCTTATTTTCTCCCTCTTGATCTGCAGAGGAGGGGACTAATGGAGGGGCTTGGTGGGGTTAACCCATCACATCCAGGAATTGTATTGCTCCCTGGAGGTGACTGGTAGCCTTATTTGAAGTCTTGTGAAAAGCAAAGTGCCTCTCTAAGCCACAGCTCCAGAGCTGCTATAGACAAGCCATTACATGAGAGCCTTTGTTCTCTGTAAAAATAAAAAAAAAAAAACAACAGGAATTGAGGTCTGAAATTCTCAGGTGGTGGCAATAAACTGAAAAGTCTGATATAGCTGTGTACTAATTCTCACAGTTCAGAAGGGAGACAAAAGGAGACCATCATCAATTCAGAAGTCAATTCAGTTCATCAATTCAAGTCATCAATTAATTGTTTTTACAAATGTGATTCTTGGGTATTTGATTTACAATTTTTTGTGCTCCTCAAACTGGCACCCTCAAGATTTATTCAACCCTTTGGTCATGCTGCTCTTCCAAGCTAGGCTGCTAAACTCCTGTGCAAAAGCACATTAGGCAAGGCATAAGGAATAGGAGGTCTCAGTCTGAGTCTTAACCACAAGGTCCTCATTTCTACTTTTTAACCTTGGAGCTCCATGAAAGTTATTTTTGCTTTGCAAAGGCATCAACTCCCACATATTTACAGGACGGGGGAAAAGACCCCAAAACCCAGCAGAACCCAAAAAAAAAAAAAAAAAAAAACAAACCCCAACCCCCCCCCCAAAAAAAACAACCCCCCCCAAAAAAAAAAAAAAAAAAAAAAAAAAAAAAAAAAAAAAAAAAAAAAACCCCAAAAAAACAAAAAAAAAAAAAAAAAAACAAACCAAACAAAACACCCAAAAAACCCAAGCCATAAAAAAACTACCCCCAAAGAACTCAGGAAGGACACTTCAGGTACAACTTAGCTCATCTCCTAACCAAACTCAGGCATGATAATTGGATTTGTGCCAGCTGGGTCCCCTTCTTTCAGCCCTCACTGCAGTCAGTCTTTTCTCTATTTTGCAATGAGAAATTCTATTACAAGGAGTGGTTATTAAACCTGATATTTCATGAAAGCTGGCTTTTCACCTAGCAATAGCACATATATATTTTCAAAAGTGGCACACTTCAAGGTTAAATGCTGGCTATGATTTTGCAAAAGGTTATATTAAGACAGCAGCTTTCTGTGCACATATTTGCAGTTAATTGTAGGAAATCTGAGTGTGGTGTCAGGGCTGAAGAAACAGGTACAAGTGATTTACACTTCAAAGATTTCCCAATAAACATCAATCCAAGCATTTTACACTTGATTCCACTATATCTTATATAGGTGTAAAACAGGAGTAATTTTATTGAGGGCATGAACCGTGCAAGGCTAAAATGGCACAAAGCAAGCTCCATAAAGATGTCATTGTTTTAGCTGAAGCCTTACTGGCAGTCTTTATGACTGGGAATAAACTGTTTCACTTAGTGGCAAACACTGGAACCTTTGCCAATGTATTTGTATTTATTTGATAATGCTGCTTCACATAACCATGGCTTGTGGAGAAATTATGACCAACCATATGTGTGACTGGGAGAAAGATTTTTGAAACAGGTGTGATAATAGCAACTGTTTCTAGTAGAGGAAGGCTTGGGAGAGAAAAACATCAAGTGACCACTTACTATTCTTTTTATTAATTTAAGGAAAGATACTTGTCAGCTGAAGTGAAAATAGAATTGAATGGAAAATGTAAAACAAAATGTAAAGCAGTCTTTTAGAATGAAAACAACTTCAGTCAATGGTTGTTCAAGTTTTAGGCATATCATGTCAAGATTCACAACCAGCAAAGCATCAGTTTGAATATATAAATTTTAATTTACTAACTGTTGTAGTGATTTCAATACTGGGGATGAAAGTGGTATAAGGGAAAGGGCAAGCAGACCCACACACACCTTGTTGAAAAGGATACTCCAGCTGTTCAAGCAGGTCAGAGATCCCAGCATGGGACACCTCTGCCTTCCCTTCTTTGAAGGACTTTGAAAAGATTACCAGCATGCAATTCATCAGCAGGCTGAGGGTCTTTATTGTCTAAAAAGTTGCTTTTCACCAACTTGAATGTATAGCATGTTTGCAGCGTAAGTGGAGAGTTCTCTGTGATGTCATTTATATTTCAAAGTAGAATAGTATTACCTGACCTTGTCATTCAAGATTTTTGGAAGACATCTGAGTGTGAGGTTTTCTTCTTAAGATTAGAAGTACAGTCTTGAATGATGTCTGCATGAGCTAGTCTTTCACCCTGGACTGGTAAACACTGCTATTTTTATTCGCACAAGCAATAATTGAATGAGTCTGAAATTTCTTTTAGTACATTTGCAGGTGCCTCTGAAAAAGATATTGCATGGGGAGAGATTTTGAATGGACTTTAAAACTTAATATAATAAAAAATTTAATGCATGCGTAGACATGTGCTATTATATCTAAATACTACCTGTGCTATTTAATAGATTTCAACTGTGTTTGAACAAAGGAGAGAAAGAAATTCTGATTTTTCTTTTCCTAATAGTACCAGTACCAAAAAAAAAAAAACAACAAAAAAAACCAAGGATAGATGGCAGGTATAAATTCAGTAATTCAGTTCTATTGCATATTTTGACCAATTTAATCTGATGGATAGTTCAGTAGATCAGACTTCTAGCAACAATAGGCTATTAGGGCTGGGTAAATCCAAAATATTCTGGAAGGATGTGAGCCCAGTGTTTTATTCTGAATTACAGAAAAAATGACGCTCAGTCATTTTGTCTGAGTGTTTCAGACCCAACACTGTCTCGTGTGTCAGTGAAATATCTTCTCTTTCAGCTACCTCATTGCTCACAATTCAGGGCAAGGGGGGGTTCAATTGAGAGGATAGTCACAGCTCTGGAAACATCCTAATGGTATTGAAGCTTATTTTACCCTGCAAATTACCTGTAACATTTCATTTGAAAACTAAGGTTTAATAAAAAAAGGGAGTCCCTAGTTACAGCAGTAGTGGCAAATTCACAGGACAAGCCTTGAGAAAAAAAGGGTTTTTAAAGGTACCTTGGGAACAAGAGAGTTGTAGGCATGAAGATCCTCTCAAAGGAGTGAAATGAGGGGAGGGGAAGTTCTGGAATCTCTGCTACATGTGCACAGCTATCAGAGTGCCAATCCCACCAGTGCTATGAACCAAAGGAGGCATGGGGCGAGTTCACAAATAAAAGCTCCTCTAGGCTGGTGGTAGAGTTCAGGATGGGTTGCAAAGTATGATGGTCTTCTCAGGGAGGAAACAACTGTTGTGGCACTGGTGCTGCCATCTGACAGGTGTGATAGTAAAATGAAGCTGTGACTAGATGAGTACAAAGTTTCACTTTTTATGAATATTGTACATAACTCAGGATATTTTTAAGCTACAAGCAGATTAATAAATTTCTCTTTTTACTTAAATTTCCCCCTAAAGTCTCAAACACAAATGTTTTTCTAAGTTCTTCCTCTTAAAACATGCCAGTGGATAGTGGTGTTTGTGTAAAGAGACCAAGGAAGCTGCATTTTAATGCAAATGTAGGATTCTTACATATACACACAGAGAAATTATCAGTTAGCAAGAGCTGGTGCAATCTGTTTTACCTTCCCAGAGACTCTGGTCTCCAGGCACTAAATTGCCTCCAAAGGCTTCAGACCAACAGGTTTTCTTTTCAAGCCCCAAATTCACATCTTTCCAGGTTTCTGTAAGGTCCTTTTCCTCCTCAGGAGAGAGATAAGTGAGAGATGCTCTCACTGGTGTATGACTCTTCTCTGTTACTGCTAAGTAGGGTGTAAACAAAATAGAGACTCATTCAGCCAGCCAGGGCACTGTGGCAGCAGCTCTCTGGCCACAGAGAGCAACAGACAACTTTCCCAGGCATCATCCTGGGGAAAGCTATGAAAAGATAAGAGAAAAGAATGAGAAACAAGTCTTATCTTAACTTACTACACCTAGTATTGTAAACATGTAAAATGTTATGGAGATTTGTTTACCAAAGGGTGATTTCTTAATTGACCAATAGTGATAGTGTTTTAATTAAAGGACCAGTCAAGTACACATGTATCGTAGCTGTCCATAAAAGCAATGGATTTCTATTCATAATAATAAATAGATTGATCAGCCTTCTGTGAATCATAGATTCTATGCTAATTATTAGCTGACTGGGGGCCTGTTATGACGACAGGGCACCGAGAGGATTTTCACTCTGATACCCTGGCCAGGTCAGAAACCCCAGCCTGTGGTGCTGCTTGTGTGGAAAGAACAGGATACCACATATTATTAGATGCCTTCAGGACACGAGGCTCACTTCTCTGTGAAGCAGGTGGCACTATTCCTGCTCTGTTAACTAAAACAATGTGTGCTGCTGCACATGCAGGTTGGTTGCTGTTGCTGTGTTTGTAGTGCAAAGTCAGATTTGGAATTACCGCGATGCTTTCCATGCTCTTGAGGCAGCAGTGCAAAACCTCCTGTCTCTTCTACTGCAGAACAGGAATTGCAACAGGTGGTTTTGAGGGGGCTTTTGAAACATGAGCAAATGCAGGACTCTAGCAAATGCAGTAACTCTATGCCCTGTTACTGCTCCTCAGAAGGTCTTGAGAAAGTAATCTTATCTACATCTGCTCCTCCGCTCTGTACATACAGATACAGAACCAGCTCTGTCCCTAAAGGGGAAGCCGTGTGAGCTAATTAATTAATATCTGTAAAGTACTTTGTGGAGGAAACCTGCTACATTGTCTAATTACCTGATAGCAGTCAGATCCCAGGGGAGTGCTCCAGATGGCTGGGGCTCCTCCTTCACCCCTGCTGCTGAGGCCAGAGCTCTTCCTGTGCTCTTCCAGTGAAGCAGATGGGGGGACCTCTGGGACATCTGTGTGGTTTTTGCTGTGACATGAGATTTTGCTTCTTTAAATGAAAGAATAATTTTGACTTCACTGCAAAAATAGATATTTGAAGTCTGTCTGTTTCCCTTTGATCTTCACTGCCTTGATTTTTTTCGTTTGCAGTGAAACCATGAGGCTGAAAGGAGCACAGAAGCACAGGAGCACAGAAGATGGGGCAGTTGGAAGGAAAGCTGAACTAGTGCCTATCCCTACCCTGGTTTTCCCATTATGCATGTTTTATGGACAGGTGATCTTAGTGGCCTCGTTGCAAAAAGCCAGAAGAATTTTGCCTTTCTAACCTTAACACAGTTGGTTGCTTGTAGGTTTGGTGTTTTTTTTTTTT
>WBNO01012439.1:235845-349141 GCA_013400575.1 Peucedramus taeniatus | reverse complement strand
TTTTTTTTTTTTTTTGATCGTGTTTTGGGTGGGTTTTTTCCTCAGTTTTTTTTATGGAATAAAAGTCTGTTGATAGATAATGTATCATGAAAAATAAAACAATATTTGGTCTGAGCATATGGGATCTGGGCCTGGTTCAGGTTCCTGGCTGGCTTCTGTGTTATTTCTTGATCCATGCCAAGGCCTCTCACCACAGCTGACTTTGCTACAAAAATATTTTTTTTTTTTGTTTGCCTTAACTTTAAAAGCTGTTACTTAGTGAACTGTCTATGTTGCTGAGAAGGAAAGGAACCCGACTGCATTAAATTTTAGAGCATGCATTGTGTGATCAATATGTTTTGTAAGAATGATGTTAATGTAGCCCAGGGATAAAAGCTGGTAAAGTTTACTGTGAAGAGCTGATGGCATGATTAGAGAACAGCTCTTCTGGGAGCTTAAACTGTTTTATTCTTTAAAAAGAAGTTTAAGTTTGGCTTTAGCAGTCTGATCATAGAATTAATTTAATTTACAGTCTCTGCAGTCCAAATGTCCCCACAGGTGTCTATCTCTGAACATAGCTAAACCACACTGAAGACAGGCCAATTTCTCATCCTGACCATAAAGGTGACTGAAGCAGATGAAGACCTGTGGTCTGATCCATCTTCAGTCAGGTGTTAAGTCCACAAGAAAAAAAGGGTCAGGGACTGTGAATTAAAGCTGGTCTGGTTTATACTGGAAATATTAAGTAGGTTTATTACACTGAATGTTGTAAAAGGCATATGATAAACTACTTCATTGTAGGTTGTTAAATCTAGGTAGGCATTTTAACTTTCAGTGGCAAATGTATGCAAAGAGCAGTGAATCTGAAGAAGTCCTCTGGCTGATGGTAAAGCAGAGGCCAGCTTAGATTACTTATGGGTGAAGCTTTCAGTCCAAATGAATACTTGTGCTGCCAGTTCCTATGAAAAGACCCCAAATCTCAAAGTGAAGCTCAGCAAACACCCAAATTCACAAGGCCAAAACTAAGTGGATCAGCACACAGGAAACAGTACTAAGAAATGATGCAGGAGTCAACATGTTTGCAGAGAAAAGTGTATGGGGCTGGGGAAATATTTTCTTCAGTATTTTGGGACCTGACATTATTAGATTCTCATGAATGCTGGAGATACAGCAGCTTCAGGCTTGAGGGAATGCACTATTTTTATTGTCTCTTTGTGCTTTCCTTCGGCGTGGCATCATGTATGCATGCAGGGTGAAATCCAGAGCCTGACCTAGGAAAATGTGCAATAATAATTAAAATCATCAGAATTGCAAGAAAATCTGCTTACAGATCACAGCCTGAAAAATAGCAAGAACAAACATCAGAAAAAAGTGTAACTCTAGGTCTGAAACAAGAGAAAAAACACCAAGACACTAGAAATCACAGGAGAAGGATGGAGCAGCAATGGTACTCCCCTTCTCTTTTACATCAAACATGAGCTTGTCTCCTTGTCTCCTCTTTCAAGGTGAGAATTTGCATCTTGCCTCTGATAAGCCCTCAAGGATAGTCTCTTCTGTCTCTTTTGCTGACAAAGGTACTTAGCAAGTTCTTTTCCTCCATGTTATTCTTCACATTTTGGAGGACTTCATGTAAACATGGACAAATACCTCATTATCCTGTGCGAGGTCTCTCATTATAGCTTCCCTTTGTGCAGCCTACAGAAAGGTTCGGCTGCCTGACCTGAAGAGGTCTGCTTGATCCATTATTTGCTGCCTTGGATAACTTGGAAAAATGTCTGCACTCTACACAAAAGGCTTTCAGAAAGTCACAATGAATTATCTGTTATATGCTATGTGTGTACATATACCTAAATGTTTATAAAAATGTATTCATTGAAGAATATTTGTGTAGAGAGTCCCTTTTGCTTGTTTAGTTGTGCAAATAGCCTTACCCTGAAGATGTGCCAAAAATAAGCCTGCTGTAAAATGTGTGCTGCACAAATCCTAGGCAAGCTCCCTGTTAGAGTGAGCCCCTTTGTGCATGGGCTGTTACAGCCCATCATCTCAGCCTTCTCCTCCCAGACTGAATCTTTCCTCTTCTTTTCAGGGCTAAGTATGCTTCCAAATCAGGACGTTAATTTGCACAATTCTTTTCATACAAAAAGAGTGTTTGCCTATTTGCTGAACATTTTAACAAATATTTTAGGTTCTTTGGCTTTTTATTATTCTGTGTGACACCATCTGCTGTAGATAATTAACTTGTCTACTTCAGTGTGCTTTTTGTGGGCCTCTCTCTCTCTTAATTTTATGTTCACAGGCCACAATACTGCAAGCAATATTGGACTGTAGCTCTGCTGATGCAGCCTCTTGTGACTCCTTCTCTGACCTGGCAAGTACTTCTGGCAGAGCAATATTCACGGATCTGAATCTGATCCCAGCTGAGATGCTGGGAATTCTGGAGCCTCTGTTGAAGGCAGGAACTGCAGCTTTACTCAGTGCTGAACTTGTGCTTGAGGCAGCACATAATGAAGAAGCTCCAGTGGCCTCTTCATGAGGGGTCTAAGCCAGTGGTGATTTTGGCACTCATACTATCTTCAGTTTTGCTTGCCACCAGTACTCCATTGCAGGGACACATAACTCTGGTTCCAGAAACAAAGGGAAACATTTTCTGCAGTTGTCTGCTCTCATTACAGCCCTAAAGTTGTCAGAGAAAGAGATTAGGGCTGCCTTGTTCTTGTTTTTTTCTTGTCTTTGCCAAGAAAATGAGTTGTCACAAAATCTCAAGACCTAATCTCTTCTCATTAAGAGCCCCTCTCTGCCTGACACTTAGGGGAGTTTTAATGAGACAGACATTGATGCAGAATGAGCATGTTCTCACTGGAGCTACTCCAGTGGCAATCTAAATACTTCCAGTTCTTGGCCATGATGGAATTTAGAGATGTGTTTCTATTGAGTGGGGAAAGGGAGGCATCTATTCTAGGTTCAGCAGCCTCCAAAAATTGTTTAGGGCAAGAAATGAGTGATATAAAAGCCACCAAGCAAAACCAAAGTGGTACAAATGAATGCCCACCTTATTTACATACAGACAATGTCTTTACTTTGAAAGTGCAGTGGCCATACAACACGAGGCTTTTGGTCATCATTCAAGGTGGGAGTGGTGTCTTCACTGTCAAGAGCTCCTGGTACCAAAATAATTCTGAAAACTCTGAAGCCCACCTCTGTTTGGAAAAAGCAGGTATCTCCCCAACAGTAACTGTGTCTGGGAGATACTGTCAAAGTCCAGTGCCTAGAAATGTCCTGTGAGCTCCTGGGACTTGCTATACCACATTTAATGCATAAGAGTTTATACCTATTGTTGTAGAACAATAAATTGATGGTTTATAACATTTTCTCAGACTAAAAATTTCTCAACTAGTGGCATGGGACTGCCCTGGAAATATGTAAACATGAAAAGAATTGCTGTGTATTTCAGAGATGTGTTCACCTCTCAGCTACTTTCAGAGTAGTCCAGGGACCCTTGCAGGTGGAGCAATAATACATCTTCAGCGATTCATTGTCACTGCTCCAGTTGCATCAGTTACCTCACTGTGGTCATAAACCAGCCTTTTTAATTCTAGTTGGCTAAAGCCTTAATCTGAAAGCATGCTGTAGGCTCACAGACCTCTATAATGACAGCCAGCATGATATGAGAGCACCTGCTTTTTTGAGATGGAGCACATGGATGGCTGCGTTAAGGCGTTAGCTCAAAACTACATCCCATTGATCAACAGAAAGCTGTACTATTTCCTGCTCTTTCCCTAAATTATCAAAGCAAGTTATGTCTTTCAGAAAGGTTAGTACAACCTTTCTGTATGCAGTTCCAAGCTTCCTGCATCTTGGTGTTTTACCTGCCTCCTGATTTGGGTGTTTAAACTCTGTTTTATTTTATGACCAGGTCATTTAGGCTGGTGTCAACAATCCAACCATCATTAAAGCTTCTGTAAGGCCTCTCGTGTCCCATGCATTAGCAAAGCCTTTATCAGAGTTATCCAGAAACTGCCGAGAATGACCAGCAGCAGTGAGCAAGTAGGAAGGGACCTACACTGATCTTCATTTTGCTAATGCTGTTTTGGCTATGTGATTTAGTGTTGAGGCTTTGAAATGAAAAGGTTAAAAATGCTAATTTCTTGCTGGATCTTCAAGTCCAACAACCTGAAATGTAGGATATTTAATCCATCAAGGGACTTTTAAAAATCACCCATATTAAACATCTGACCACAGATATGTTTTAAGTGAAGGTGGAAATTAGATTTAAGTTTTACTAGAGAATAGAGAACAATGAAAAAATCCTTTTGATTTTTTAGCCTTTATAAACATCATCCCTTATTCCTCGTGCATATTCTAAAGAAGATGCAACAAGAAACTGAACTCCTCATTTTGGTCCCGGTCCTTAGCCTAGAAAATGACACTAAAATTGCAGATGGTCACTTAGGCCCTTCAGATAAAAGTGCTCATCCTTGTCCAGTGCAATCGTGAAGATCCATCAGTAAGCCAGAGTAGTTTTCCTTTCATTTTCAGACAGTGGACTTTACAGTAACCAAAGTCTTGACTATAACAGCTTCAGTATGATCAGCTGAAGTTCACCAGTCCTTCAGCTTTTTCCCACAATGGTCCTGTGTACCACAGGCTAACAAGGGAAATCTGGAATGCCTCTAGACTGCATTTTGCTATTCCTTTATGTGAGCACTCACCATTATGAGTTGAAAGTATGATACAGGTGATACTAGCTGCTCTACAGTGTCCCACAACACATAAAATGTGTAATAATTCTGTTTGGAGTTAATTGGGTAGGCACCACAAAAAATAGGACAGTGGACCTATGTTTTTGAGTTTATTTACCTTCTGCCTTTCCAAATGTTCATCCTTGATTAAACCTAGAAATGATAGCTTCAGAGAATATACTCAATATATGGACTAAATATACTGATCTTCTTGACATTAATTTTGAACCAAGAGAAGTACCTTAAATTTTATTCCTCAAAACAAATAACCAAAAAAACCTAGTTTTGTTAGACTTCAAGTCAAGAAGTTTATCTGTGGAATTCAGCACAGGAATGAAAATTTGCTATGGGAACATTACAGGCTATTGCATCTATAGATATGTTCCAAGATGTTAAGGAAAGAGGTGGCCTGCTTAGCAGGAAGAAACATTCCCTAAATTTCAAAATGGTTTCTAAGCTTAGCAATGGCTGGAAACAAATGTCTGGTGCCTTTAATAAGGGCACTAATAAGTAAATTGCTGGTGTTTGCTGACAGAAATCCCCACTGAAGGTAAGCAGGTTCTCAAAGTGCAAGGTGAGGCCTCAGCTACTCAAAATTTCATTTTGTGTACCTATCACAAAGCTCATTCTCTGCTTATGCTGTAAATATGGGCGAGTTACCTGTGCCAATGCCAGGGGTAAACATGGTGAAAATCCCTGCTGGTATGAATTTTTCTTTTAGCTCAGCATGACATCTCTGATTAGCCATAATTTCCTCTTCTTTTCCAAAATATTTTTTCAAACTCTAAACTATAGTGTAGCCTAAAAAAGTGAAATAGCTATTAGATCCACCAAAATAAGGGTGCATTTTTTCCCCTAATTTGCACACAAACATGTCCCTGTTTTAAGCCTGAATGAATTTTTGTAATTTATTAGTTCTGCAGGAGTATATTTTTGCACTTTTGCTGACTTCCAGCTTCAAATGTCAGGGAGCTGCCCAGGGAACTTAATATCCTTCCTTGTGTGGAGAAAGACTCCTCAGACTGAAGGACAATAGGTCCAAGTTTGAAACTTGGTCTGGTGTTCTGAGAAGGGTGTTCTCATTCTGCTAGTGCAACTTTGGCATGAGCAGGGCAGCAATCAAGTGTGAATGCAAAGAGGAGCAGAAATATTTCAAGTAGAGAGAGAAGCACATCAGAGAGTCAGACTTCACTTCCTTTGATTAACACTTTCATTGCACTGTGTCACTTTGGGGGTCAAAGGAGGACAATATTCCCTTCAAAAAAGCTTCGGAATGAATGATGACAAGTTCAGATTGATTGATCCAACATAAGAAACTTCTATATTTTTCTAGATGTTTTGCTTAATTGGTAACAAAGTGATATGCATGCACATTATTTATAAAGTTAGTAGAATTTAGTGCCACTCAGTATTAGAAACAACTTATTTATCAAGGTGACATTCTATTCCCTGTGTTCATTCTAATACAGGTATACAACTGCTGCAACTAATTTTATAACATTAACAAATGATTAACAGCCAGTGCAGTCATGAAGTAATGTGGTTATAAACATTTATGTGGAATCTTGTAAACTCTCATGAAAAGGTAGTGAACCAATAGCTGGAGCCTACATTGCACACATAGATGCACACAAACACACAGGTGAAATGAAAAAGAAAAGCTTTGGGAACAATGCTTTTCTAAATAGAATTAATGTCGGTGTGCATGTGCTATTACTCATAAAATATAAATCATGATGTTGACAATGTAAAGCTCCCAATTTAGAACTACATGAGTTGTTTTGCTGAACTTAAAAAAAAATCATAGAACACCCATAGCTCATGTAGAGCCACTTGTAAGGTCTGCACACTTTCCAGCCTTCCTAATTACTCTGGCATGTGGCCACAGAGCTAATCTTCCTGAAGAGCCCTCCTCCAGCCTCAACCAGCTTTTTTGGACAACTCCTACTGGAAAATTGGAGTCCTCTTACAAAACAAGTAGGGCGACAGATCCAAGCTGAGGATTAACTCAGCTGGGGCTAGAAGCACATCTTAGAGACATAGATGCTTTCACCAAGTACATAAATAACTGCTCAATTTCCCTTGTGGTGAAGTTGCTTAAATTTCATTACTTCTGCTGAAAATTATCCTTATTAGGGTTGAGAGAGATCTCCCAGGAAACCATGGCCCAAACTATTGAGGGATTTAAGAATTAAAGAAGCAGCATTACAATTTCTCCCAGACCCATGCAGAACTTGAACAACTCCTGGCCAGTGACAGAACACCCAAAACCCCTAGGAAAAGCACCCACTCCCAAGAGGAACATAGTTGCTTCTGAGGAGAGACCATGGAGTGATCCATCATCTAGTACCCAATCCAAGAGGTTTCTCTGCTCCCTTTCTCTGGTCTGCAGGATGTGACCTACTTAAAGCCAGCTCTAGAGAGGAGGAGGGGAGCTGATGTCAGCCATGCAAATCAGACTGATTTATATTCTGATGCAATCAGCCACAATCACAAAATCCATTTAGCTGGGTGAGGACTCCAGCTACTTTGTTCAATTACACAATTATCATATTCCATTTAATCCCCAAATCAATTCCTGTATTTAGAATTATTTAGGATGCTTCAGCAATTATACCTAATTAGGTTCTATCAGTAAAGTAAATAAATGATGTGATGTGCCAATCAGAGGGCAGCAATGCCAGTGGAAGGAAAAGGAGCTCCTAAGTCCCTTGCATGATGCAAATGAGTGTTTGGGTGTTATAAAACCATTTGCTATTGCATTGGTGAGAAGAAAACCACAGAGTCTAGATCTGTTATTACCCATTCAATCATTTCAGGGCTGTGCCACCTTGGACACCTACAAAGATGACTGCTCTTTTTGTTGGGTAGTTTGGCCACTTCATTTCCATGCTTAATGTTTATAAAAGGCTTTGAAGAGATAAAGCAAAGGAGGGAAATATCTGATCTTCCCATAATCAGGATCCACTGTCCTGCCTGCAGAGGGAGGTTTTCAAACCAGTTTCAGAGGAAGAGGAGCAAGCAAGAGTAGACTGCCCTAGTCCTGGAGAAGAAACCTCCAGAACATTCCCTGTCCTCACAGAAACCCCATGCAGGTTCAGTGGCTGGAGCTGTATGACAACATCCTCTCCAACCTCAAGCAACCTTTTTTTTCCATGGACAGACTGGGCTCTTCTAGGGTCTTCTGATGCACTCCAGACTTCACTGAACCAGCAGTTGTGTACAGTCTATCACCATTCTGATTATGCATTCCTAGAGGAAAAGCAACCAATTTTAAAAATACCAGCTCTGCTTTTTGGCCATTTTATTTAATTCTTGCAGTATTTTCTTCATGTCAGCTAGCATTTCTGGCTTTCTGGCACAGAAAATTATTTCTTTAATGCCATCCCATTCTGTCTTGCAGAGCAAAGGGTTTTAAAGCAGGGGCCTGCAATGCCAAAGCACAGCTTTCTACAGCTTGAGCTGAGGAGCTCAAAGCTATGACATTTTCATTATAAAGGAGCTTTTTTTAAAAAACGAAGTCTATTTCATAATCTTCCACACACATGGCATTAAGAAAAAGTAGACCTAAATGACTAGACAACATCTTTTTCATCTGCTGACCACAAATACCATGCAAACATACCCCTCTACAGAACTGCTGTGAGGGAATTCCTGGAGAGCACCATGTAATTACTAGCTGCAGTAACTGCAGTTACCTGTTAGATTTGACAGTCATTAAATTACTAGCTGCAATAACTGCAGTTACGTGTTAGATTTGACAAAATCATTAGAGCTGGTGGGTTTAAAAGTCACTATGAGACAGACTTTGCTCCCAGGCAGAGACTGTGAAGTGTTAGCCTTGGTGATGGGGCCTGGGGTGTTAAAGCCACAACACCCATATGAACTGTCGGGTCAGTGCTTGGCTCTCTCTGTCTCTCTCCATCACTTGGCTAGGGATGAGCATTGTGAGAAGAGGCTGCCTGGAGTCCTTTCTGATCAAGCTCATGTGCCCAAAAAAAAAAGGCATTTGTTCCTTTTTGGTGCCTGTTTCTTTCCCTGGAAAAAAAAAAAAAAGCAAAAGAAGCCTGAAACTCTTTTCATTTAGGCTGGTATAGGTCAGGAATGACTCACTGGGCTCAGTGTGGTAAGTGATATCAGCATTTTGTACCCTATCCAGAGCATGTAATTAAATAGCTGATGGTTAGCAGGCAATTGCATTTAATCTGTGTTCCTATAATTTGTAGTGCCATTGTGGGGGTGATTCTCTTTTGCTCTCAGACTTTCAATTTGTCTTCTTGTTGAACATTGGGAAAGGACCTCAAGTGAATGCTCCGTTTGCAGCAGAGAGGGCTTCCTGGCTGTGCTGTTTCTAGGCTTTCAAGGACGAGCCCAGCCCTTGGGCACAGCTGGGTCCCTGCCAACAGCTTGGTACAAAGATAAGCCTGAGGCCAGGGGCTGCAGTAGGTAGCCCCTTGCTTTATTTGGAGGGGACTTGGAGCAAACTGGTCTAGTGCAAGGTGTCCTTGCCCATGGCAGAAGGGTTGAAACTAGATGATCAATGTCCTTTCTAACCCAAACCATTTAATGGGTTTTATGATTCTATTATTTACTCCTGAAAGTTCAAACCCAGGTGGAGGTTTCTTCAGCTCCTGCATTTTGTGGAGGATTTACAAGCAAGTATGCTTTTCTCAGGCCTTTGCAGCAATCTCCAAATTTACCCTGACCAAGCTGACAAATAATGGGATCGGAGCAAAGAAAATAAAGGGTTGGACCACTTAAAGACAGGAAGGTGTCTTGTACTTAGAAGATGGTCTTCTGCAAGCTGACTTGTGGCAGGAGCAAAGTATGTTGGCAGTCCACATTTTTGACTTTTATTGAGCATTAACACAACATGGGGCAAAATCCAGATTCACTAAATGAGGGATATTTTGAAAGAATATGTCAATTCACCAAGAGACAAACAGGATAGGGGAGTCAGGGAAAAACTGATGAAACTTTTCAGAGGCCACCAAGAGACTAAGAATGTTGCAATCAAGATACCTTTGGAGAAATGGTGAACTCCTGCCCTGTGTCCCATGCCATAGTGAAAAATCCTGTGTACAGTGGCACCGTGTCCAGCCACTCAGCCATTTCCTGCACACATCTGACTATGGTACAGCAGAGCACCAAGCCACTGAACAGGGGTAACCTGTCTCTACATTTGGATTTTGGCATCATGGGTTTTGGGAAACCAACAAGCAAGTTTTGGAGTAGGTTGGTCTCCAAAAGTGACAGCTGGAGTCGGAAGAATTTTGACCATGGAGGATGCTGAACATGTGCTGAGGAATATATTGTGTGCTGATCTACATCCTAGAGATCATGCTGCAGTTGCTCTGGCATAGTTATTAAGAACCAGCCAAATTGATATTAATAGAAGTAAAACATTACTGCTTAATGATACTGTGCCATTAACAAAGCATCAATAATGGCAGGATGGCATTATATACATAGATAAGCCATTGAGTGTCAATAAACTAATGAGTTATATTTATATCCCTGTCCAATAATGTTTATCGATGTGGTTGTGGAAAGCAAGGGAGACTGTAGTTTTATGGGCAGGTGTAATATTAGAACTTATTGGGGTTTGTGAGCCAGAACTTCTCCCTCCATTTAATATGTCTGTTGCAGAAATCACATGCTTTTGATGGCCTTGCTCTGAGGCTGTGTGAGGCTTAAAAAGTGCTATAAAGAAAGAAATGTAGAAATATCTGATAAATCCAAATGTAACCCATTTCTCCTGTGAATGTTCTTTTAATGCTTTGCATTAATTTATCCTTCTGAAACAGTGTTTGAGTCCGATGCTTCTTATTTTTTGTATGTCCTTAGTTCAACCACCTCAGCTCTCTTCTTTCTTCCTGAAACTTTTATGAAGGCCACCCCTGAAAGGAATATATTACACAGACTTATGAATGTTAGAACTTTATAAAAGCAATCAGCCAGGAAAACTGGCAGTGAAGCACAACGTGGAAGGTCTTCTCAGATACCTTGCAGCACCCTGACCTGGGCATATACTTTTTCCCATCCAGAAAAGGATTTCTGATTGCTAGGCATTGGTGCCTCAGAAGAAAGAGGATTGCTGGCACCACAAAGGCTTTTGGGTGCTACATGAATATGAGTCATGTATAAACACCTTAGAGATGTGTGTGGCTGACCAGTGCTTGAGAAAAAGCTAAGCAGTTCTTAAATAACCACTGTGAAACTTTTAATGCCATCAACTTAGACCCATTCAGTCTTTAATTAAAAACTGTTTGAATTAATACATGAACAGTGCTGGGGAAGGGCAATTGGAATACCCCTGTGGTAGGGAAGTGTTTCAGAAATAGAATGTGGACTCTGTCTCTCTCTCTTTTCTCTGCATGTAGGACACCTGGTGGATTGGGTCCCTTGGGGGATGCAAACAGATATTTGATACTTGTTAGTCTTGGATGTGGCACTCTGGAAAACTCATGCAATTGGGCCTCTAGGAAGCTCTGGTGATCCAAAATGAGCATGCTGATTGATTTTAAGTGTTGGAAAGAATGTTGCTTGTGTTGCTCACTGAGCCTTGAATGCCAAATATCTACCCAAACTGGGTTGTAGTCCAGATGGTCTTGCCCCGAGGTAATCTGTCATAATCTGAACTCACTCAATTGCTGTAATTTATATGAAATGATAGCTTCACTCCATCCAGAGGTATGTTGATGAGAAGTGACCTTGTGTCTAATTCTCAATAGACAGGTATAATATAAATAAATAATGATAATATAAATCTCTGCTGTTTGCAATGCCTACTGCCTTGGATGGAAACCAGAGAAAAGGCTCTGGAACTGAAGCAAACCTGTCTCTCACTGTGGTGCATCATTGTGCTCTACCTCTGCAGGAGCTGGTGGGGAATCCACATGTTCTTTCTCTTGCTGTTTCTGTTCTGGGTCACATGGGAATATTGGTCAGGCTCATCCACAGCTGCTGGCTTTACAGCAGTAGATTGTGTGACTTCAAGGCAGAAAGAAAAAACAGCCCTTCTCACTCCTAATGTCATCAAGCCTACACCCAACTGATTTTTAAATTGTAAAATAAAATGACACCTGCAGTGTCAGACAGATTTCATGAAAAGCCTGAGAGAACCTGTCTGTAAAAGGCTCCTGATGGCAACTTCTGAACTGCTTTCCTGCCCAACTTACTTACCCTGTCATGCTGGACCAGCAGCAGCCTCTGAGGGGAGATGGAAACCCCTGATCTGTTTCTGCACACTGCTCCCCAGGCAGCTCATAATGTTCTCCTGTCTCTAGCACAGAAGGTTGTAGCTGGCAGGCATGTGCTACCTATGAAAGGCTTAAGATATATGAATGCTGTGGGTGTGTCTGACCTTTATCTCTGTGCAATGGTGGAGACATTTATTACAGATTCCCTCACTTTCCACACATTTCTATAAAAAATAATGGGGCCTCACACACAGGTGCCTCTAGTCCTTCCTTTCATCTGAGAAGTGATAGATGCAACAAAGTAGCTAATTAAACATTTTGCTGGTGTGACATGCACAAATAATAGAGATTTCTAATGACAGTGCTGTCGTAAATGAAGGAGTTAATGTATTCTGATGGCACCCAGACAACGCAGATCAAACGATCAACCTGCATCTTGTTTTCTCTCCCTAGCATCCCTTTTTCCCCTACCTGAATTCGTGTTGCTCCTCCAGGCAGACCAGATCAAGGAGTTAAAGAAGATAAGATCTGTCCCAGCTGAGTATCTCAGTAGAGAAAACTTTAAAATATTAAATGTCAGGTCATGATCCTCCCGAGCTGCCTGCAGATCCTGCCCCCAGGAAGAGGATTGGCCCCACTGTACTACAGCCTCCAGAACCCCTCCTCAAAACCATTTGTCTGTATCAGAGTGTGTAGGGCAGGGAGAAGTGTGGTAGAAGATAGAGAAGAAAAGACACAGCTACAGACACATGAATTCATGTCCAAGCACAGCTCACCAGGCAGCCAGCAGGACAGGAAGAAGTGGAATCACCATCTGGCTGGAGCAATATGAGACTTTTATTGTTTTCCTCTGTTACTGACAAGCTAAAAATAAAAACTGTGGGAGGCAAAGGATAACTGGTGAACCTTAGGGGCATAGTCTGCTCTGCTTTGTGCCATTCTAAATACTGGCTTGAGCTGAATGAATCACCCTGCAGATGCAGCTGGGCACAACCTGCTGCAGAATTTGGCCCTAGAAGGCTGTAGAAAACCAGATTTTGCTGCTGCTGCGGGGTGATATTGCAGAAAGAAGTGTGTTAATTAAGCCGCGAGTGGCATTTTTATTAAGAGTCTGAGAGTAAATATGTTACTTTAACTCCCACCTGGTGCGTGCATGAATTTAGTGCTCAAAGAGTGTGTTGACAGAGCTGGAGGTTGAATTCTCTTTTTGGAATGTTCTAATACCATCATCAACACTGCTACTGTCCTCCTAATGAGTCCTAGTAGCATCCCAGGACAAGAACTTTCACCCACAGAATGGACTTGGCCTCATGAAATCAATAGGGTGATAATCATGCCTTCTCTTACCTTTCCTTCTCTTCCTGTCCGAGACTCTCTAATTCCAGATTTCAAAACTATTTCCAGCCCAGTACTTTGCTGAATTGAAGCCTATCCCAAGAAGAGTTGTGGTTTTATCAACCACAATTTTCAGTGTTTTCTACTGAAAAGCTGAATGCACGGAGACATTTCCAGACCAGATGTAGTGAGGACATTCATTAATATATGCCTTTGGGCCTGGTTTATTTCAGATGTCACGGGAAGATAAATGCTCTTAACATTTCTCTCGCTTCAGGTGGTGTGGTGGGTTGCTATCCCAGCAGAGCCATGCTGGAACTGAGAGAAAATTGGATTGTGGAGATCCAGGCAGGAGCTCAGTAGCTGATGGCTAATAGACACTGTTACTCTTGGTCAAATGCATGCAGGAACTGCTGCTGTTTTCAGAGGCAGCAGGTGCAGGGATGGTGTGTCCTGCTTTGAGCCAGGGTGGTTCTGTCTCTCTCTCCTTCCTGAAACTCTACCTCTCTGCTGCCACCTTTCATTTCCTGGAGTCCAGATCTGTATCTCTGCCTTGAATCCTTATCCTGTCTCAAGGTACACCAAGGATCTTGGGACTTGCACATGCCCCAGGTGACAATCTCAGCTGCCTTTGGAAGCATCTCCATGAGGACCTTGCACAATGGATCTGAACAGGGGGCAGCATAGATTTAACATGAACCTTGAAGACACAGACTAGCTTGGCAAGAAGACCCCTTACACACAGGCACACCTTTGGGCACACACATTCAGTTGCACACATTTTTTATTCACAACAAATACTTTAATCTTTTTGTATGAATAAAAAAAAATTTAGAAAAAACCAAAGCCAACAAAAATACCCCAAACCCAACCCCCCCAAAAAGCCAAGGTATTTTCGTATAGGAAAGGTGCTGCACCAGAAATCTTCCATCAGAAGACTAAACCAGTGGGAATTTCTGTAGCAGCTCAGAAAAGTTTCCTGTCTATTTACTGATCCTTTGAATGATCACATCCCTACCTGTAATGTTTTCCTTTATGCTGTTTTTTTGCTGTTACATGTTGTCATTAAGGCACAATAGATATAGAAGATTAGATTCTTGTGTCTGTAGTTTGAATGTCAGGTAGTGCCTTTCTCTTTGTGTGTGGCTTAGACATCAGGTAGAGCCTTTCTCTTTCTTTCAGGTGTAATTATGAATATTCTCAGTTGTCTCAAATACTGTCCAGGTGTTCACCTATAAATATTCACAAATCATTGTTGTGTGTGAGCATAAATCTGCACTATCTAAGCATGAATGTGAAATTGTCCAGCTAGGTCATGAATATTCATTGTCTAGATAGACTCTGAATTGCCAATAAACTGTCTCCCATTTTAGCAGCTTAATCTACGTTTCTTTCACAATCAATGACGACCCCACCCCAGCTTTACAGAGTAAGCGTGGAGACAGTAAAAATTATCATCATGAGCAGTAGTTACTCGTGGTAAAAGCATAAACTCATTCTGCATTTCTTTCTCGGTGTATAAAATGAGCAGGGACATGGCCCATCAACCTACACTCCATATTTCATACTGTGTGTTTTCACCCTCGGTTTTCTCTGGGCTCAACTTGTTTTCTTTCTAAGTTAGAGCACCACTGTCTTCCTCTCAGAACCACAGATACAGTGTATATGGGTCTGTTTTATTTTAAATTGCTGTAAAAAACCAGCTCTGGTGCCAAGCAATCAAGAATTAATCCCAGAATGTCTAGGAGAAGTGTAAGGTCCTGCTTCTTTCTGTGGTTATGCTAGAGCTGTCATGGAAACCAGGAGGGACTGTGTTGCTCCCAGACTGCTTGAAAGCTATTTGGTGCCACTGAAAATTCACCAGGAGCTATGTTTTTCTGCTCCACAGAGGACCCCTGTCTCACCTAGTAAAGTTCTCCACACATCATCTCCACAGTGTCAGATACCCACACCTTAATGCAGGATTTATAGGAGGAAGATAATATGTTCTATTAGACCCTTTGATGGAATTGGAAAAAATCAAAGTTTTGAGCTTTTACAGTGCTCTCAAAGCACTTGAGGGTTGTTTTGTTTAGTTTTGGGTTGTTTTTGCCCAGAAGAGAAGACAAAAATGTCTAGATCATGTGTACATATCTGCTATGTTTAACCTGTAGATATCTAACTTTAAAGGAAGTATTTCTATTCTTTGTGCCTTTAATCCTTTTTGTGGAAGTGGATAGTATTAATTGACCTATTCCATGAGCTGAGGAGGAATATGCTGTAGCATGGGGTGTTCAGAGGTGGAAATAGCAAATATGAGGAGGCTATGGACACTGTAGCTAAATTGATAGACTAACCAAAACTACCAGAAACTCTGGATCAGAGCTTTTCCCAATAAAATTAATGTGAATTTAACTCACTGACCCAAAATTCTGGTCAAGCTTGGATATGACAGTGGGGTTAGAAGGTTTTAACTGGTTAGAAATGGGTTTAAAATGTTACAATGCTTTGCCCCTATTCACCGCTGTTCAGTCTCTCATAATGGTATCTCCTGGGGGCAGCTCCTGAGCTTTCTCGGCTTTTCTGTGTAAACCCAGCCCCAGCAAACTGTCTATTACACCCATAACCGAGAATGTTCTATGTCAGTTATGATAGTCCCCTCAATTATTGGTTTCACCCCCAAAATCCTCCTCCCAGGTACCCCAAATTCACTGCTGAGTCGCCCCACGGGGCGGGGAGGAGCCGCCCTGTGGGGCGGGCAGCCTGGATTTTAAAAGGAGTTCGCTCCTCTTTGTCCTCAGCTTTTCCCGCGTGTCCATTCAGGTTGCACACTCCCCCCCGCTCCGGGCAGTGGCGGTGCGCTGCTGACCTGACGTTAGAGCACCTCCCAGCCCAGGCTGGCCCCGCGCCAAGTCAGTGCCGGCGCCACTGCTGCCTCTGCCACGAGCCTGAGCCTGCCGCTTCTGCCCGCTCTGTTGACGTGGTGACGCTGGAGCCGATCCACCCCGTTCCGCGGCGGTCCCGGCGGGCTGTGTCGAGCCCCGCGCAGCACCCACCGCTCCTGACGGGCTCCCACCGCTCCTTCAGATGGCGCGTGCCTCCACTCCACCCCGACACCATCTCGAACAGCCGGAGCCCACTCGTCCCACTCCTCCGCGGTCCTGGTCAGGCGGCAGTGAGGCGAGCAAGCAGCAGCGACCTCCTGCTGCTGCCCTAACACCAGACCACAGTGCAGCTCTTCCTGCAACAACCCTGGACCGTCCCGCACCGCCCAGACTGCTCCCACCGCTTCCCCGGCAGTTCAACTGTTACAAATCGTGCACAGGACTTCCCCTCACGGTGGGGTTGCCCTGCAATGCCCGTGGGTCGGCATGACCCGTCTCCCAGCGCGGGGAATAAAGCAGCTTGGAAAACCATGTAAGAGAGCCCTCCCTCCTTTCCTTTATCCCTGTCTCTGGTGCGAGTCCCCGGACTGGCCATATCGGCTGGTCTTGACCCCGTCGAGCCTGGCTGAACCGCTACCTTTGCCCACAGGTGGCATAGGCAGAGAGCGGCCATACTTGACAGTTCGCCGAGGGGAGGCGGGGGTTGGAGCTAGCCGGCATCTAGATTCGCTCCCCCATCCCGAGACCAAGGCCAGGTGTCACTTGGATCTATATATCTTCTGCATGGGCTTCTCCCAGAAGGTGCTGTTAGGTGAAAAACCCTATGAAAGCCCAGTGCAAGAAAAGTAGTAATCCATGCATAGTATTGGTGCAAAATATTCCCTTGTGTTTCATTTGTCTTGCCAGGATGATGTACTGCTTTTTTGTCTCTCTCCTTAAGAAACCAAAAAGGTGACAGGCACAGGAGAAGTGGAAAGGAGGTGAAATGACACATATTTACACTTGTGTTTCCAGTGCCCAGAAGTGAGTACTTGTGACTTTCATTGAATTAATGTGGGAAATTATCCTCCATGGTAGTTTAATTGAAACTCAGAACGTTATGGTTCTCTCCATCTGAAATACATCCGGACCACCCAATCCTTGCATTTCCTATTTTATTTCCTCTTCAAAACGCTTTCTTGGTAGTGCAGGGCAGGAATCACATAATCATAGAAAGATTTGGGTTGGAAGGGACACGCAATGGTCAGGTTGGGTTCACTTATTCCAGATTCTTCTAGTGTCCTTTTAAGGTGTGAGTAAAAGGAAAATTGTGCCATACCAATCAGGAGCCTGTAAAAGCTAGCAGCTGCTGCCTAAAATCACAAAGATGTCATTAAATAAGCCGACAGTGTTTGCTTTGGTAGAACAATTGTTCTAACATGCTTTTTCCTTGAGGAAGGATTTCTTGTAGAGGAACTATGTGCAGTGAAAATTCTCTGACTGACCATCAGCTGCAATGTTGATATCAGTAATACCAACAACACAGTACATTTCAGAAGAGCACTGTCCTGCTGCTGGAGGAGATATGTCCTAGTTTAGGGCAAATTTGGGAGAAAATCCCCAAAGGGGCCCCTTCAGAAAAGCCAACCCACACGGCCCCTCCCCCCAACTAGGGTTCGGAACAAAATTCCTCAGAGAGAAGTGGAAAGAACCTGTTTATTTAACAGGCAATGCACCCCCCAACACACAAAATGAACAATACTGGATGACAAAACTCTTTCACTGTTCTGAAGAGATCTCAAATTCAGACAGTCTCTCTGGGGAGTGGTCGCTCTGTTATCAGCCTCTCTGGTGCTGGGAATGGCTGCTGCAGGGCAGGCCACAAAGTGCAGGGTCTCGGTGTTTCCCAGGTACCAGTCCAGAGCAGGTTCGTATGGTTCCAAGGAAAAGGAAAAAAACCCAAAAAACCAAAGCAAAACAAAAAAACCCAAACCAAAATAAAACAAACAAACAAACAAAAAAAACCAGTCCAGAAAAAAATTCGGACTGCCTAGCTAAACTAGCTAACAAGAAGCAAAAGCAAGAGAGAAAAGCAGAAGCCAGAGCAAAGCAAGGGCAAAAGCGAAAGAGAGCAAAAAAAAACCCAAAAAAACCAAAAGCAGCCCTATGTACAGTCTCACCGTCGGTGTGGGAGTGAGCAGGCTGATAACAAAACAAACTTCGTTTTTCAGAGCCGGTCTCGAAGGTACAGAGCATAATATCCAGCATAACAGAACAGATGATTGGGGATACAAGCATCATAACATCACCCTAGGACAAGATACCATTTACAAAGGAAAGTCCTTGACCTAGAGATCAATTAAACCTAACTGCTGTTGCCATTTGTTCTGTTTGTCATTGTGGAAATTCAGGGTGCCCTGATTTTCCAGCTCACCACTTTTTTTTCCAAGTAAGTGCAGCTGGGCTCTGACAGAAAGCAGGGTGGAAAGCAGTGAAAATCCCTAGATATTTGGTCAGATGCCTGTTCTCAATATCTGTATCCTTTGCTGCAACCCAAATAACTTGTTCAAATTCTTTCCAGCTTTCACTTGCAATGATGGCCATGCTTTGTGCTAGTCATTTGTCATAGAGAAAAAACCATAAAAGCTTGGACAGGCAAGAGACATGGGCTTCATCAAACAGAGCGAAGATACTGCCTGACAGTAAACAGCACCACATTGTACAACACCTTTGGCTCATGAGAGAACAGAGAGTGGCCTGAAATACCTTTAGGGGGAAGAGGAGGGTCAGGGAGAAAAAGAACGAATGGTCTTAAGAGCTTTCCAGGGTTAAAGCAGAGAGGAACTGTTTACAACTCACACCTGCAGGATGGTGACAAGTTGAATCACCTTTTTAAAGAGGAAACTCTAAAAACCTTAGAATAAGAAGAAAAAAAAAAAAGAAAAAAAAGGCCATGCCTCTTCATGAAAAAGCCAATAAACTAAACCCCACAGGAACAAGGGTGATTCTGACAGGATCCTGCCTGTGGCCCTGGAGGGCATTAGTTCTGCAGGCTTGGTTTTACAGCAGCAGGACAGAAAAGACTATATTTGTGTGAGGAGTCATAATTTATTTTCAAGAGTCATACAAGGTTTGACTTGAAGCTGTGAAGAAGTTTATGATTACACCTCTCTGAGACTCACAGGATCTGAACAGTGTAGATGCTTAGAAATATATAATTACTTCAAATAATGCTTCACATCCTAAAGCTGCTACCTCACAAGTGACTTCAACCATCTTGGGTACTCATGGCTATAGCACATGGTAATTCAGGCTGGCAGTTGAGAAATTCTGTGTATGCTCCAAATATTAGTAAATCCTGCTGACGGCTGGGTTGGAAGCTAGTGGGAATAACAGGTCTGGCTGCAAAACCCACTCTGGGGTGTAAATTGAACACAGAAAACACAGAAAAGCCAGGACAACTATGTAAAGCTAGGACTCATTAAAAGGACAATTTTGTCTCCTGAATGCCAGCACAGAAGCAACTGTTCTGCATGGCCTGAAAAAGAGGCCTGTATGACAGAGCCAGAACACAAACAGCACAGAAAATGTTCTCCTCAGCTGTGCTTAAATCAGGGACTCCAAATCTTTCCTTCCAGGGAACTATGTTTAATCTGGCACATTGCTTGAGAATAATCAAAGGCTCAGTGGTCCTAATGCCACAATTTTGAAGTGACAACAGGAATTGTTATTAAGGGGGGGGAATGCTCCTTCTGAACATATTTGTAGAAGCCTTCATGTGATGAGATGCTGTATTGGGCTTGCACGGTCAGGTTTTGGTGGTTTGGGGAGGGGGCTTCTGTGAGAAGCTTCCAGAAGCTTTCTCCATGTCCAGCAGAGCCAGTGCTAGCTGGCTCCAAGATGGATGTGCCACTGGTCAGGGCTGGGCCTATCAGAAATGGTGGTAACGTCTCTGTGATAACATATTTAAGAAGAAGGGAAAAAAAAAAGGTTGTGAGAGGAACAACTTTGCAGACACCAAGGTCAGTGCATAAGGGTGGGCAGGAGGTGCTCCAGGCTCTGGAGCTGAGATTCCCCTGCAGCCCATGGTGCAGTCCATGGTGGAGCAGCTGTGCCCCTTCAGCCCATTGGAGGTCCCTGGGGATGAAGAGATCCACCTGCAGCCTGTGGAGGAGACCCACACCAGAGCAGGTGGATGCCTGAGAAGAGACTGTGGCCCCATGGGAAGTCTGTGCTGGAGCAGGGTCCTGGCAGGAACATGCAGACCCATTGAGAAAGCTCACTCTGGAGCAGGTTTCCTGGTAGGACCTGTGACCCCATGGGGGACCCACATTGGAGTAGGCTGTGCCTGAAGGACTGAACCCCATGGAAGAGCGACCCACACTGCAGCAGTTCAGAGAGAACTGCTGTCCATGAGACAGACTTGTGCTGGAGAAGTTCATGGAGAACTGTCTCCTGTGGGAGGGACTCCATGGCAGAGCAGGGAAACAACTCTCCCTGAGCAGGGGCAGGAACAAAGTGTGATGAACTGACCATAACTCAAATTCCCATCTCCCTGTGCTGCTGGGGTGGGGAAAGTAGAAGGATGGAGGGGTGAGGGGAAGATGTATTTAAGGTCTGTTTTTACTTCTCATTATCCCGCTCTGATTTTCTTAGTAATAAATTAAATTAATATTTCTAATTTGAGTCTGTTTTGCCTGTGATAGTATTTGGGGTGTGATCTTTCCTGGTCTTGTCTCAACCCATGAACTCTTTGTTATATTTTCTTTCTGTCCAGTTGTGGAGTGATAATGTATCTTTGCTGGGTGCCTGCCATCCAGCCAGGGTCAACCTCTAAAAATGCTGTTGTTTAAGAAGGATGCACACACATGTCCTTTGAACCATGTTTCATTTGCTGNATTCCCATCTCCCTGTGCTGCTGGGGTGGGGAAAGTAGAAGGATGGAGGGGTGAGGGGAAGATGTATTTAAGGTCTGTTTTTACTTCTCATTATCCCGCTCTGATTTTCTTAGTAATAAATTAAATTAATATTTCTAATTTGAGTCTGTTTTGCCTGTGATAGTATTTGGGGTGTGATCTTTCCTGGTCTTGTCTCAACCCATGAACTCTTTGATATATTTTCTTTCTGTCCAGTTGTGGAGTGATAATGTATCTTTGCTGGGTGCCTGCCATCCAGCCAGGGTCAACCTCTAAAAATGCTGTTGTTTAAGAAGGATGCACACACATGTCCTTTGAACCATGTTTCATTTGCTGCACCCCTTCCCTTCCCTTCCCTTCCCTTCTCCCCTTGAGGGCATAACATGGCCCGTAACATCATGGCCCTGCATCTGGGACAAAATCTATGCCTTTGAGAGTATTTGTTCCCCCGAAGTCAGAGTAGCCCCATAAGAGACCTGTTTCCAGAGCATTACACTGAATATGGCTTTTGACTCCCTTTTCATGAATATTTTCCTCTCCATGAATCCAAGTCCATGAAGCTGTGAAAATGGCTTTACTGCACAGCAAAAGGGGCTACATTAGATATAACCTATTTAACCATTAATGTAGAAAACAGAGGAAACCTCAAAGACTGTTGAATTACATGTACAGGGATTGCCCGTCTGTTTTCCCTACAAATAAATATTTACTACTTTAGAAATTGTCAAATACTATTAGCAAACACTTCCACTGAAGAAGTTGATGAGAAGTTGAACACTGATTTAACTGGGAAAAAATGTGGCCTTCTGTTGGGTGAGGATGCTCAAGATGGTAATTTTACAAAGATAAGCTGTCATGAGAAGTATTTAAATAATTTGTATTTTCTGAAGTTTCCAGACAAAATCATCTGCTGGAGTTTTTTTCATGCTTCTGCATGCAGGGGCAGAACTTGTGTTCTCACCTTACAAATAAGGGGACTGTAATTTCTGTATTCTTTCTGTGTTTAAACTGATGGAGAGCTGAGGAAGAAGGGTGACATTGACAATGTCCTTTTAACATTTTGATTGGCAGGTCTCTGCCTCCTATCACTCACAATACCCAGAGAGAAAGCTATCTCATTAATAACAAAGAAAGAAAAAAAAATGAAAGCTACTGCCTTGTGTTGTCTGAATGCAAGTTGTAAGATTTTGCTGACACCTGCAAGGTGGAATAAACACCTGCATTAGTCTGTGCAGGTGGTTCTTATTTAAAAGTTAATAAGTCAGCCTTCATTCAGCAAATCCCCTTGTCATCTCCCCCAGGATGAGAGCGATCAGTGACATATGTTGTAGGCTACCAGGTACTACGGGCTACCCAAGCACAGGGAGCATCAGGCAGAGTATCCTTTAGCTGGCAAACAGGAAAGGACAGGTTTGCATTGCTGCAGAGCCCATGTAGATGGCTTTGCGTGAGCAGTAGGGGCACCTAAAAGGAGAAGAGCCCAGCCTGGTGATGGCACTGCCCTGTGACTTGCTCAGAGGAGGAGATGCATCTCCGCTCACCCCAGAGACCATGAGCAGTGGAGGCATCCTGTGGGGTGCATTGCTGGGGACTGGCTGAAAACAGAAGGTTCAGGGTGTGCTGGGGATGTGCCATGGAGAAGGAGAACTCTCACTGCAGGAAGCAAACTAATTCAGATGCACCAGCAGCACAGCGCTTCCCGCCTGCCTGCCAAGGGCGATGGCAAATCCAGCTGCCCTTTCACAACCTCCAAAGCAGCACACAGCACACAACAATAGAGAGAGAAATGAAAGCCCGTCAAATAAAACTGAGGAGCACGGAAATTAAAACTGAAGGGAGAAGTGAGGAAGAATTGCCGAATAACCTTTTGAAGCTGGTACCTTCAGACATGTGTGACAGTTCTGGGTGGCGAGCTGCAGGCATGGATACCTGGAGCAGTTCAAGCTATGCTTTAATTAAGTTACCTGTTTTTATTAAAGTGCCGCAGATAATATCCTCCTTGCTCAAGTTTGCAGTGACACTTCTCTGTTCTTCAGACTAAAGCAGATTCAGCTTGTTGGTTGGTTTTGTGGAGTGCTTTTTTTTTTTTTTTTCTTTTTTTGAATCATTATGTCACATGTTCCCTTTAGGGAAAAATAAAATGAAAAACCTTACCTATTCTATGATTATAATTCAGGTTCATCTTCCTTGGACTGTACTTTTTCTTCCTCTGTATATATATATGTAGGAATTATTAAGTGAGAAGTTAGAAGGCAGAGGAGGTTTGTTGCTGCTTTTTTCTAGTGCTGTTTTGCTCAATGGACCTTAGCAAAATTTTTTTAGTCACCATTCCTTTCCCCAGTATTCCCTTCATCGTTAAGAAACCTCATGCTTAAGACAATCTCGGGGAGATTTCCAGGACAGAAGTATGAAAATCTTGGAAAATTAACACCTTTCTCTGCAGAATGAGCAATAGCAGCTCAAAAGATCTACTCCCCAGCTTACTGATGGGCCCTCTCCTCATACAGATTAATCATCTCTTAGAAAATATTGGCTACTTTATCCATTCACTTCATGTTCTGCACACAGTTTATGAGTGGTTGTCAATATCTTTTTAGTGTTTTTGACCACATCATGTCCACACTAGAGGGGTCAATGTGTATTGTTATATGTTTCTAGCAGATATTATTAAATAGAGGATCTCACTGCAAAGCCTAATTTGAGCCTCTATGGAAATTTTGGGTAGGTGTTCTGTCCAGCAACTGATCACCAGAGCTGGACACCTCTGTTGTATTTCCAGCCCCTTCAGAACCCTGTATCTGTGTGTCTTTGCTTCCAGTTGGTTTGGGTGGTGGTGTCCTTTGGGAAGGAATTAATTTTTTGTGGGAGTGTGGTAGTTTGCTCAGAGTTTGGGACTTCTGACCCTTCTGTGATGTCCAGCACTACCTACATTGTGTCTCACCACCTGGTGGTCTATCACATCGACATGGGCTTGTTTCAATCAGATCAGCTCCTTTCTCTGTGCTGTCCCAAACTTTTTAAAGTTTTTTTTTTTCTTCCCCTTGGATGCAGAACATAGCATAAGCCATGAAGAGTTCTCAGGGTCTTCGGCTTTTACACTACTTTGTCTTCCAGCATAAAGTCCCTGTTTCTCTGGCTGAACCACAACAGGAACCTTCAGGCCACAAAGCTGGGGTAAATAATAACTTCTAAATTAATCTGAAAGCAAGATGACTTCAGTTACAGCAATCTTTTTCTTACTGCTTAAATGCAAAATGAAAGTGATCCACACCCCACTGGAAATGCAGGTTACTTTTTGAAGAATGACATTTTATGGTACCATCCTTCTCTTGACAGCTTAAAGGAAATACCTGAAAAGGAAGCTGTTGTATTACCTACTGTGCTTTGTACAGCAGCCTGGGTTCTTTCTCTGTTTCCCCTGTTTTCCCTGGAAAAAGAATTTGTCTTCTCTTAAATAAATGCCAAAGATGCTGCTAAATAAGTGCCACTGTCTGACTCTGTTCTCTGAAAGCTCCCTGATCCCACTCTATTAAGTTATGGAAGGTCTATCCCATAGCTTAAGACCATCCTTGTATTACATGCTGAGTGGACTTCATGATCCCCTGGGCTTGAATACGTTTGTGTGCTTAACGTGAAACCTGCTGCCTGCAGGTCAGGTCTGTGGCAGGAGGACAGGCAGGGCACAAAGCCATGCTAATGTCCAGCTAACCACTATGGACAGTCCTTACTGAGGGGTGATAATGGCTCTTTCTTGGAGGTGAGAACAGTTACTTGGTAAGAGCAGGAAGAATGAGGGATCCCCATGGGAACATATAGCTGATCTAGATATGGGGTCAAACCTCTTCTAGCAGCTTGATCTTACAAAGATGAGGGAGCTGCAGCTGTACCAATGTCTAAAGAACATCAGCCCATGCAGCAGTATTCTATGTGGGCTGCTTCCCCAACATAGTATAATAGATGTATTTGCTGGAGGAAAACTGAGAAAATGATGTGGTGGGCTGACAAAGCAGGTCTATCACCCCCATCGTCATCTGGACAGGAGAGAAAAAAATAGAACAAATAACTTCTGGGTTAAGATAAGGGCAGGGAGAGATCACTCATATATTACTGTTATTGGCAAAACAGAATTGGAGAGATTAGTTTAATTTATTACCAATCAGATCAGAGTAGGTTAATAAGAAATAAAACTAAATCTTAAAATACCTTTCCCCACTCCTTCCTTTTTCCTGGCCTTAACTTTATTTCTGACTTTTGGTACCTTCTCAACTGCACAAAGGGATAGGGTATGAGGGTTGTGGTCAGTTCATCACATGTTGTCTTGCTGTTCCTTCTTCCTCAGGGGGAGAAGTCCTCACACTCTTCCTCTGCTTCAGTGGGAATCCCTTATTCAGGGTGCAATTCTTTCCCGGTGTGGTCCTGAAAAGATCCTTCTCCAGCATGGATTTCCCACAGGGTCACTTTCTCCTTTGGGCATCCACCTGCCCTGGTGTGGGGTCCTCCACAGTCTCCACGTTGATGCACCTGCACCATGGGCTGCAGGGGAATCTCTGCTCTGGTGCCTCAAGAGTCTCTTCCTGCTTTTTCACAGACCTTGGTCTCTGCACCATTGTTTCTCCCACCTCTTCTCACTCTTCTCTCCAGCTGCTGTTGCACAGTGGCTCCCCTCTCTCCCGACCCCCAATTAAATATATTATCCTGGAGGTGCTACTGCTGTCACCGATGGGCTCAGCCTTGGCCAGCAGTGGGTCTGTCTTGGCAGATGGCACTGGCTGCGTCAGACATGGCAGACATAGCAGCTCCTCGCAGAAATTACATGTATAATCTCCCTGCCACCAAAACCTTGCCACACAACCCCAAAGGTGACGAAGTTGCATCCCCACCTGGTGTAAACTGGGGAGTCTCATTGGCTTGAAAAGCTTCCTATCAACTCAGAGCAGCTGGGTATCTGGCCGCAAAGCTGCTGCTGCGCTGTCAGTTCTCTGGGTAGTGTGGCTAAACCTACAAGAGGGCAAGCACCCCTTGAACTTGTAGATCACACTTCCTTGGCATTGGAGGTACCTCAGATAACTGTAATGAAATTGTTCATAAGATGAAACATAAAAGTCACAAGCCTCTTTTAAAATTTTGGCTTGGAAAAGGTGCCTATGTGGCTGGGTATGCTGGGATATCTCCTACTTCTCCACTTACACAGGGAGGGCTGTGTTTTCTGGTGGTGATTAAAAAAGAGAAAAACCTGAGTATTTCCAAAATCATCTCTGAACTCCCACAAGGCCAGCTTAGATGGAGAGGCTTCAGCAAATGGAGAATTATGCAGTGTACTGAGAAAGGCACGGGAATTCTCTGAAGACTAATTCAGCCAGTGAGTCACCCTGTGGGCTTCCCTGCTTCCACCTTCACCTGCAGAGACTCCTCATGCCCTCTGTTTTATCTTCCTAAGGTAAATGGCTCTCAGCATCCTATCCCCTTCCTATGCCTTTTTTACAGCAGAGCTCAGCTGGAATATATGGGGGAACAGGCCATTTCCCCTGTCCCATTCCTATCTCCAGAGCCTAAAAGATGTCATGGTGATGTTAGTCCATCTGTTCTCCTTACTTAAGGAAAGTGAATTTTGATGTACTAAGTAATAAAGACCCAGCCACTTTTTTTTTTGTTTTCTTTCTAGATTCATAAGCTCTAATTTTTATCTTGTCACTTCCTGGGGTCCCACAGAGAATACTACAGCCACAGCATCACATTCTCCCATGAATCTACCTCCCCCCTTGTGACTACAGCTGTTTCTGTGCTAATTACCCTGCCTAGCTCTGTTGGTTGAGTGCTTTTGTTATTAAATAAACACTGCTGTTCTATCAGCCTCTGGTGGATTTCTGGAAGTACTATCCAAACTCTTGGAACATCCTGCTACCTCTGCCTCTTGTGGGATAGATGTATGGAATATGATTTCCTAAGGGTCTGTATTTTCTCTGTTAGCGTTGCTCAGGAGGAGAGGGTATTAGGCACTTTTCCCACCTGTGTAGGAGGGCTAAAATGCAAAATATATATTCTCTGCTTCTATAGGATGAAGAATGTCTTTGAAAAATGGTGGTCTTCCATCATGTTTTGGTTGGGGATGTATGCAAAAAAAAGACCTGCAAACCCGACTCCAAATGGTTTCTACACCCAGTTAGTGCAGCTTCAACTCAAAAGGGTCTTGCTATCTGCATTCTTCTTGGGTGTGTGAAAGGTGCTTTTGTTTTTCTAGCAGTGTTTGATTTTGGCTTTGCTGGTAAATTTTCCAAAGTCAGGGAACTGGGCTTAACCTTTGCAAATTGAACCAGCCTCTGATAATTTAACCCAGACTGTTTTACAGATTGTTGCCAGAGATGATTAATCTGCCTCTGGAATTTAGTGGGTTGCTCCAGAGTTATTGTGTGTTACAGCTGGTTGAATAATGAGGAAGTCTGGATGACTCTCCTCCTGAACAAGATTCATGGCTATTCTCAGAAGCATTGCAACTTGTTATTCACCAATATCCCAGTGACTGCTGGGAATTTATGAAAATGTTTGCAAATTTTAAATGGTTGAAGAATGCATTCTGGAAATTAGTTATTTGCTATTTGTCATACACTGGCCTCCTTTTTGGAGGCATATCTCACATAAGTTTCAGTCATTGAGTCCAAGAACAAAAATTATGCCATATGACTATTCACATATCATGAGTGACTGGGAACCAAAGTGAGCCATTTGTGAACAAATTGCATTTTGGAAATTATTTATCTGTACTAACTGGAAGAGATTTATAAACATTACTTGAATTGTGCATGTTTGGAGCAAGTCAATACTTTTCCCTGATGCTTTTCTTGTTCTGTCTAAGAATCTCATTTTCGATTAGGATACATGATATATATAAACTCATAAAATTTTAGTCTCTTGCCTGTGCCATTGGGAAAAAAAAGTCTTCAAAATATGAGCAGGATATAACCAATAGAGTAATGTCTTTCTGCTCCTACAAATAACCTGGTACCTGAAGACACTACCTCGTTCATCTCAGATGAGTTTGGTATTTGAAATTTAATGAGCTTTAGAATGATGATGGCTGAAATACTAACATTTGTATTTCACTGTTTATTAAAGCCCGCAGAAAAGGTGTGTATGAGAGATGGCCACATTTGAAAAGACTAGGAAAACCTGGAGCAAGAAGAAATTTATAAGTAGGATGAGCCTGCAAGATAAGTGAAACTTGGGAATATTCCCTTCCCTTGATTTTCGCATCTTCAGTCCCTGCTTATGAATATTGAATCCTTTGACTAGTTGATGAATGATTCATCAACACAAGCACACATACAGAGCAAAAAAGGGAAAATGTTTGCTTTCATGACTTTTGTTTAACCTCTGTTTTACTTGAGACAGAAAAGAACCCAGGGTGCATGGGGGGATTGCCAATGAGGTGCAGCTGCTGCAAGTCCCATGGCAAGTTTAATTTTGAGTGGTATTTCACCTTCCACGAATGGCTAGTAGTGACTTTTGTGCTCTGATGGGCAGACCATGTGGGGAGATTGGTTTCACTCAGCAGGACTCTCTCTGATCCTGTTATCCTCCTCAGAGCTTTGCAGTGTAGAACTACCCAGGGTGCCATTTTGATAATGCATTTTCTTTGCAACACAGTTGTATCATATCTCTGTCTTAATAATCTCACTCATTTGCAGAAAAAGGTGGAGGTGTCCTGTGAACTCTGGGCTGGGATAGAACAAGCCCTTTAGTCCTTTCAGTCAGCTCTTGCAGAAACTACTCCAGACCTGCAAGATGAAAAGCCTCTCCATACAGTCGAGTTCTAGACTATAGCAGTTCTCCCAAAAGACTGGAAATGAGGTGGGGATAAATAGGCACAAGGACATATCCTACATTCATGATTGAGCAGCTTTATAACTATAAATAAGGCAAACTTCTCATTCACTTTTTCTTCTAACCTGTGAGATGGAGTCTAGTTCTGGCAATGTATCTGCCAGAAGGAGCCATGCAAAATGCTCCTCTGGGCACCAGTGGTGTGTGACATTCTGGCATGGGATAGTGACCACTGCCATGAGACAGAGGGCAAGACTGCTGGAGAAAGTGAGGCAGGAGCCTTCTATCAGAGGGTTATGAGTTGTGAATGGCACTTTACAGCTGCAATGAAGGAGCTGGGGCTGGGAGGTGGCAGGGCTGTATCTGTATCACTGCTGGCAGACAGGAGCTGTGGTACCTGCTCCCTTCTCTGCAGCTTAATGTCTGTTCTTCCCCAACCCATCTTATGATGAGGGTAATGATAGTTACCCACCATTTAGGAAGAGAGACAAACCAGACTGTGTGAAGAGTAAGTCTCAGGATTCCCTGATTAGGATGCTCCCAAGAGTCCTTTTTCACAGCCAGATGATCGAAGAAAGAGTTGGAGCTCCTTGGCTTTTGTTCTCAATGTTTATTTTTTCTTATCTATAACATGCTCTCCCTGACCAGCTGAGGTGCATTCAGTAGGTCAGCTCAAGGCACACTGCCTGCCTTCAGGGTGGTGTTTTCTTTTTATACTATAAACTATGTAGACATTATTTACAGTTATTCCCCAATACCTATCACCTATGTTAGACAGTCAGTTTCTACTCTAAACCAATCCAAAAGTGCCACCATCACCATGAAGATGGAGGCCACGAAGAAGAAGGAGGAAGGACAGTACATGCCTCCATCTTGACCCCCCTGTACCCTTATCATAAAAATCTTAACATTCTATATTTCCACTTAGTGATAAGCTAATCATTCTACTCTACTTTCTCTGGTTTGTAACTCTTCACATAAAGTTGGTAATTTTTTCCATGGCTCAAGATCGAAGGCAAAAGGGTTTTGGGCTTCATGCCAAACCATCTGAGCCCTCTGCCTGGGGCTCAGCCCATCCAAAGCAACAAGAGAGATGTCCTGGTTTCCCACAAGTAAGGAAAAGAGTAGTCAGTCCAAAGAGTAGGGAGTGTCTTATGAGGGAATCTGTAAGTGCTGGACTGAAGCAAAGAAGACACTGAAATCAGATGCTTTTAGAATATAAGGTCACACAGAGGAAAATTGGGAAATGTTTTAACAGGGAACATACAGAAAAGTGGAACATCCTTCAGAAGACAAAATGAAGAAGTGGATAAAAACAGTTAAAGCTTTTCTGTCTTTAAAATCCTTGATTGTACAGATGGGGGTCTGCTTACCCTGCTGTTGCTGGCACCATTTCAGTAATGGCCACGACACTCTGTGTGTAGCTGGGGGAAAAAAATAGAACAATCTGGAACTACTGAGTCAAGGATAATGTAAGATGACAGTAATTAATTCTTTGAAATACAATTCCACAGGAGGGGAAAAAGAAAACAAGAAAAAGGAGGCTTGGGAATGATGCCAGATGGGAAGCCCAGGGGACAATTCTAGGAGCATACAAACTTGAAATAATTTGGAAATCCATGCACATTCTTAGGGGAGGACCAAAGCTGGGCTGAAAGTTCCTTGTAGAACATTTGAATTTGTAGGTTAAGTTGCCCGTTCTGCCTGGGAAGCATGACTTTAGTATAGATATCTGCTGGGTTTATCACCTTCCAATAAGTGCTGATTTATTTGGTTTATAAAGGAAGTTTCTGGGCATACAGAAGCAGAACACTGTCTCAAAAATACTACACTGGCAAATAGCCTGGCTTCCTGGTCCTGATCTCCTGATTGTTCACACTGATTGTGTGTATGTTAGCATGTTAGTCCCTAAATCAATCTAACATCTAGCCTATTTAGACATCTTAAACATACATATACTTTAGAAATTGTAACAAATATTTTTAATAAACTTTTTTTGTGGCTGTCTTTTTGGTGACAGTATAAAGCTGTTAGAACCTAACAACTGGGTATAGAGACAGTGAGCAAACACAGTGAAGCAAAGTCTCAGACATTTCAGAATTTTGAATTTTTGCAGGATCCATGAGCAGCCACATGTTCTATTGATTTATAAGTTAAAAACCTTACTCTATGGCTTCAGAATTGACAAAGGATTCAGGAATTTCCATCCCTTTTAGTGATGTCTTATGGTAAACCATGAATGGGACTCATCTTGGAGGCTCAGGGTTTAGCATCCATGGTCATGGGCTCTGCTGCAGGTGCAAAAACCTGAGTCAGTCCCTGTTTATGGCTTTGGGGTCCTTATTGCTCTAAGATCATGTCTCTCCATGGAAGTGAACAATGTTTTGTATAAATTCCATGTGTACAGGTGCAGTTTCTGTACCTTTATACACCAAGGTTCAAACTCCTCCTGAATCTGGAAGAGCTCAAGGCAGTATTTACAACAACCCTTGCTCTAAATTGTCAGGGAGGTTTGGTACAAGCCTCTATCAGCCTCAGTATTCAGACCCCTTAATTTGGACTAAAGGAGTCTCTCTAAGGGTTGGCAGCAGCAACAACATGCTGTGATTTGCAATGCTGATCAGCTGTCAGAGGCTGAAATAACATACACTTTACAAGCTATTTATTTTTGGCCCTCTGAAATCAAGCCTCAGAGCTCACCTGTTTTTGTTTTAGAAGAATAACAAGAAATTGCATCAAAGAAGGTGGATGCTAGGAACAAAAGGAAAGCTACCTAGGCTGTGTGCACTGTGCAGTATGGGAAAGCTACCCCCAAACCCCACAGACAGTGCAGCTCATTTGATAACTCTGAAGGAATTCACATAGGGCTGGCAGGTGTCTAGTGTGGATGTACCAGGTACCAAAGGCATTTAGAAGACTATAATTGCTCCTGGGCAGCTAAATTGCTCCTGGAACTTTTGGCTGCCCAGTGCTGGGCTGCATGGAGGTCTAAGCAATTTCTACACCCTTTAACAGTGACTGGTGTGCATTGGTATGTAAAAGGTCCTGCTTTCCACCAGACCAGTCCCAAGGCAACTGGCAGGTGCTGGAGTGGCTATGCTGCTCTCGGGCCAACTGCTTCAGGTCAGCCTGGCCCCAGCTCCTTCTCTGACAGCCCTTCTCCTTCCTGCACTCCCTCACTTGTCACAGGCTAATGCTGGCAGTGCAGAAGTGACCAGGGTTGTTCTCTGCTGCTTCCCAAGGATGGGGTGTCTGAGATGGATGGTGCTGTGCGCTGGATGGCCAAAGGATCTTAACTTCAGGTAGGTCTGCAGAGGTTAAAGGAATAAGACTGGATAGGTACAAGGGCTCCACAAGTTGTTTTCAAGGTAATGCTCACTCAACTATCAACTCCAAATGCTGAAGGCAAAAAGATGACTTCCGGCCTTCTTTGTCCACCACTATCCCCTGGGTATCATCCTTTCAGGCATAGCATGGCTTACTGTTTCCCTGCTCATCCCACCTTCTTGTTTCCCTCTCCCCAACACCAGTCACGCACTTTTCCCCCCTTTTCTTCCTAGGCTATTTCAACATCAAGTTTTAATGTCAGCCTAGAGACAAAATATCCCTTATTCCTACATAAAAATAGTGGGAAATATAGCCTTAGCCCATACAATCTCTTCTCTCAAAATCATCACCCTCCTGTATCTTGCCTGTAGGTTTTGGTTTTTCACAGATGGAGTTTTCATTTAATCAAGCTCAGACTGAATGAAAGCAGCACTATTAATTAAACAATGGCCCATCTGGTGCATTGCAAATATCTACAACACTGGGAGATTAATATCAATTATATCAGAAGCTGGAGGGATGCAAGAACCTGCAGACTCACTCTTTGGGTTGTGTTAGAACCCAGGCAGAGGAAGAGTGTATTACAGATTGGCAAGGTCTCTGGGCAGGGAGCAGCAAGCATCTGATCCTGTTGCCAGCTGTGATGCCAATATTCTTTGAGCAGCTGGACAAGCAACATCTGTGAAGGTTTCTTCAGATGAAAGTTGGGGCAAATTTGGTGTGTTATTCTCAGTTATACCTTTGAAAACATGTCCTGTATTCCTGTACCCTAGACTCCTCCACTATAAAATCCTTTCTTCAAAACATGCTTTAGGATCTGTGGAGGAAAGTATCTACAAAGACTATGGATAAAACCTGCAACATTTGGCTTGAAATCCCTGTTTGTAGTGTTTCAGTTAAGTGTGGTGTTTCCTGGCCCAAATCCAGGAACTCTCCTCTTATCAGTTCTAGTTCTCTCTCTAAGCTCATAATTGTGAACATGCTAATTTGGAAACCAGATTATTTTTTCTGTTTTTTCATGCCCCAGCCCACTTGCACAGCCCAAGATATTTCAGATTTCTTATGTGCATCCTATTGTAGCATCCTATTATAGCAGCAGCTATCCAGAAATCCAGGAAGGTTTATTGCTGTGGTGGCACATAGCTGATTTCCGGCACGTTTGTGGCAAGCCTTGCACATGTGGTGCTGGAGCTGTGCAGATGAAATGAATTTTTTTTTTTTGGACAGGTTGATCCTCCCCTTTTGACTGGTGGCAGCAGTGGGTGTGTGTGAAATTTAATCACGGCAGGGCATGTCACTGGATTTTCTTATGAGATCATGAAGAAATGGGACTAGAATAAAAAAAAAAAAAAAGACAAACCAGCTCCGTTGTGTTATTTTAAAAGCAGCTGGCTTTACCAAGGTGAGGAGTTGTGTGTGGTAAACACTGTGATGTGATGTGACTGTGATGAATAGCTACTCAATCAGAGATGGAAAAGTGCCACTTCACAGTAAGGAAGGAAAACCTATGTCTGTGCTAGAAACAGTGACTGTAGATTTGTTACCAGGTGTATGAGTTTCTATTTTCTACATTTAGCTTTCTGTGACAACTAAAGGTCACAAATGCGGCTTCTTGAGCTTAAGTTCCCTCCCTAAGACTCCAGCTGATAAATCATGCTGGTCCTTTTTCCCCTGAAAGGTAAAAGTGATTTTCAATTACAAGTCCATGGACTTTTTTGCTTGAATGGGAATTAAGTCAATCAGAAGCCAATACTTTCTTCTTCCCTTGCTAGATTTCAGAAATCATTTTGGCTTTTGGCTGAGTAAATCCAATGTCAGGCATGTTGGCCTGCTCAGATTTAAAGCTGCTTTGGCCAGATGAAATAAGGCAAGAGTGGTAGAACTGAGTTGGAACAAATAGAAACCGTCCCAAATCCTCGGACTTTATCAGCTTGGCTTGACAGGGTTTGGAGGCTAGCAAACTGTTTAGATGAATAAATATTTTACATTTTCTCACTCTGGAAAGGCTCCTTGGAAGTTTCCTGTCCCAGATGAGGCTACAGGATACATCTATATTTCTAATGGAAATGCTGCTGCCCTCACTGGAGAAAAAGTTTCAAGAGAAGGTCACACAACTTTGTGCTACTCAGTGCAAGGATGGGGTCCAGGTGCAGCCTCATGTACACTTGCAAACTGGTACTAAATAAAGGGGCTTTGGACTTGGTTCTACCATCTGCAACTTATTCTGCATATTCATGGAAAATAAATAAATTTTGAATGCAACTGCACCCCTGGGGAAGATGGGTCCTGTTTGGAGGCTGTGGAGCTGCCAGCTCTCTTGTGACACCTCTATGCATTAGGGAGGAATTGTCCTTGACTTGGCACAGAGGGATTTGAATGTGGCTGGTTTGTTCCTGTGAAAGTCAGACTTCCTGATCCCCAGTCTGTGATGAAAAATCTCTCCTTTTGGTCTATTATCTTCTCATCTGTATATTNTTTATTTTATTTATTTTATTTCCTTTTATTCTGTTTATTTATTTTTTAATACTGTGAAGAAAAATGAAGAAAAACAGTTGAATGCCTAAAAAAAAGGAAAGAAAGGAAACTAAAGATCAAATATTGCTTAGCAGTAATGCTTTCTCCTTTGTGCTATAGGGTGTTCCTGAGAGTAAAACTGAGCAGGACATTGTAGATGAGGAAGCTCACAGAGAACTGATATTATCAGAAGACTTACAGATTTAGCACCATAAGAAACAAAGAAATAAATTTGACTTTGTTGATGCATTAAACCTACACAAGTTTTTGTGAGATTTTTGGGTAAAATTTCTTGTAGAACAGACACAAGGCAGGAAGAAGGTCTCATATTTGCTCTAGACTAAGAGTATATGTCTGACTAGGTTAACTATTTTCTGCTGACCTCATCAATCTCAAGTCAAATTTGTGTTCTCAGCTAATTAAGGGTAAGGTCTCCTTGGCAGAGATGGGATGGTAGCCACCTCTGGAATGAGGCTTGGGTATGGTACCAAGCCATCCTGATCTTGTTCACACATCTGTCTCCTTGTAAATTCTACATTTTTATTTTTATTGATGCTTTTACAATTTGACAAATGTTTTTCTATGAAGAGAAACATAATTAACTTAAGTAATTTATATTAATCAGAAAGGGGAAGGCTTATGCAAAATGGGTAATTTTGCACTGAACAGATCAAGTAACCTAATGAATATAGATGATGCTGATTTATGTGTTTACAGAAAAGTAGCACTGGGCTGGGGGATGGGGAAAGAAAACAGACCAGGAAAATGGACTGTTAAATGATGTTCTATGATTTCTGTGGAGTCCTGCTCAAAGTGTTTCAAATGTAAATGCAGCTGTTCTTTGTGCTTACTGGGACTAAATTACTCAGAAGACAAAGCAAGACATTATACTTTCACTGTTTCTCAATGATGGGCTGACCCTCCGTCCCATAAATGAGCCACATTGTTAAGTGTTTCCACTCATTTATTCCACTGGGGTTTGTAGGGCAAGGACATGTTTCTATCAGGGAGAAGATGCATTTTGCAAAAGCTAATGTCAAGTTCATTACCTTCTTTCTAGGACTTGTAGGAGAAAACAGTGTTGAAATGTCAGCCTCGTGGAATTAATGACAAAATACCCATGGGATTCAGAGGTGACAGACTCCTATAATGCACTGGATAACTGTACAACCACAGATGGAGGGGAACTATCCCTAATCCCATTTGGTGCCCTAAAATGTGCATATTGAAGGCCTTGTGTGTGCATAATGAAAAGCATCTTGGTCCTTTATAGAACTGTTAAAATCTATACAACAAATTATTTACCTTCAAAGACATTTCTAGCTTATCATCTCAGACCTGGCACAGGCACTTGAAACCTCGGGGGAAATCTAAGAAAGTCCTAATGTACCCCCAGCAGTTGCACAATGGACTCTCACGTTTCTTGTTTCTCCTTGAATGAAACAGGTAAATCCAGGCACAAGGGTTTCCTTAGCTTCACATCTCCAAGAAGAGTCATTACCTCCAATGCCCTTTTATCAGAACCTGTTACAGCTCTGAACAGAGTAGTCTCAGATTCACAGCTTTGTTTGCTCAGCTTGCCTAACATGACTAGATTTTGGAGTCATATTTTATTAATCTTTTAAGCAGTCAATTATGGAGAAGAATAAACTTTGTTGGAAAGCTCATTTTCTCCCAAAGGCTTTCAGAAAGGTTTGAAGACTGCCTGCAGGGAGCACAAAATGGCCGTTTAACAGTGAGCAGCTTAATGTGGGCTGGAAAGTAAATTAAAAATATCACTTGCTACTTCATCTTCAACAAAAAATGGGGGGAGGATGAAATATAATGATTCTGTAATGTTTCTGCAGGCATTTGTCCAAAACTGCAAAACACCGATACTGCCATTGTGAAGGATGGGGCTTGAGTGGTACCAAAAGTAAATTCAGCTTTAGCAAAACCAGCCCTTTTGTAGCTTTAAAAGTGTGTTGCCTGCCCTTGCTGCTGTGGGGGTACTGCAGGTATGGATGCTTTTGTTTCAGCAGCAGGCATCTGTCAGCACTGAGGCAGGCACCTCTGAGGTTTGGTCTGGAAGCAGAGCAGGCATTTCTACCTGTAATGGTTATTAAGCACAGGCACCAGGTACTTTATGAGAGGTTTGCACCTCTGTCAACAAAATGCTGCTCTCCAGGCTAGATGTTTTGTAAAGATCAAGCCAAAGATCATTCACAGAAATGAATCAGGAAAGCCCTAATATCTCTGTGATGGAGAAGGCTGGACTAGGTGAACAGATTTTGTTTTCATTCTGGCTCTGCTGTTTGCAAAATGCTTCACAGTTCAGGTTCACAGTCCTGATTTTCAGATTACAAATTGTTTTCTCCCAAAGGAGGGATCCATGCCAGTGCTTTATTTGCAATACCATTTGCTTCAATGTTGCAGTTCAGGCTTTTCTGCAAAGACGTACTAAGGACTGTCCATTTTTCCATTTTCAGTCTCAAAAAGCTGCTGAACAGTTTCTTCAAAGAATTATAATAAATAATAAAAATATTACCCACAAGCAGAGAACAGGTCTGGAAATCTTAATTGAAAAGCTTTTTAAAATTATAAATGATTGAAAGACCTCATGGTTTTCTGGGATCTGAGCCACCAGGATATATTTCACTGTCTAAAGCCTAATATTGTCACTGATTATGCTTTACAGGGAGTTATAAGAGGCAACTCTCTCTGTCTGCTAAGATCTTTTACATCCCTAGTTAAACATGGGAGGCACCTTGAAAGAGTGAGCAGAACTAGCGCACAATGGGAAGTAAACACTGATAACTTGGACTGTTAAATTATTGTGTGAGCCACAGGCAGTGCAAACCTCTTCCTGCACTCTGCAGAGTGTCTTTGTGAAGGTTTTATTCCAATTGAAGTAGATCTCTTCCATTTGCACCTGTGAAAACCTTCTGAATCTAGCTAAAACCTGAACTACTGCTCTGGTACATGTCATGCCACATCAAGTATCTTATTGCTGTTATTATTAGTACTAAATTTGTTCACTTCAGATTGAATAACAGTTTGGAGTGAGCAGTTATCCAAGAGAACCTCAGAACCACCAGACCCTTGGAACAGAAACTGTGGAAAGCTGATCCACAGTACATTCAATGCTTTGTGATTTGTGCACACTTACAGAAATCCCAGAGAATCGCCGCTCTTTGTTTCTCTGTTTACCATCTTCAACAAAGAAATAAAGAGCCCATGAAAATAGTGCCTATTGAGTGTTTTGAGAATAGCAGTAGTTTTTCCACAGCATTTAGCTTCTTGTGGTCCCCTCTCTCCGTCTTTCAGGGAACACATCAGTGGTGCTGAGCTGCAGATAAGTGGTGTTGTCTGGGAGAAGCTTGAACAACGCCAGTGCTGCGGCAGCCTCCCATGCACAGTTGAGGTGGCACAGTTTGAAGTGTACTCTGCTTTTCCACACAGAAGTGGAGGTAAGGCTGAATGGTGGGAGTTAAAAAACCTCAGCTCCTGGTTTGCTTTTCAGAATAAGTTTTGATTAGATCATTGGTCCTGTAGAGGCCCAGCTACATTGCCTGAATTCAGACTTATTTCTTTTTAAACACTGCCACCTATTTCTGTTCCTCCTTCCTCCTTACCTTCCTCTTTATGATTCTGGCCATGGATTTATTTGTTCTGTCCTTGAGTATCTCTACAGCTGAGATGGTGTCTGCATCTCACTGATTCCTTCTGGTGTCGTCTGTCCTCCACGCTACATATATTGGTAGCTGGAAGAGACAATGAAGTTATTTCTCATCTGAAGAGAAGAGCTAAAAGTGATAATCAGAGTACAGCAGACCTTTTGAATTCCAAAATGCTTTGTCTACGCCTACATTGCAGATGACAGGTGACAGTTTTTATTTTCTAACCTGAGGGAAAACTGCCTGCCTGTGCTGAAAGGGACATTCCAGCCACTGCATGCCAGGTGCCATGCTGTGCTCTGGAGAAATGGTCTTTTTTCTGTAGGCATGCTGTTTCACGCCATAGCACAATAAACTATGGGCTATAGATGTGTTCCCAAAAGGCACAAGAAACCCTTGGCTTCTAGGAAAACTTCAGGGATACAGTGTTTTGGTGTCTCTCTTTTGCATGTGGTATCTTGTTTTTCCTGTTACTGAAGAATTGTGAAATAGGGGCCATATTTGAAGATCTGTGATCATGAATTCTCTGCTGGAAATGTGTCTACCTTGCTAGATGGGCAACTTCAGTCAAATTTCTATATAGAAAAAGGTGGCAAATATTAGCAAAAAAAAATTTCCCTGAGGCAATGGCACCACTTACACTGTGCTCCTATGCCTTTTAAAATACATTTGGCGGAACAGTGCAAACAATTTCACTGTCATGGTTTTAGCTGATTTTAATCTTACTAAGACTTTACACTGACTGTCACAGTCCAGGAGTAGATCTCACATTATTGTGCAAATATGAGCAAACAATACCATCAATTTCCATTCAATAAATATAAAATTCAATAAATAAAAAATACCATTCAATTTCCAGATAAAAAATGTGACACTAAATGAGGAAATTGGTAAACTCAAGGTTAACTCTTCACTGGAGTTCAGCTATTTTGTTGTATATCTTTGCTCCCCTAAAATGTGCCTCTCTCCTTCCTCCTTCCCTGAATTTGCACTTCCTATCTTATATTCTTGTACACTGTCCTCATGAACTATTGAACAGCTAATGCATTCCTTACCTGAGGGGTTTCTCTCATGTGGTTAAATTGTCCCTATGTTCCTAAGTTTATAGAGCATTTTGAAGCTTTTTCTTGAAAGAAAATGTTTTTCCTGGAGCTATTTCTGCAGATAGGATCGTGCCAAAATGACCTTGACTTTGAAGACACTTCTGAGTCCAGAAGTTACTAGAGTTAAAATGCACTAGAATAAAAAAGCAGCTGGATGTTTGGTCAGGAAATTTAAAAACTTTGACGTTTGGCTACAATGTGTGGATTTGGAATCCTCTTCTATCCAGTATCAATGCTGAGGATCCTGCTGTTACACAGTGTTTGTCCACAGAACATGCATCAGTAACTCCTCTTTTTTCTGTTGTTTAATATCCAGAAAAGCTGAGAAACACAATGAATATTTCCAGATAGTTACTTTCCTATGAAAATAATTGCTATTGCTGGCACAGTGCTCCTTGGCATTGCTGGAAGGCTCTGCGTGGTTTCGGCAAGGCAAGAACCATTACTGTCACCCAGAAGATCATGGGCAAGGACCTGCAAGAAAACAGGGAAAAGCTGGATAAGTTTTTTTGTCTTTCTATTTTTTTTAATAGAAAACTGAGTGCTAAAATGGTCTCTTTGTGATCAAATGGAGAACACATCATTTTTGTTGCTTTCAGTTGTATCTTATGATTACTATGAAGTAAACACAACTTTTGTAGTTATCGGATGTTCTTTTGTATTAGTTTCTCATGTGCTGTTTTAAAACTATACCTGCACCTAGCACTTCACCTAAAAAGTGAGTTTTAACTCTGCATGATGGCAAAGCAGAAGCAAAAAAATTCTTATTCCTGTCAGGTGCTCTTGAGCAGCTGTAAACTAGAGGTGAAGTAGTGGTGGGTGAATGCCACCAAAGAAGACAGACTTACCCTTATTGAATGGACGATGCATTCATATTCCCATACCATTACTCAGATATTCTCAGACTATTAGGCAGCGGAAATGAATTTAAAATTGAATACTCTTTAGTGCAGATTCTTGAAATTACTTTTATTAATCAACATTGATTTTTAAAACATTTTTTACATAATAATTTTTGCTGTTAAAGAGAGTAGCAGGGAACCTAACAAAGGCTTGGGAGCTAATGAATATAATTTTGTATTCCACGTGTCATGGCCCAGAAGCCAAGCTCTGACAGATTTCTTTATTGAACCTTCAGTCAGGCTCTTTGTGAGAGTCATGCTGTAAATGAGGGTTTGTAAGCCGTGACCATGGAAAGAGTTCATTGTCCATAACAGTGGATGGTTCAAGGGCCTGATTAATAGTAGTGAACAAACACTTTCATCTTGAGGTCGCCAATTCAGGTTTAGCCCGGTCTGACAGTGACAGCAACTTCTTTACTTCTCGGAGCTGTAAGGGACAAGAATGACTGACAGAAATTCATGTGGCAAATTACACCACAAAAATGTACACTGGGGACAAGAGGGAGGACTCTCACATCTCTAGAGATATCTTTTCTAAGGGTTTAGCTAGTCTGGTAACCTTCCCAGAGATCAATTGTTTTGGAAGGCTCTGCAATGTCCGTGGAGAAGCACCTCTCACTATGTGGTCTCTTTGGTGAGCCTAAATGGACTCATTAGCTAAACTGGGTCATATAAGTACTGTCCCAAACATGAGTCCTGGTGACAGGTTTGCTGGGAAGACTGAGGAGCATTGGGGTGACACTGAGAAGTGTTTCTGCCATGCTGTGTGTAGTGTGGCACGTGAAGTTTTGTGCAGGGAGTGCATGAGCTTTTAACAGTTCCTTGGCAGGAATATTTCCTGTTTCCTGTTGTTGTTGTTGTGTCTGTTCCTGGCTTTGGTATCTGTCTGTAAGACTGCCAGGACAGAAGCTGTTTCCAGCAATCATACAGTGCTTGGATCATTGAAGAGAGCTGAACCTCTTACTGCCTCTGATTGCTATTAAAAATGCAACATGTTGCGCAGTGGATGAGGAGGAGGTAATTTCACTGATGCTGCTCGTGCTGACTCTCTTTTGTTGAAAGATTTCAGGAACTACATTAAGACTGCCGAAAAGGTGTGACTGCAACAAATGTTCCAACTCTGGTTTCTTATAAGCATGTAGAACTGGTGAAGATTTGTTTGTGAAATGAGAGATTGGCCCTGATGAAACCAAAGTATTCCGTCTTTAAACTGATTTTATACTTTATACTTTATACTTCTTGGGCTAATTGGTTAGTTAAGAATTCACTGGAGATTAGGAGGAAGAACTACATGCTTGTATCAATGATATGACCAGATGTCAGTTGAGGTGGGAAGACCAAATAAAGATCATGCCATGAAGTGGATCTGTAGGAAAAGGGAGAAGAGTGTGATGAGCCAGCTTATTGCTGATTAAGCATCGGTTAATCATGCCATTAATCAGAAAATCAAAACCAGACTGTTGGATGATAGGGTCAGTGCACTAATTCTTATTAGCAGCAAAGGGAAAGAAGGGTGAAGGTTACTAGTGTGCCTTCCTCATACTGCTTTCAAAGTAGCTTGGCAGACAAAATTGAATTTTACTTTGTTTGCAAAAATTGTTCTTCACAATGATATTTCCTTATGCTTCCCACTCTTTACCGTGTACCTTCAAAGTACATAATAAATTTCATCAATTTACCTTAAAAACGTGCTCTACTCTGCTTAGCATCTCCTTGTGTTTGCTCTTGCACCACTTGACTATGTTATTATGGAATTTAGGATGTGAATGGCAAAATGTGAATTTAACAGTGCAGCACTCACAACTGGAATGAACTGTCAACTGCTAATTATTCACTAGGAATGTTCATGGATAACTGTGAATAACAGACACATCTGAGAGTTTTCCAATCTGCCTCTGGACATTTCATAAGTACTGAAATGGTGGCATTCATTGTATGATTTATTTGTTGTGAAATGTTTACTTGGCTCTGCTCCCATGTCTATACCACCAAGCCAACAGCTGTAGGACCCTAGCAGACTTTCTTGTGAGATATCCAGGGCTTCCTTTTTTAAATCTGTTCAGCAAATACAGGAAAAACAGCTTTTTTCCTGACAGTTTATTATTTCCAGCTTCTGTTTGATCCCAGAAGCCCAGAAGCATCAGAAAAACAAAACCAAATGAACAGAGAAGGGATTCCTTAAAAGAGCTCTTTCTCAAACAGAAGTCATTGGTAATCAGTGATTCCTTCATCAAATCCAGTTGATGCCTGTGTGCTGGTCTGCAGGAAATCACACTGAACAGTTCTAACACTACCTTTGGGATCCTGCCAATTTTAAAGCCTCCAATGAAACCTCAGGTGAACATCTAAGGGTGAAGTGGAATCAGTACTGACATTTTTTCTGAACCATTTCTTCCATAGGGCTAGAAGTAAAATGTGTGCTGTCGGGATCCTGCAGCAGCCCTGTGAGAAACCTTTATTTAAGGAGACCTGTGGACACCCAGTACTGTGCTGTCAAAACTGAAGCTGACCCTGCATAGCCCTGCTGTCAGCTAGAGCTACAGACCTTCTCTTGCCTCTTCAGTTATTGAATACTCTGTGAGGACTGTCAGCTCTGGCTCTCTGGGGTGGCTTTCAGAGTTGCTGGTTCTAAAGTTTTAAAGCAGCTAAAAAAAGGTTTTATGGTAGCCTTCCAGTACCTAGTGGTATCCTATGGGAAAGCTGGGGAGGGACTTTATACAAGGGTGTGGAGTGATAGGACAATGGGTGATGGCTTTCCACGGGGAGTAGGTTTAGATTAGACACTAAGAAGAAATTCTTCTGTGAGCGTGATGAGTCACTGGAATAGACTGTGGATGCCTCTCCACTGGAAGTGTTCAAGCCCAGGTTAGATGGGGCTTTGAGTAATCTGGTCTAGTGGAAAGCATCCCTGCCCAGGACAGGGGAGGTTGGAATTTGACGATCTTATGGTCTATTCCAACAAAACATTCTACAAAAGGAAACTGTCACTGAAATACTGAGTTTGGTCTACAGTCATATTCTGGAGATATTTGATATTTTTGGCTCTGGTTAATGAGAATTTTGTTACTATAGTGGTACTTGTCATGTTTTCACATCTCAGCAACTACAAAAGTTAGAGAGACTAGAACAATAAAAACAACAAAAAAAGATCCTCCCTGAATTCCAGGAGCTGAAGCATTAAGTAAAGCACTGGTTTTATAAAAACTGGCTGTCCTAGTTTTGGCTGGGATGCTAATTTTCTTCATAGTAGGAAGTATGGGACTGTGTTTTGGACTGGTGCTGGAAACCGTATAACACAGGGATGCTTTTGTTATTGCTGAGCAGAGCTTACACAGAGTCAAGGCCTTTTCTGACTCTCACCCCATCCCACCTGCCAGGGATCTGGGGATGCATTAGAAGCTGGGAGGAGAGCCATCCAGGACAGCTGATCCCAACTGACCAAAGGGACATTCCAAACCATATGGCATCTTGTACAGCATATAGAGCTGGGGAAGAAGAAGGAAGGAGGGGACATTCAGAGCGATGGCATTTGTCACTGTTTTATGTGATGGAACCCTGCTCTCCTGGGAATGGCTGGTCCCCTACCTGCCAAAGGGAAGTGATTAATAAATTCCTTGTTTTACTTTGCTTGGTCTGTGGTTTTTGCTTTACCTATTAAACTGTCCTTATCTCAATCCACAAGTTTTCTCACTCTTCAAATTCTCTCTGCTGTCCCACTAGGGGGTACTGAGTGAGTGGCTGTGTTGTGCCTAGTTGCCGGGGGTGTTAAACTCAGTGCTGTTCTTTCTCTGGAGACTGGCCTCATATATGTTTGGTTCTCTGTTTCCAGTATGTGCTTGTCAAAACATTTCACTCTTCCTTTCCAACCTGTGTGGTGACTGCGGATGATGCCAGCTCCTCCCTGCCCCCCTGCCTTGTTTTGATTTGAAAAGCTTAACTCTTTTAGGTAACAGATGTTTCTCTGACTAAAAATGCCACCCATAACAGGAAAATAATCTCCTGAAATGGAAAGGGGACATTAGGCTGGGCTTTGATATGTGAGATCTGAGAGGAGAGTAGAAGTGTTCTGTCAGCAACCTCAGGCAGAGCCAGGCTGGCAGGGTTGCCATGGCAATTAGCTTGTTTATCACATCAAGGTCCCCATAATCAAATAGCAGAGGATGTAACTCAGAGAGCACTGAAAGTAAAATATGTATATCTATATGTATTAAGTTGCAAGAAAATGGTCAGACAATTATAAAGTAGTGTTAGTTTGGGCCTTGGTTTGAGTGGAGTGAAATAACTTATAAAAGATGAGATGTTTTATTACTGTCCTTAGTGTTTGCCTAAGAAATATGTATCCCCTTGTGGGATGATCCAATTATAAGAATAAACAGATTGGAACTATGGATATTAAGAGATGGATGCTTAAAATTTTAATTCTTGAATTCTTGAACTGTTATTGATATAAGAACAACTCTGTGATATGCAAGCCTGTACAAATTTACCTGGTTACAAAGTGTAGCAGTATCAGCTTAATTTTGAAGAGAAGCAATAGCTTTGACTGAAAGAAACAGGCATCAGTTTGTATGAGATGGCTGCAGCAATCACTAACCTGCTTAACCAGACTTTAAAGGTCAGGCCACATGTTATTGGAAAAATCATTCCCTTTGGATTCACAAAAAGTTCTTGCACTTCACCTGGGACTGCAGATTCAGTAGGTGCAAATGAACAAAACCAGGAATATTACTTAGCCAAGCCTGGGAGCTCTTGAGCAGGGAAATTCAGTCAGAGACTGTCAGACTTCCTTCTGGGGCACTGGGAGCCCAGGTTTCTGTGCAGACTCTGCCTCCCTATGCAAATGGCCTTTGTGCTGTTTATGGACTGGGACTTTGCACACATCACTGGAAAGCTTCAGAAACAGAAAAATGACCATACATGAGAGAAACTGGAAGTTTACAGTCAGGGTCTGCTGTGGCAAAAATAAGCCTAAGATATGCACCAAAGTATAATCTTATAACTGAGTAAATTATTTGCTTCAAAAGATCTCTGCATACATATTTAGCAAGTGCTGGCTATGAATTTATTCACACCATATTGTGTATATTTGAGTGACTGGAACAATTCCTGAGGTTAATTACTAAACTAACCAAAGGCCTTGACTCATTTGGAACTGATGCAGAGAGCTGCACTTACTCCTCAAATTTATCAGGTAAACACAATTATGCTGGTCCTGACACATGGCTTGACTAATAGCACAGGCTACTGGAGTAAAACACCCTGCCTTGGCATGTGTGTCTCAGCCTCAGAAACTGTCACACACCATGAGATGAGAGCTGGTGCAGGAGGGAAAGCAATGCTCACCCACTGGGTATTCCCCCTGATGCCTTCTTTTTAAATTACACTACATTACTGGAAATTACAGAAAAGTATGACATTCTCTACCCTGGAAACTTGGGATATGTCTGCAGATAATTCTCGTTGAGTGGTTTTCTGTTTGTAGGATACAAAGCAGTCTAGTTGGCTACAGCAAGCAGGGCAATAAGCAAGATGAACACAAAGCATTGAGGTCTGAGATGGTGTTGGAACCAGCTGCCAGCGAACTTTCATCAGAATTTTCAGTGGGAACAAGAGCTGAGAATAGCTGGAGAAGAATGGCTCACAGCCATCCAAGAAGCCCAATGCAAACTGCTGATCTGACCTCTGCTTATCAGCCTTTGCTAAGGCTGGCACATTTGCAGAGGGTGTAACTGCATGTCAATGAGCCATTGCCACAGAAATCCAAAGATCACCTCTCCAGCTTGCCTCCCTTGCAAGCCATTGTTGGTGCTTCCTCCCCTTGCCTTTCACTGCATGTTTCTGTACCCTGTACAGTTATCTTGTTCATGAGGTTTCTCCAGGAGGGACTTCCTTTCTCTAAATTCAATGTCTTTTTAAGCTTTCTGCTAGACACACACAGAATCACAAACCTGTAAACAGAGGTGAAGGCAGGGCAATGAATCTATAATTTCCAAGGTTGGTTAATTTGTGATCTGAAAGCCTTTTCCACTTCTAAGGTAATAATAATCATATCCTTAAAAAACATGATGATGTTCCTCATTCATTACTAACTTAGATGTGCAATTATGGACACCCCCACTTAATAAAGCCCTCAAATATATGATCAAATCCTACTAAAGCCCAATCTTAGGTATTTAGAAATTTGTTTACTAACAAATTAGTGCCTTAAGTGTCCCTCTAATAAATCCTATCTAAATACAGAATTATGAAGCAGAAAGTGACATCCATAGCACTAGAATAATGACATTTTGTCCTGGTTCTGGACAGGATGTGGTTAATTTTTGCAGTAGCTGGGGGACTGGGGAAAGTTAAGACTTTAGGTTAAGAGGGTGAAAGTTAAGACTAGAGGTTATTCTATAGCATCTCATGTATTACCAAGGGTGGGGTGAAGAGACTTTTCCAGGAGCAAAGGAAGTGCATCTGGAGAGAAGCGGTCTCTTCCATTTAGGATGGTGTGGCTGCAGTTAGGTTGGCTTGAGCTCTGCAGTAAGAATTTTGCATGTGAATCTCTTTTTTGTACACTTTTATTATTAATATTGTTGTCATTACTATTTGTTTTCTTATCTTATTGCTGTTTCCAGTAAATTGTTCTCATCTCACCCCGTGATCTTTACCTTTTGTGCCTCAAATTCTTCTCTTCAGCCCTCTGCAAAGGGGAAAAGGAGGGGGAGCAAGCAAATGCCAGTGTGGTGTGGAGAGTCTCAGTGGGAACACTAAATTGGTGACTACCATTCCTAAACTATGACACGTTTATTAACAGAGGTGGTCCTGAGCACTACCAGCTTTTAGAATAGTTTTCAGTTTTTGGTTAGTCAAGACTGCATCCTGCCTGCCCTGGAGAACTGTCTGCAGCACCTTTGACATGAAATTTCCTAACTTCCTGGACCATTTTGGCTGTGAAGAAGGGGGTGGCAGTAGAGGCACTAGCCTTTGGGTACCCCATCAGGTGCCATACAGGCCCCTGGCAGAACTTGAGAGCCAGCTGTAGGGATATGCATATGGACATATCACCCACAAAGAAGGAATGAGCCTGGTGTCTATCCTGCCCTCCCCCTCCCACTGCTGGCTCTCTGTAACTGCATTTGTGATGTCCTCGTGTGTGGGCTTTGATTTTGGTCACAAAATTTGAATGGGACAGCCCGAGTGCCATACAGTTACCAGGCGTATTTCTGTTTTTAAGTGGGAAAATGGGAAACAGAGTGGGAAATTGATAACAGAGCTAGCGTAGAAAGACTTGAGCTAAGAACTGTAGAATCATAGAATGGTTTGGGTTGGAAGGGGCCTTAAAGGTCATGTAGTCCAAATCCACTGCTAATGTAGAGTAATATGTTTCTTAAAGAGAAGAAAAGAAAAGAAAGAAAGCCTGTACAGGCTTTATGATGACCCTTTTAGAGTGTGAATATAAGTGTTTCATGTAGCAGGATTGTAGAAAAGCCAGATCTTCATTATGTATAATGTCTGTATCTTCTAGAAGAACTGGTGCACTTAAGCAATCAAAAAGAAAATGTAATTTTGACAATTCTTTAAGAAAGAAGAAGTAAAGGGGAAGGGGGAAAAAGGGTTGAGAGCACTAGTTTGCTCTACTATGGGTTTATTTTCATACGGTTTTGTCATCACAGAAGCACTCTGCCAAACTTGCCCTTTTTTGTGAAATGATGTGAATCAAAGTTCAGTCATTTGCTGGAGTGAAAAGCTTTTTGTTCTCTTTTAGTAGGACCCAAATTGCAGTGTGCACCAAGGAGAAATTAAGATGAGTGAAGGTCTTGCACTACACTAGTAAGAAGTCAATGTAGTATTTGAGGACAGTTTATCTAGATGCATACAGCTTATGGCATAGGTACCCATAGTGCTATAAAGCCAAAAAGCTTAAGATCAGGCATTGAGACAGTAATTAAAAGAAGTATTTCCCTTAGAGGACTACAGAGACACTAAGCTGCAGCAGGTGACAGAAGAAAAGCTTAACAAGTATCTCTACACCTCCAGGAGTGCATCCTGGTGACAGCTAATCCTACTCACAGGGCATTGAGCCACCTGCTTCTCTCCCTGGGCAAGGTCTGGTAGCCAGCCCACATGCAGGGATAGACAGCTCTGTTACTGAGCCTTACCTCACTCTCTGCTGGTTCCTGGCTTGGACAAGGAGCTGCGTTTTGCTGCTGGTTGTAATTGCTGGGCCTGGTCTGCAGGCAGGATAACTCGTGTTCTAAGCCCCTAGCTGTCCTTGTGTGACACCAGTGACAGCTGGATCACTGGTCCCTTCAATAAAGTCCTGCATGTCTTTGTTGACTACTGATTACCACTGACACACAGAGCTATGCTTTCTCCCCAAACTTGGTAGATATTTCCTCTCTCTAACTGCCATGAATTATTTTCCCTGAGTCTGAATTATTCCCCCAGATCCTATGAAACTTAGGAATTCCACAGCTGAAATACCCTAATGATTCAGGGTTGTTATGATTTACAATCCTAATTAGATTTCTCTGTGCATTATGACTGATTCTCTATTTGTGGGATAGCCTGCTATGCTTTCAATAGGATTTCTGTTTCATTCAGTGAACATGATTAGCCCTGCTCTGGAGGGTCCCTTTTGCTATATTTCCAGTCCTTAGATGGCCTCTGTGTTTGGTAGTCTGACTACAAATGCTTTGCTCTAGAGTGACGGTTTGGGAGAAATTAGGATGTGCACCAAACCCTTCTAATGCCCTGATTTCCCTAGCAAGGAAACCCTGACGCACAATGAAAGAAAGCCACTGTATTTTCCTAAAAAGCATCTAGTCTGGATAATCAGGGAAAGAGGGGTACTGAGCACCTCTGCAGGTAAAGCAAAGTACAGCTTATATGACCTTCATCTTTTACTGCCATGGACTTTGGGAGGAAATGTTCACAACAAACATTTTAGGGGCCTGGAGAAGATGGTGGACGGGGCTGTCATGATTGAATTGATGTGATGCTGCTTGGAAAAATGGATTCTGTCTGTACTGCAATCACAGAGAGACTCTGCAACCACTGGGCAGAGAGATTCTAACTCTGTTTTCCATATCCTGCCTGTGCACAATGCAAGCTGTGGAGTCTGCTGGTAAAACAGAGGAGAGCAATCAACAACCAGACTCAAAGCAATTAAAGTGCCTCAAAACCTAACATCCCCAACCAAGTCAGGACTTTCAAATGCAACACCCAGCACAGCTGGACATTTCAGATGTAACATCTCACTGTCTCACTTCCCCATCTCCATGGGAAGTAGTACTGCATCAATTCTCAAGATTTGCTGTGTATATCAATCAATTATTTTTTCAAACCACTCAAACGTTGTAATGATGAATGTTTTAAAGAACTTATGATTAATGTTGTCTTCAGATTAAGTCTTCACAGTGTACATAAATAAGACCTTGGGCTGAACAGAGACAAATTACGATAAAATTAATTACAGAACAGCTGCTTCTGGGGGGAACGAATCCACTGTACTCTCTAGGTGGTGAGGGCACTTGAAGATGGTGTATGTGGGCATGAAATTCAAGTCCAGGACATGTGCTTTGCCCACACAGAACTGAAGCAAGCTTGCACAAACCTCTTTTCATTGTTATCTTTGATTTTGCAACTTTTCAACCTTTTTCAATCAATGTGATAGTTTTAATGTATTAAATGTACCAAGGCAATGGAACAACTCAAGGAGATAATTTATTTTTGCTGGGTACATGAAGCACATTTAAAAAAGAAGAAATCAACCCTCTTATATAAATAAAAGTAGTAAATGCTGGAAATCACATGGCTAGTAGTATCATGGACACAGTGGAGGCCACAGTCCCCTTTGAACTGTACCAATACATTATTCTTTCCTGGGTCATATTGTGTAGCATCCCTATCCAGAATTCTGCCTTCAGCCTTGGGTGTTTATGTATTTTGGTACACTTTATTCCTGGGAAAGGAGGCACTGCTCAGCCCTCTGTTGACATTTTGAGGAAGGTCTGAAGGAAAGAGAATGGAGAGGGGATCTTATCAATGCACACAAGTAACTCAAGGGGGGGTGTCAGGAGGATGGGACCAGTAGTGTTCTGTGACAGGTCAAGGAGCAAAAAGCCTGAAACACAGGAGTTTTATCTGAATATTAGGAAAGACTTTTTTACTTTGAGGATGCTAGGGCACTGGCACAGGTTGCCCAGAAAGATTGTGGATCCTCCTTCTCTGGAGATACTCAAAACTTGCCTGGATGTGATCCTGGGCAGTCTGCTCTAGGTAAACCTGCTTTAGTAGATGGGTTGGACTAGATAAGCTCCAGGTATCTTCCAAGTCCAACCATTCAGTGATTCTGTGGTTGCGTGGCTGACAATCCATATTTCCTCTCTATCTTTCTGCTTTGAAGCTTGTGGGCTAAATCTGTGCCCTGGATTTCTCCCCTCTGTTAAGAGTTTGGCTGTAATTTAGTGTGAACATGAGTTGTGGTTGCCAGCAGCAATAAAACACTGGACCATGCTTTCTGGCTCAGCTTGAGTGTCTCAGGAAGCCTATGGTGAGGGCTTCCTGAGAACAAAAAGCACAGCCACCCTGGAGCTGGCAGCAGCTCTGAATCCCTGCAGTTTCAACAGTGCAGGCAGGACAGCAGATGGGAACTGCTGCTCCTGGGGACAAGGCAGCTGAACTAGTGCTGCTGGCAGAAAGTTCCAGGGAAGGAACTCAGAATAGCTCAGATTTCTCTGAAGTGTGACCTGGGCTAGTGATGAATCACTCATACAGGAGTCAGTGAACTTCTAGCCCTGAGGTTTAGTGTTCATCCCCAAGGCTAAATTAGGAGGCTGTGTCACAATCCAGCTAAAGCTTAGGTGTCTTCCTTCACTTGGGTGCATAAAAAATATGGGGTCATATCATCCAGTGGTTCTAGCCACAGAGATCCTCCACAGGATAACAAACAGAGCATCTCACTTGACGGGGGCTTCAGGCATTTTTTTCTGCATGAAAGCTTTTGCTATAGCTCCTCCTGGGAGACCAGACCCAGAACTAGCAGTGGTGGATTTCTGACCGTCATCCTCTTCCCTGCCATATGCACCATCTTGCTGTACAATACCTGAGCACTCCTTTGCATAACTCGTACTTTGTGGTGGAGGGAATCCAACCTATACTAAATTACAGGTTGGCCAATCTGAGTTTGCCAGTTCAGCTGGAAAACAAACAACCTCATCTAATTTCCTGCATGAATGTTTTTCCTGCATATTCTTTAGCTTTGCCTTGGCATTTCAATAGCAGCAGGAGACTATTAGCTTGTCAACAATGGTCTATTGCATTGACATTATCTCTTAATTACACAATTACTTTGTTATGTACAGTAGTATGAACAATAAAACATTTGAAGTACTTCAAGCAAATACAGTTTTAAAGGTTTAAAAGAAAAAAGACACAATTCAACTCCGATCCAAACTATCTGCTAAGTGTAAGTACTTTTTTTTTTTTGCTCTCTTAATAGATTAAGGAATTAATTGTACAATTAGTGCTAGAAAATGTGTAGGTGAAATGATTGGTAAAATGGTGCTCTTTGTCTTTTTACACTGATAGACACGTCAAGAGAACAGGGCTGCTTTACTCCCATCACTCCTTGTCCTATCACCACGGGACCCCTCAAAAATTAGCTGGATCCAGCTCAGCAAATGCCATGTGCTGGAGGCATCCTGACAATGCCCAGCATCTGCTGGCTGTGCCATCAGGGAAGTGCTGGCCTGACCCCACTCCTGGGTGCTATGGGGTCACCTCCTAGCACCAGGTCCAAATCTGGGGTAACACCACTGGGTTTTCACTTCAGAGAAGCTAACCTGGCACACCATGCTGGCACTGCTGCTGCTTGAAGGGGTGCTGGAAATGCAGCTCACAGCCAGGCACTCTGGCAACCCACTCCCATCCCTGCCAGGTTATTGCTTACTGGCAGCTGTGTTGTCATGCCCCAGACTTTCTCCCAAAGGAGTGAAGGGTACTTTGTCATTGCCCTTGAATGACAGTAAAACTTGGGACTTTGTAGCCTAGACAAAACTGGTGCACTTGGCAAAGGTTTTATTTTAGAAGCAAATCTCATTATCCCCTTAGAAATCCAACACTGCTGACTTCTAGACCTACATTTTTTCCTACAACCCTTGCTTTGCCTCCTGACAAAATCAATATCCCAAAAATAAATAAATAAGCATACAGTGCAAGCATCTAAATGGAAAAGCAGCAGCTGGCAAAACCATGCATCTTTAATCTAGATTTAGTCACCCAGATAAAGTGAAACTTTTCAAGACCCCTCAGGCAAAGCATCTGACAAATTTTCTGTGCTGCACTTCAGAAGGCTATGAGTCCTTTTGCCATTACAGATATAAAAGAACAACAACATGGGAATCTTCCCAGTCACTTCTTCCACAGCTGCCCTCAGCCTCTCTCCTGGGATAGACAAGGAACCTGATGGTGACTTTGGCTTGGGATTTGTGTGTCAGCACAAAGGAGGAGGAAAGCCCCAAGGGCTGATGGGAAGGAGTTGGGATAAGCTGTAGGAGCAGGCTGCTGTTCCAAACACCTGGCACGGTTTCACTGACATCCTTGCATTTTGTCAGCCCCTCTATGAGAGGAAAACCCATTTACAAAGAAGAGCCCTGTTTTCCTGGAGGGTGCTTTGTTTTTCTTATTTAATGAGGACCCTACAGGGAGGATTCAGGGATGATGACTTGAGCAGGATTGCTTTTCTGCTAGTGCTGCCAGTCAAGAACTGCACAAATATATAACAGAAAGATACTTGCAGCAGCTCAGCTTCTCACCTACTCCCATTGCCAGAGAATTTTACCTGGTACCCTCTTCTGAGATTAGCTCTTTCTGGCAAGCAAAAAAAGGTATCACAATGTTGCATTATTAGGAGAAGAATGAGAGAGGAGAAAATGCAGGTCTGTTATACATCACTTAGGGAATGAAAATCAGCAGCTCTGAAGAACAATCTGAATGTGGATATTACAGTGATGGCTAATGAATAAGGCAGTGAACAGAGCATGGAAGTTTTTACACCAGTCTGTTTGCTACCTTGGGCTTCTCATTGGGTTTGCAACACACAGTTTAGCTAAAATTCGATGGCTGTTCTGCACCGAAATATCTTCAGAGCTAGAGATAAGTCTAAGATGCACTGACATGTCAGTGGAGTTCTCAGCCCCCCGTGACATACTGGAGATGGATTCAAGCCCATTCATGTTTGCAAAAGTGTGAATAATTTTAGGAAGGATTTTGAAGGCAGAAAATATTAGCATTTTTGGGAGAAGGAATCCTGTGCATAGAAGCAGCAGGGAATTGGCAATAAAAACCAAGAGGGGAATGCTTTTCCTTGCACAGAAATAAATGTTTCCTAGTAGCCCTTGGGTAGTGGGTTAGTAAGTGGATAGAGATTTATTTGTCCTTTTAACACATTCATGTCTCTGTGGCTGTGTGTTGCATGCATGAACTGCTCTGTCAACCCTGGCCTCAGACTCACAAAATGTTCTCAAAATAGGATTTTTGTGTTTGTTGCCATTGGCCTGATGAAGCTATAATGGCAGAGAAGTTCAAAGGCAGCAGATGCTGAACCCTGGCTCTTTGGGTTTTTTTTCACCACATGGATGCAAATATCAGCTGTCAGCTAGAGATTATGCAAAATAATTCATTTTGAATTATAGGAATAAACACTTTTCAAATACCTGCATGAAGAAAAAAACCAGAAGATGACGACAATCTGAAAGACAGGGGGCAAGGACAACATAAACAATAAGCATGTATGGGTAGGTATGGGAAGAAAAGGGCATGCTTTGTGATACTTGTTGCCACAAGTGCTGTACACTATAGAATTATGTGCTTGTTTTTTGCCTTCTTTTCAGCACTGCATCTCAGATAGGTCCTGCCCTCCTGTCCAACCTCTGCAGCTCAGTGGAAAGTGATTTGTAAGTGTCTTTTGAGACATCTCATTTTTTAAGCCTCGGATTCAATTTAGTTTCCATATGTTCTTCATAGAATTTGGTATTTCATGGTTAAAAATGTTTATCCAACTGTAAAGACCAATGTTTTATTTTTTCAAAAAGGGTCTCTTGAATTTAGATTGTGGTTGTTGAGGATGCTTTCTATTAAGAGGAGAATATGAAATATTTTGACACATTTTAAAGCTGATTAATTTTCTATTCTAGTTAAGAAATGTGTGAAAATAGTTTTCTTGAGCAAAATTCCTGACCTATTCTGTTATTGTATTTTGCCTATTCTGCATATGTGCTGTTTTCCAGCAACAAACAGCCCTGTAGGATCATGGGAGAACTTTGGTCTTTTTCTTTTCTCTGCCTTATTCTTCCTGCCTAGGAGCTACTCTGCAGTACAGAATAAGCATTTCTTTTTTACTTTCTTTCTTCCTTCTTCAGTCTTGCAGCATACCCGCCTCACTGTGCTCCCACTCTTTTGAGTCTTTCTGCTTTGTCTGCATTTCTGCAAATGAATCATTTTTTTGCATCTGTTTTTGTGAAAAGGGAAAAAAATACAAAGCAAAACAAACGAGTTCTGTGAAATGTCAAGGAAGCTGTTAAACAACAGTCTTGAAAACAGCACCTTAATTGCATCACTAATGGGAGTTCTTATCTAATTGAAAAGAAACGAAGCAGATAATTTTTTTGTTGTAGTTTCCATTAACCACTGCCTGAGAAGTGGAGAAATGAAGAGCAACCACAAAACAACCCTTTGCGAGGGCTGGGGGTCTCTTTGCCAGAGAGGGGGATGTGCCTCCTTGGAGACTTGGCTGCCCACTTTACCTACTACTGGAAGCATTGGTGCTGCCTGCAGAAGCCAGTTCAAGCAGTCACAGAGAAGTGGTGCTGGGCACTCACTAGGTATTCATCAAAGCCATCTCTTCACAGGACGATGTGATACCCACTGAGGTGCAGAGAACTGTAAGCCTCAAACTTCTAGGCTTTGCAGAGCCTGTTTTTATAAAAGTTTTATTGCTTAACACCACCTATCTGCGAGTAGCTGATGCAGTCAGTTGCAGTAAAAACTTGATTTTTGGATAAGCTTTAATGAAACCTTGGACCATAGACCGAGGTGCACAGAAAAGGTGCTCTGTGCTTAGGATACCTTAGGGCTCCTGTATCAGGCTGACTGCCCGTGTGAGGACTGGTTTGCACATACACATGGGTCCTGACCTGTCTGCAATTACTGCTTCCAGGGTGCACTGCGGGGGGGCCCTGTTCCCTCCACGACTCTCTTTTGAGATGCATGAACAAGCAATCAACATTTCTCATTTTTCCTCTCCTCTGAGAGTGGATAAGCATGCGAAAATTGATCTGTACTTGTCCAGTAAGTCCTACCCTCCCATCTCAAGAAAACATTGACAGATTCAATCAATTCCACAGCCACCAGTAAGCTGACAAAAATACTAGAGCCTGGTTGGAAACCAGCCTGGAACAATGGCATTATACAGCCAGAATTTAATAATGTGGCACTTTGGGAGGGAAAGAAAGTGAGATGGGGTTCCTGCCTCACTGCTCTGTGATCCTTTGAGAAAAAAGCACACTGTTCTGGGGACTCTCTAGGACTATGGGGATGGGAAGCAAGGGATCCTTCTGGATGGGTAAGTTAATGCCATTGTTGTTAAGAAGCAACGTCAACCTGGCCCCAAAAGGGTATGGGACTTTACTCACAGCTCTTCTCATTCCCTAGTAGGTATGCAAATCAGCACATTTGGTGCAGGGATGATGGGGATTCAGTGCCAGAACTTAGGACTTTACTATGTTTACTTCTATCTGATCAATTAAAAGAAAAGCTGTATGGTTTTCTTGCTCCCGTATGTAATTTCTGAAAGTAAATATCACATGCAAGTGGTCTGGAGGCTTAGAGCTTATCCACACCTAATATTTATGAGTGTTTGTGGTGCATAAGTGAAACAAATGATAACCTAAATTGTACCGGGAGAATATGAAGGATCAATTCAGCAAGCAAAACAGGCTCTGATCTTGTTAGCTATACAAATACACAAAAAAAATCACATTCAGGGAATAATACATATCTCCTATTTCAGCAGCTCCTTTCACTCTCTGAAGCTCACCTAGGGATGGTGTACCCAGGGATCCCACCAGGCACAACTCTGACTATATGCAGTAGCTGTGAGTCCTGTACACAGAGTGTTTCCTATCAGCCTGTCCTGCAGGTGCTGCACAATTAACCCTAATCACAGATAATCACAAACTGAGTAATTGAGTAGCAATTGAATAGTAAATGCTGCTCAATTGTCCAAGCAAAGGAGAACAAACTACCCAGTGAACTGGCAGGGGAGCACAGCTCAGCACAGCACAACTGCCTGTGTGGAGAGCTGATGTAGATAATACTCTTTTTCATGGAAAAGTGCCAAAGGTCCCTTAGTGATGATACACAGATAAGAAAATCTCAGAATTTGTATTTAATCTGAAATACCTCTGTGCCAACAGTGGACCCCAGTCAGTAATGATACACTGGGGAAGTGGTTAGGCAACCGTCTTAGTAATAGACGACTTATTTTTTTTGCTTGCACCTCTTCACATGACAGTGTATTATTTCCCTGAGAAATATTTTCACCCCTGTTGGTGGAACAGTTCAAGCAGAATTTTGCAATAATTAATAAAACCAACTGACCAATTTAATTTTACCTCAAAAAAAAAAAAATTCCTGATCGGAATAAAAGTCTTAGCACTGGCAATCTCCTCACGGAAATTCTGCATGATTACCTTTTGATATCCGTGGCAGGGATATTTTCTAGCAGCAGAAATCCTGCAGTGTTTCTGAAACAGAAGATGCTGTGCCAGCCTCCTCCAGCAGCCTGGCTCAAAGGCAGCTGCCAGACGTGCTGCTGGAGGTCTGCACCTCCCAAAGCTTTTAGGCACCACAGCTGCACATTGTACCCTCCTGCTGCACCACGCAGGAGTCTCAGTATTAGAAAGTGACCTGGGCCATGGGACTGGGATCCAGGAGTGGTTTTCAAACAGCTTGCTTGAGCTGAACATTGTGGATAGGGGGCAACCTCTGACTTTACTGGTGGTTTTGAGGCTACAGCTCTGAGGATCAGAAAGGGCTGCTCTGGGAATGTGTATGTGACAGGGTGGTGGACATCAGGAGCTTCTGCTTGAGGATGCACTGTCCCTGTGGCAGCAGGCTAGGTTCTTTCCAAAGATGGCAAGAGGGGCATGGTGGTCTCCAGAGACTGAAATCTTGTCTCATACTTGCAGAGACTCTTAAGGCTCCTGAATTAAGTGCAGAGAGCTCATTCACTCATGGGGAGTCTTGTGATCTAATGAGATGTACTGTTTGAGAGCTTGTGGCTAGTTATGTTTCCTCCTTCATTTTATTTTTTTCTTTTAATTTCTAGTCAGATAAAACATTGCAAATGAATAGTGGAGGTGTTGAAACAATTTTTTTAAAATTATGATGTAAGCAAAATTACACACTTCACTTTAAATGAAAAGTACTATTTGAGTAACAGATAATGTCCTGGAGATGTTTTCTAAAAATGAATTTCTATTCTTTCCTTCAAATGATGTCTCCAGGAATGTGCTCCATTTCTGTCTGGCTTTACTGAGGGTATATACAAGTATTGCTCCCTGCAGAGATTGAAGAGAACTATAAGTCTTTTCAGGTCACTTTCCATGATTCTCTCTCCTCTTTGTATCACTTTTGATGTTCGTCCCCTTCTGCTGTGCTATTTATGCTGCCCTCATCACTCACACACTACATCTCCACACAGGTACCTCCACTCTTTTATTCCTCTCCCTGTGAATGGGCGTCGTTGCTTTCTCACCTGTGTGGGACTACTTCTCTGAGCTAACACCATGTGCAGTACCTGACTGTGCATGGGATAATCTGCCTGAGTGGGGCCTTCTGTTATAGTCCATCAGACTCTTTAACATTTCTTTGCCCCGATTTCAAGGAAAACAAGTGATGGATGAGGGTGAACCCTACTTATCAGGTCAAGGTTGTGTCCCCCTGCTTCCTCAGGCACACCCATGTGCCCCTTGCATCTGCCCATCTTGGTGCAGTGGTCAGTGCTCTTCTGGGGGGGGCTTCTATCCTTGGCCTTTGTCCCTCTACTGTATGTTCAGATAGCAATAATATTTTTAATGGGCTTCCTGGGCTGAAAACAATTTGGATCACATGTAGAAGTGTCTCCAACAGCCTCTCAAGCTGAAGGACTGAGCCTACAGAGGCGCTTGCAGCAGAAACACTGTTAGAAAGGAACTGGCAAGAGACTCTTGGAGCTAGTAATAATAATGATCATGTTGCAGAGCTGAAGCAGAAGAGATAGAAGTCATTAGGAATAGAGAGAGCTATTGAAGTAGAGTAGAAAGGTATTTTAGAGAAGTTGGCTATATTAGCAAGGGAATGCTGGTTAAAAAAAAGTATGAACACAAATAGGCTTATGATTGAAAGTTGAATTAGTGAACATAGTTAAGAGGATTAAAGAGGAGAAATTAAGCTAAATAGTTGAGGTAGTAATAGTGCACTGGCTTTGAGCAGGTTTGGTTAATCAGACTGCAACTTGTGCTCTCTCTGCAGAGAGAGAGCACAGAAGAGCTGGTTGAGCAGTGAGCCAAGCAGCACAGTGGGGACTGCTGGTGCTGGGCAGCTCCTGGGGACATTTCTCACAGGCTTCTTCTCATAGGTTCCTTGGTGAAGCTGTGACTGAAGTACAGGGCAACCTCCACATGCTAAGGGTGCCCCTTCACATTTTGGATCTTGTGAATATCTTTCTGCTGGAAGTTGCATTTCTGAGTGGTATTTGAGCATACACCAAGGACAGTATTTTCAAACCTGAGTGTTGGCATTTATTGCCATCCTTTTTCTCCAGATAAGTGTTTGGACACTAATGGTGCTTGAGCAGGTAATAATGCTTGCTGCTCCACATTGTAGCAAGGAAAAGATTATTGGCATCTTTTGAGGAAAAGTACTGTCTTGGTTTGAAAGACAGGTACCTGCCAGCAAAAGCTGGAATCTCCCTTTGAATACATAATGTAAACCCCCTCCCTCAGATTGTTATAATTTTGCAATTGAAGGCTCTCAGGCAAAGATTTGGGAATAGGAATAGGAATAACAGTTCTTTACTAGGAATATTAGACAAAACAAAGAAAATACAAATGTAATAGTACTAAGAGACAAGCAAAATAAAACAAACAAAACCCTAGAAAAACCCTGACAGAGTCGGGGATGTGACCTGACACCCTGGGTGTCAGGATGTTAAAAGCAATCCAGATGAAATCCTCCTGGAGTAATAGATGCAGTTCTGTGAAGTGGAGATGATCCTGTAGGAAAGTCCAGTGGTGATGAGATGAATCCAGTCTTCCTCTGAGAAGAAATCTAGTGGAAAACAAGTAGGGTCCTCTGGTGCTCCGACATCCTTTCGGAACAGTGCCCTTCAGACCAAACTGTCCTGTTCCACTGCTGTTCCCCAGGAAAAACCTGCTGCCCTCTTTTGTATGAGTCAAGTACCCATAAGTACCCAGCAATTAGTTACCTAGCAAAACCACCAGGAAAAAATTCCACAAACACAAAAGAAACAGATCCAACCCCCAACAAGTATATTGCAGGAAAATTTGTGGGAGGAACTCCTGACAGTGTAGTCAGTACAGGACTTCAGTTACTGAGCAGCTTCCCTTCTTCTTGTCATGACCTTACCTCTACTAGAATTGTGCTGCTGGCATTACTTTGGAGTCCTTCTAGCTCCTGGTCCACTAGCAGCACTTACTGCTCTTTTTCATGTGAAAGAGAGGTTGTTTCCCAGTAGAGACCAGTCTGACAAAGGCATGGCCATGACTGCAACCCTTGGATGCTGCAGCGCCCATATGTTGCAGAAATCCTCAGGGAGTGTATAAAAGAAGAAACAGATGCAGATCCCACCTCTTAAAACGCAATACTGGTAGAAGTTGGGCTCATTTTATTCACACCTGTTGAACTCAGGGCCTGAGGCATTAAAAGGAGGGCTTCAGGAGTAGCTGCCAGCATCTAGACACCACATGCCTTTACCTTTGTGATTGTTTGATCCTTGAGATATTTAAGATTATTTCATGATAAAAATGAGAGAGGGAAAGGGTTTTCCATGCCAAAATAATCTTTACCCTGAATTAAAACTGAAATGTTTTGAATTGTCCAAAATTCCTAAGAAAAACAATGGTTCCAGCAAACAGTGCTTGGAGACCCACTTGCAGTAGGCTTTCCAAGACCGGATGGCTCTGTTGTATTTTTTGAGTTTCAAATATCATGGTATAAACAGCTGGCAATTGTAAGCAACAGCTGTCCTGTGGACAGGTTAGGCCCAAATTTCAGTTTCCTATATGTCCATCTTATATTTTCTGTCTTAGGGAATTTTTATTCTTGTGCATAATTACTGTGGTTCTTATTCATATCATTTACTACAGCTTGGTTATCCCCACAGGCTTTGTAATCACTGAAGGCTGGAACTCTGCTCATACTCTATGGCCTGTCCTAGGAATATGAGGCAGTGGGTTTAAGATGCATATGGAATTGTGTGTAAAGGCAGCTGGAGATGGAAAAGGCTGTTTTGAGGCCACCTGCAATACCTCAAAAGTAACATTCTTCATTTCTGAGTAAAAACAAAACTCTGTGAATGCTTTATCCATCATACCAGAATCGTGTAGGAACATTTCTTTTCTGGTTGGAAAAGCTTATAAAGGTATTTTGCTTTTTCTGCTGGGATTTATTTCCTGTTCTGATGAGCTGGTCCCACCTGCCTCTCAGAGAGCTTCCTTGTTAAAGAGACCCTTAGTTATAGCTAATGTTTTCATGTGAATGTTTTAACTTTGCAAAAAGTTACACTGCTCTTCAATAAAAATGGTAAATTAAAAGTATTCTGGGCAGCTCATCTTATACAGATCTTTTCATTAGCATCACAGAAAAAATATTTTCCACAGAGCTGCCTACATTCTTAAGCTGTTACTATGCCAGCAGTATTCTCCTCCTGCTAGCTGGCACTGCAGCCCAGATACATTGGGGTGTAAGTCATGAAATCTGTGTTAGCTTCAGCCATGAGCTGCAAGAAAGCATTTGTCCCCTGAGTCAGCCTGCCCCAGAGGAGACTCTGTCTCAGTGATTCAGGGTTCTTATTGCTGTTCACTGTCCTGCATCCCTCCTCTGCCCCATTATTTCTTCCTGCTCCTGTGCCCTGTCTCCAGGAGCAGCAGGTAATAGTGAGCAGGATTTTTTTATTCCTTCAGCAAGCATGATTGGGACTTCAATTTCTTGCTCTGCTTTTTGATCCCACAGAGCTAAGCTCATATCCTTCATAATTCAAGGTGACATGACAGGGCTCACTGGGGACTATCCCTGCACACTACATAAATGAACAGTCCTATAAATGGTCAAGTAGTTTTCCAGTACTTTGACTTCTCTGTTATGTTGTTCAGATCTCAGAAAATAAAGATTACTCTGTTTCTGCCTATAGCATATTGAATTTGAAAAGCTCTTTTGTCCCCTGTTCTTTTTAATAATTGTTATGTATTTGTAATAGATAACTTTTCTCACTCCACTGTGGGAGATGCTGCTATTCCTATTTATGCATTGGGACACTGAGTTGTGAAGAAGTTGTGGGTGTGGCACTGAGTACTGCCAAAGTTGTGAGATCTGGAGCACCCAGCAATCTCCTCCCAGGCAGAACCAGTAATAACACTTCAGGGAATGCAGAATATTTTTCTACGACTGCAGAGTGAGACAGTGGTGCAGCAGTGAACTCCTGGACTAAGAATCAACATGGGAAAGACTGCCAGGGCTATTGGCTCATTTTCCCTCTAATTATACCGCACACTGAATAAGTCTGTTTGAAGATGTCTTTTCCCTTCCTCACTCAAGATCTACTCTTTCCCTTGTTTTTTATTTGTCTCAAGTATTTTCTCTCAAAGTACTCTGTGGTGCTTTCTCATCCATCCCCACATACCAGCCAAGTCTGTCTTTAAAAGAAGGGATTTTGGCAGGATTAAACATACAGACAATATTATTGGTATCCTGTTCCCTCCAGTATCCTGAAAAGCACTACCTTCTTGTTTTTTCATGTACTTCTTACTTCCTGCATGGAGTGCCTGACCTACAGAGACATTTTGGAAAAGAGAATTAACACTTTTGTGTAGCTGTTGAGCAGTCAGTGAGTCAGAACTAAAACTGGAATGCTGTGAGGGGAGCTGCAGCCATCAGTGGTGCTTTCTGCAGATGGACAAGACAGCCTGGATAAAGGGGAACAAAGATATTCCTTCTAAGACATTCCTTCTAACACAGAGCCCAAACAAAAAGGGAACTAAAAAATAAATTAAAAATTCAATAAGGCTTTTTTTGGCATTTGAATGAATTTAGGTTTTTTACTTTATTTTGTTCTTATTACCTCAGCTTTGACTGGGACGGAACACGGAAATGATCACAATAGACTACCTGACCAGGAGAACAAGTCCAACAAGTCTGTGCAGACAAGAAGTGTCCAGGTTTCAGAAAGCCATGATTTACAGGACTGCCAGAACCTTTGCTCTGCCCTAATGGGAATTCTCATGGAAGCAGGACATCCAGCTGCTGAGTGCAAAACACCTCTGCACTTGCTAATCTTCTTTTTGCTTATTGAACCTCCCTCTGCATCAGACACTTGGTATTTGGCCATTTTTTCCACTTTGTGATGTTGCTGCCTCTCTTTCCTGTGGTAGCACACCTGCTTTGTGATCCTTTTCCATAACCCACCACAGACAACTATTAGTCTGGGGTCATCCTTTCCTATAATCAACTTCCTGCATTTATAAGTGGAACTTTAGAAGAAATTATTTGGAGGCTGCTGGTATCTGAAAGGTTCTGGGCAAGGACATCTAGAAAGGCTCAAATTGTATTAACAGTCCCATCAGTCCCCCTGTTGCTTGTTCTGTGGTAGAAATTTGTACCCAAAGAGAAAGAGCTTTTTCTCAACTGCTGCGCTGGTTTCCTGTAGTGACCTACATGTGCTCTACATTGTCTTGAGCCTATTGAATTTTGCCCTCACTTTCCTCCAATCTAATCACACTCATTTCTCTTCTCAGCTTAAGCCTCTCTCCTGCCACTGTGTCAGAAAATTCCTTCTGCCTCTCTTGGTCTTCAGCATATCTGTCCCCTTGCTCATTAGAGCAGCAGTCTTAGATCCCACTCCCTGGCTTCCTCCTGGAACTTTACTGCCCCTCTCTGTACCCTGAGCCTTGCCTGCAGTGAGTCTTCAGTTGCTCTCTGCAGTGTGGCACAGCTCAGCCCCTGCTGCCTTTCTTTCCCAAGAGCCCTTTGGCCATGCTTTACAATGGTTCTAGCCAGGAAAATAACATTCTGCAAATGGTTTCAGCAAACAAACAAATAAAGAATTTGCTATTTTTTTGTTTTTTGCAGAAAAGCTGAGAGAAATGTTAAGCCAGGAAACATTCTTGGGTGAATCTCTCTCTCTCTTTTTTTTTTTTTTTTTTTGTGAATTAGTGGAGGGTCAGATCAACCTCTCAGTTTTCAATGGACAAAACATGCACAGCAGGGCTGTAGCTGTAAAGGTCATAAAGGGTCAGAGAAACATGCCGTTCTTCTCATCATCCCCCTAAATTCTTCAGAAATCTCTCTATCGGATTTTATTGCTATTTTTTGTGGCAAATTGAGGTCACTCTGCTGAATGTTGTATAACATGAACAGGCATGAATACAGGTTGATGCTGCCTGCCAACTTTTGTGCCCAGTGGTGGTACAAGACCTGCTGCTGGTGCAACCTCCCACATGTGCAAGTTCCTTCTCAGGCTGGTTAACAATTACCTACTTCTTCCAGAAGTGAAGGATTGTGACCTCTACCTCCACACTCAGCTGCTGCATTGTCACTGTAACAATAGTGTCACTGCAGCTAGAATGAGGTGATGTTTTCCAGGGATTCATTCAGCAAGAAAGTCTCTGAAGTGTGTGAAATCTGAAGTGAGTAGCAAATGACAATTCAGCATAAAGGCACTCTCTTTCTTTTTGGGAAAGTGGGAGAGAATAATAATATGATCTATTAAAAGGAATTATGTTTCATTCCAACACGCCTTGCCCCTCCAATAAAAAGATGAACTAGAACAACTAGTTTGGTCAACATAGAGATTTAGCAACTGTTGAATTATTTCCCATTGGACAACAGGCATTTGGAAGCACTGGAGGGAGTGGAAGGGAATTGGGAATAGCTGTTTATCCAGTTTTGGTTCTGCTAATATTGATTAGCTTTCTTCTCCTTGTGCCACCATTGCACAGACCTGTAATTGCTGACATCTTTAAATGTGTAGGCATGACTCCTTGAGCCAAGGGTTACTCAGATATCTGGGTGTTCAATTGTGTGCGCAGCTGCAGTGTTAAATATTCAGGCAAACAATTCCTGCAGCATTTGCCTTTGTTTGAAGTGTGATCCAGTGACCCCCTGCAGTCTGCTTGAACTGCAGTGACAGCCTTGCCAGTTGGGCACTGTGTCTGCTTCAAAGGCCAAGCTGTCAGGTCTAACACACCCAATCTGCAATTCAATTAGCCCCCTCTTCGCATTCCCCAGTCTGCATCTGAGACATTCCCCCATAGCCTTGTAGTCTTGCTCTGTCCTCATAATGTTGCCTGCTTGAGAGGCTGAGACCTGGCATGGGCAGAGGGTGTCTGGGAAGGCTCTGTGTTTTTCCCATCTTGTGCCACCATCCCAGGGAGGGGTGTGACCCCATCTGTCACTTATTACATGTAGGCCAGAAAAAGGAAAAATCACCTCCTTGGCTTGTTGTTAACTTGGGAAGAACTTGGGTCTTGTGGTTCAGGGAATGACTGGGGGCTGAGGGCTCCAGTCCTCAGGCTCTGCCTCTGACACAAATGTCCAGATGGCCTTGGGCAAGTCACCCCACCATCTCAGGAGCCTGAACCTGTGCTGTTTTCCTCCATCTTGTTGCCTGCCTCACCTCTTTGCATCAATTTGCCTGCATACTCCTGAGGCCCACTACTAAAGTGCCTGATAAATTAAAACTGGCAAGCTTTTTGGCATTAGGATTGTGACGGATCCATCTACCATATTTTCCGCTTTCACTGGAAAAGAAATCAAGTGTGCCACAAAAGAAAGCAAAAACCAACAATGAAAATCTCTCCTTGAGTTTACCAGTTGGTGGAGCAAAGAATTATCCTGATTTTCACTGTATGTGTTGCCTCATGCAGCATAGTGCTGACCCCAGGCTTTTGCAACAACAAAACAAAGAGATCCCACTTCTGAGATTAGTTTTTGTCACTAAAGCCTTCTTAAGTTCTGGGTTTGTAGTTTCAAGATGGAAATGCCTTCTACCTGCCCACCACTCCACCTCTGCCCAGACCATCAGAGTCTATAAGGAAGCTTGAAGAGGCTAGTTGTCTTAGGTTACAATGCAAGATGAAACCAAAAGTATGTCTTCCATCACCATGTTTATAAGCTGTTAAAAACCAGGTGGGGCAGTGTTCTTTACCTTTTCCATGGCTCATCCCTGATAACTCCCTCCAGGGGCTGTCTTCTGTTAATGGGCCATCAAGTATCACTGCATGACTCATAAAATTCCATCAACCCATTGTGAAATGCTCTGGCCAGGGGGAGGAACCAAGCACTCCTACCTGGCTATAATATGAGATTTGGAACACCACAGGCAGCCTTACCTACTGGATTCCCAGAGGACAAGAGCTACATAACCACCATGGGACCTTCAGAGGATGACCAGACCCTTCTACAGGATCACTGCTTGAACGGAACCACATGTATCACTTCAACAAGACTGCAGCCACCATTTAATTGGACTGCTACCACCACCCTGAACAACAGAGTGTCAGGCTGCATCCTGACTCTGTTACTTTAAGCTAGTGTTTCTGTATTATTGCCTTTATCTTAATTTTCCTATTAAATTTTAGTTCTGACTTGGGATTTCCCACTGGTTGTCTTTCAAACTAGTACAATAGCGGGATTTGCTGACTCCTTTTTTGGTCTGCGATTTGAAATCTGCTACATTTCTTCACAGCTGAAGAAAAAGAGATCTATTCATATATTAGTGCTACATCTGCTTTCATCCCACACCTCCTTCACATATCCTCTCATTCCTTTTAAAGACAGCTTGACTGCAGGTATGAAATACAGTGTGGCGAGTCCATACATTACTTCCCCTGAAGTAAATCAAGATATTTGCTGTTTCACACTCATTTTGCCCGAGCTACTTACTTAGTCTTTCCTAGGTGCAGGCCTGGCTGTTTGCTGAGAAATCCAGGACTAAACTGAGCTGTCAGTCCTCTTTCCGTCTCAGGGCAGCTGCTTCAGTGCAGTCATCATCAAACTAATACCCGTGTGCAAACCAAACCAGGTTTGTGCTGAATGAAAATTGCAGCCATTATGATGCTTCTTTTCCATTCCTCCACCTGATCTCTCAAGAAGAGCTTCAGCTATCAATTATTTGAGAAATTGGAGCCATCTGTGGGGCATGGGGAGCTTTATCTTTGCATGCTGCGCATAGCATAGATGTGAACTGGGAGTCCTATAGGAAAAAACACTATTATTATTTAAAGAGCTATTGGCTGTCATTGCTCTGCCCTCCATAGAGGTCTCTGCAGCTTTCTGATTGCCTGGCTGCTTGGCTTTACACTGATTCATTATACTTACATAAATAGGATGAATAATGTGTTTTCCAAATGGTAATTCGGCACCCAGTTGTAACCCCCCTCTTTGTTCTGTGTCATCCTCTGGGTGCTATTTTCTTTCCCATATATTTATTGGATTTCCTTGCTTCTTTTGGGTTTCAAGGGTGTCTCCAGTATCTTCAGGAAGCTTTGCTTGTGTAGCAATAGCTGCCCATTGCTATGCAAAGTGTTGCGCTTTCAAATTCTGTTTGGATTAATGAGCTGCTCTACACGTGTGGCTGCAGAGCTACAGCCTCATCAGGACCTCTCACTGGCGACGCTGGGAGACTCCATCTAGAATCACTACGTCCCATTTTATCCCCCCAGTACAAGACATCAGCAAAATGGAACTGAATGCTCTGGGTGGATGACCACCAAGATGGTCAAGGAGATGAAGTGCAGGATGAAAAAGGCTGAGAGACTGGATTTATTCAGCCTGGAAAAGAGAAGGCAAAGGGGGATATTACTGCCCCTTTTCACCTGGCTAGAAAAGGACATAAGGAAGATGGAATGAGGCCTTTCTCAGAAGTGCACAGTATCTGAACAGGACAAAAAGGATACAAGGAACATCAAGAAAAATTCTACTTTAGAAAGAAAAACAAACTCCCCAGGAAGATGGTGCAGTACCAAAACAGGGCCCAGAGCATCTGTGGATGCCTGCCACTGGAGATATTAAAAGTTCAAGTGTACAAGGCCCTAAACATCCTGCATTATCTTTGAAGTTATTCTGCTAAGAATAGAGCTTTGAGCAGACAGCATCCTACAGTACCTTTGCAATCTGATATTCTGCAATCCTGACCACTTTCCTGCCTCGCAGGAAAATGCTGGGGAGAGCAGGAAAACTTCTCTCAGCTCTTCTTTTTGTGGCTTTCCACAGTAAAATACAACTGGGAAAGTGCAGAAATCCGTGGTTCTCTGGGCTTTGTATGGGTCTGTTCCGGCTAGCTAGAGCCCAACCCCACACGGACCTGCATGGACTGAAGACAAAAGACGAGAAGCGCTCTTCCCCACGTGGGAGCGAGTATCCTGTTTCTTGGCTTGTGATGGGACACTGCTGGCTGCAGCGACCACCCAGGCAGGAAAGAGGTCAGCCTGTACCTGCAGTGGGGTTTTGTACCCCAGGGGTTGGGGACGGGGAGAGAGGACCGCTGCCAATGGGATAACATTGGGGTGGGGCGTGGGGAGGGGTATCTTTGGGGGCAGGGCACCAGGTGTGTGGAAAGGAGTGCATAGGGAGACACCATATGATGAGGAAAGGGAATATGACATACCATACTCAGTAACATTTTTCCCAACACCTAATACAAAGACCACAACTAAATAAACTATTTAGTGCAATACAACAGGAAAGGAGATCTTGACAGCAGGGAGAATGTAGTCCTCTCTTCCTATTAGCATTACCTGATGTCACTATCTTTCCCATTTGAGCAGAAATTTTTCAGTAGGGAAGAAGGCAAATTGGGCTGTGCCTTGAATTTTCAGATGTTCCATGCAAATGGCCTGACTGCCTGGTTAGCCTTGGTTGTGTGGGGCTGAGCAAGAACCAAGAAAGCTGTTGGAAAAAAGCAACAGGTCAAACAAACTTGCTGTGAGGAAAATCTCCCATTTGTGAGTTCAGGAGAGAGGAGGGGATTTGTCAAGTAAACGTCTGCCTTGTGCTGTCACTGTGTTTGTCTGTGGCTTTATCTATTAAATGGAGCCATTAGGAGAACTGAAATGCTCCCTAGAGTAACTCAGGATGAAAACACTTTCCCTTATGTCCTAGCTACTTCCTGTCTCTGGGAGGCTTTTGCTATGCACAGCATATAAGTGATGGCCTAGGACGGCTGTGCAATGTTACCCTAAATCTCTGCTTTGTCATGCGTGATGAGTCAGAATAAATGCAATAAACTGCTGTGTGTCAGTAATGGGAAAAGCAATGAAGCAAGGTCCAAAACAAGAGCTGGCCACTTTGCAAATAATAAGTCCACAGTTGATAGTCAGCCGTGATCAGAAAGCCATGGCAGTCTTGTGGCCAGCATGTCCCCTCATGTGAGATGCAGGCTTTGGTCCTGCCCCTGGCCAGAGGCAAGTGTGGGGTGTAGAAGGGTTAAAACCGGTGTGTCTGAGGCAGATGCAGCAGCCTATCTTTCCTATCGTTTGGTGCTTCATAAAGATCTGGATGAAAATGTGTTGTTGGATGTGACCTGGGGGATCTTGGCTCTGGCACAAGACCGGTCCAAGTGTAGTAAGTCAGCTTGCTCATTCTTCTTCATCGCATTGCTAGAAGAGTCAGTGGGAGCATTTTGTTCAGTGTCAATGGGATTGACCTTCATTGCCCCCTCAGACAAAGTTGGCATGCAAGTCTTTTCCCTTAGAAGACATTTTCCTGCTTCTCTGTTCTGACAGCACCTCAGATGAGACTGAGAGTGGGTGGTGGTCTGTCCATGCCATGTCTTGCAATAAGCTCCTCCAAAAACTCCACTTTAACACTTTAACACTTTAACAAAAAGTTTGTTTTAGGATGCTGACTGAGGCAATTAAGCTTCTAAGAGATGGATGAAATGGGTGAAACTCAGATAAGGAAAAAAGTAAGAGTGAGGAGAGCCTTTTCAAGGCAGGGGAGTGAGTTAAGAAATTATTCAGTTTGCTGGAAGTGTTTCAGATGAGAAAGCAGGTTTTTGTTTGGGTGAGGAGTGCAAGACTGTGACCTGTGGTAATGACAGATCATTTGTCTGTTCCTGTGCCTGTCTCTTACACTAACCAGAATCTTTTCAGACAAGGGGCGTATGTCGACAGCAGAAGTTTAAAAATTCAGGGAGATGAGAGAGGGAGCCATATCTTTCTCTCTTTCCTACCCTTCCACAGCTCACATCCACAGCTTGTTTCCCTTTATGATTTGTATAGAACAGACAAACAGCCCCATGGTAACCCATATCTCTTGCAAAATCCACCTGGAGAACCCAGGTCTGACCTACTGCCTCCCTTGTACTGCCAAAACCTTGTAGGTCTTCTCAACCCCATTTAAGAAATAGGAAACTGTGGCCATATTTATTCACCAGTAACTGTATGGGTTTTATTTTTTCCTTGCCCTACCCTGACCCCATGTTGAAGCACATGTGCAGACACACACATTGGCAAGCTGAAAAACAAGCAGGCTACAGTGAGCATTTCATGTAACACCTTTATAGGATTAAATATTTGAACAGTTCCATTAATCTTGCAGTTAGCTGCTCTGAACTGCACTACCTGCATCAGTAACTGCTGGAAGAACAAATGCCTGACCACACTTCAAACATGTTTACCCTCCTTTCCCATTTTGCAGTCCCTGGTAAGCTAATCTAGGGAATCTTTTACAGATCCAGCATCTATTGGAGACAGTTCTGTCCTCAACATCCTTTGCAAATTACTTCTTGAAAGAGATCCCCTCTTATTATTTCTCTTCTTTTACCTTCCAGTAGACAAGCAACCAGCAAACTGTACAGACTATGAAAACATGGGAGAGGGAATGCAGGCATGGTCCAGGTGGAGGGGATTCATCTCTTCACCTACCTCCTTCCCCATGGTTGTCTCCTACCAAATGGGATGCAAATCAGTGCAGATGAAGATCTGAGATATCAGCCATGGGCCCTGTCCAGAGATCCATTTCTGATCCTTGCCTGCTTCTATCCAGCTTCCTCACAAGTGGGGATGTGGTTGCACAGGCTCAGCTCAGAAGTGCTGAGTGCTGGTGCTGGTGTTCCTGGGCTCTGGCTCAGATCCATTCAGCACACTTGTCTTCCCCTGACTCCTCTGCAGTCCCTGCCACGTTCAGGGAAGAGCACTGGATGTGAGAGGTGCTTTCAGTTCCCCTGCCATGCTCTATCCCATTGCAGGGAAAGGGCAAGGTATCTCTACTGAAATGAATGATGTGTGAGTAGAGGCAAACTGACACAGGTGGGAAGAGGAAAATTTGGCTTAGGGTTTGTGTGCAAAGTGTAATAATCTGACAGTTTCTGCAGACTGCATAATGGACCTGCTCATTATAAAACTAATTCAGTTTCCTGTGATTCTGGAATGCCTCCTTATTAAAATTGTATGTTTGCCTTTTTAAAGAAGTGACATATAAGAATGTGCATATTGCATTATATTAGAAAACGGAGAAAAATTGCAAGCACCATCTCACTTTGCTAGGTACAGTAAACACTGTTGGCATCCCTAATATGAAAGTTTTTAATTTGATAGTTTACATTCCATTAGTATCCCTCATCTATCAAACCTGAAGTGCATAAATGTAGCATGGCATACAGTACTTTGCATTTGCAAAGGCAGTGCTGTGAGGTGCATAAGAAAATATTTCTTGAGGCTCTAAAATGCCATTTTCAACGTGATCTTGCAAAACTAGAAAGGAGACTGGAAGTGAATGGGCTGTGCCAACATTATGAGAACCACATTACAGAGTTACATTTCACAACTTTAACACAAACATCTGTCTGTTTACCTGCTGACCAAATGATTGCCTTGTCTAATGGTCCATCTAGTCTGATATTGTACACTTTGCAAAAACATCACTGACACTTGACCAAGAGTCAAAGATGAAAATAATGCCTACAAACACATTTTCCTGGAGGAAGCCACTTCCTGATGTTTCAGGCTGTGATCAGCATATGATCAAACATCAGTGTCCTTAGTTTGTTGAATCCTCTAATCAAAATTTTCAGATATTTAGAGGCCCTTAAACATCTCTATTTTGGTGTCTAAAATTGACAATCCCATTATAGATAATGAATTTTTAGCTGCTAGGTTCTGAGAACTCTCTGAAAATTATGCTCTTTTTAAAGAAAGGTGCCAAAGTCCTGCTGCTCAAAACCATTGCATGCTTAGGAAAATACTGGCTGCTCCTTTTGGAGAAGATTAGCAGCCTCTTGGGATGAGTGAAAAAGGCTACTTCTCCTTTCATTTGTGTGCAGCATTGGTCCAGACTCCCACTGCAGATAATTCAAAGGATTACATGTAAGGTTAGTTGTCCTCTGTTACGTGTTTGATTTTATACATAATAGGGGGCACTCTTACGGCACATTTGACACTAGGCAATAATATGAGCACAAGTAGTGGCTTAACAGAATTAAAGGAAGACAGGAGTCCCAACACTATTTGTCTCAGCAGTATAGCACTGTCCAGGGGGACTCTTTTGCAGAAAGCCACTCAGGCAAGGTCAGACTTTGATAAAGAACAGATACTCTGTGACAGCTTGAGCCGCACAAGATAAAATAGAAGTAATCACCCATGATTCAAGATAAAAACCATCTTCCCTGAGCTCCTAATGTTTTCTTCCTCTGCTCTCTGTACAGCAAGCATGGCATCAAGACTCACCTGTCATTAGAGAGTGCTTGGACTATTCCTCACTTAGCTACACAACAGCTTCTCTTTGAAGGGAGATTTCATCTGTGGTGCTGTGGATACCATGATGGTCTGTGAGTCTTTCATATCCTCAGTAGTAAATGGAATTAATTTAATATTGGGATGGCAGGTGCATTTTGGGGAGGGATCACTGCTTGACTGTCGCCCTGAGTTTTTCAAGTTTTACTAAGCCTTCTGATGTTTGCATTCTTTGCACAAACTTTCTCACAGCACTTTATGTAAGTAACTTATTGTTTTGCATTCCTTTATGGAGGACGAGCAACCTGACGGACAGTTGGGTTGCCCAGTGACATTGAGGAGGTGACACTGTAACCGTCCAATGACACTGGCATTTCGAAAAGATATATATATAGAGTCAGATGTTTTAATAAAGAGTTTTTTACTTTGCTTTGACCAGGACTGCTCTGTGTCGTTCTTGTGTTGCCCCAGGGTGACACGTGACTACTCCAAACCCTGGCTCAGTAGTCTAACCTGACATGAAGAGGTATTGCTTGAAATCCTTCCATGATTTTGTTCCTGGCTCATAGGGGTGGTACTTGTGCGGGTGCTCACACTGTGCTGGGCTTACAGGAGCTAGGGCTGCTTGGTATCACTTCAGATGGTGAACAAAGTGAGCAAACTCAGCCTTGTTCCTGATGTGCTTCCTGACACGTTAGGAGACCAGACTTCTCCTGGAGACATTAGAAATCTTAAAGCTCCTGGGGTTGACTGGGAAGCAGAGGCTTCTCTAAGTACTTGAGAAAGAGCTGAGCTCTAAGCCAAGATTTTGGGATGCTCCAGTTGACTGGTCTTTCCACAGTGCACTTCATTGCCCCTCATCACACAAAGCTTCAAGGATCAGCCTGTATCCACATTTGGTGTCTAAGGAAAGAGTTAAAGAAAAAGTTTTATTTCAAGGTATTAGTGAGATTTGCAATAATGGGATTTGCATGTGCATTTTATGCTCTCCCCTGTCTCTTTAATTTGATTAAAACAGAACATTACCCTGTAGATGAGAATTCTACGTGGATTTGAAGCAGGCAGTTGAGCCAAAAATCTGGATTCAAACACAGTCTGTGCATCAGAGTGGAGGTTTCTTCCTAGCCTCAGAGCACCTTCTTCATGTGTCTTCATCCCTGCTGAGTGTAAACAAGCAAACAAAATGCACCAAGAATAAAAAGGTCCACCAAGAGAAACTTAGTGCTGTCATTAGCAGAAATTTGCAAGAAACAACAGAAAATGACAGCACACAAATCCCAGAAGGTGTTGTTTCAGAGAGAGCTGCAGATGTGAGCACAGAGAGCAGATGCTGAGAGACCAGCTGTGAAGGACCAAGTCAAACAAAATCAGTTATATTAGGTTGATTCAGAGCAACCAAGGAGAGCTGAAAACTTTGGACCATGAAACCTATAGCTCCTTCCAGCAGCCATCAGCCAACACCTACAGGTGTAAGAGGCTGGATCCTCCACAACTCAAATTGATACTCTCAATCAGATGCACTCACAGGTCCCTACAGGAAGCTCCTCATGACCTAGGGGCGACAGCACATCTTCCAAGAGCCATGTGTTCAAAGTAAACTCATTCATGGTGGCATCAGAGTAGTATTTCAGCCCTGTGTATACTGGTGGATTTGGAGTTTATTTTAGGGAGTCATTAAATACTTGGCTCACCCTTCTTATTCACAAGATGGTGGTGCTGATATTGTTCACAGGAAAGTGCTGCTATGTGCTCACCTTCCCCAGATCTCTCTCCTTCTACTCTCCAAGAGGTTCCACATGAACCCTCCAGCTATGGTCAATATCACAATGTGTTTTGATAGCATCTGTTTGCATCTCTACAGTGGTGGCATTTAGCGAAATACTTGTCTCATGCATTGTGTGCCTGCTTCAAATCTTTTCTTCTGGCACTCTGCTCTCATGCAGTGTGCCCCCTTGAACTTGTCTCTTTTCCCACAGCCTTGTGACACAGATGCAGTCAGCTTCAGAGTCCTCTTGAGGAGGAGGCAGATCCTAGACCCAGGTGGCAGCTTCCACTCCCTTTTGTGTCTCATCTGAAAATTATAAGAGGTAAATTGCCTCTGTCATTTCTTCCAGGATGCCTTCAAAAGGTCACTGGAGACCTCTACCTACTTTTATGTGGGGAAATTCAGTTTTGGAAAATACAGGTTGCCTGATACAATGCACTGAGGTGCCTTTGGAGAGTGGTAAGCTGCAAGTGGAGTCAGCACAATGCTTCTGTGTGAAGAGAAGACACATTTCTGAAAGGAGGGCAATGAGTATCTTTCAAACCTGAATACCTGATACAGAACTTAGTGCCTCTGCTGTTGCTGTAGGTAACCTTTTACTCTTCTGTGTGGGTCTTAAGACCAGAAACAGGCCAGCACCATTATGTCACATATTTAAAGCAGGACATGCATCTGAGGCTGCAAAGCCAAATCACAGTTATGTTGTGGCTCTGGGACACACACAATTCACGTAATTATATACATGTGCGTTACACACCTCTGAACTCACACATACACATACACATTAATGTATATGAACTGCATTTTTATGTATTTCTGTTACATGGTCGTGAAGTAGGTTGGCTCTTTTCATTGAAACTAGCATGTGTGAGTTTTTCAAAGCAAAAAAACAAAAGAAGCAAACCCTGCAACCTCACATGGCTCAAAAGTGGTTTCTAATTACAGTCACTGTTACAGATCACCACTGCTGAGGGATGCAAAAGAGAAAAGATGAAAGCAGAAGGCAGAATTGCCAGCAGCTTTCAAAGCAACCCGTGGACTGCTAATGCAGAGTGTGGAAAGATTTAGTACTGAAATCCTCAGAGCATGAGAGACAAACAAAAGTAGGGAAGGGAGAAGAATGCACTTGCTTGTCACACCATCACTGGAAGGACCCCAAAAGGAAAACTTTTCACCTATGTTTACTCATTAACTAACAAAGTAGACAAAAATCTGTAATGTGAGCTGCTAGCAGGCCTGTGAATGGGATTTCTGTGAAGCAAAGAAAGTAAATAACCAGAATAAAAAATTATATCTAGTTCAATTGTTTGCTGAAGCATTCACACTATGAACCAGAACAGACTTCATTTCATCTATGCCAAAATAAAGCTCAGTTTTTGCACACACAGAGACCTGTAGGATCAGAAGTTCAGAGTAGGACAGGGACTAGTGACTCTATACAAAGAATTTCGTTTAGCTCAAGCCTATCTATCAGTGCATCTATCAAATGGAGACTCAGCTCTGAAAGAACATGATGAAAAGCAGATGCAAAGGGAAAACCTTTGTGCCATTGGAAGCATCATCACTGAATTCTGCAGCACTTTACCCCAGTGTAAAAGGAAGACCAGCCACTGCATTTTCTGAGCTGTTGTTGGGGGTTGGATCTGTTTCTTTTATGTTTGTGGAATTTTTTCCTGGTGGTTTGCTAGGTAACTAATTGCTGGGTACTTTATGGATACTTGACTTAAACAAAGGAGGCAGCAGGTTTCTCCAGGTGGAACAGCAGTGAAGGGCAGTTTTGGTCCGAGGACACCGCTCCGAAAGGACTGGAGTACCAGGGGACCCTGCTTGTTTTCTCTCTCTCCACTGGATTTCTCTACAGAGGAAGACTGAACACATTTTTCGTCACCATTGGACTTTCCTACAGGACTATTTCACTTCATAGAACTGCATTTACTGCTCAAGGAGGATTTCATCTGGACTGCTTTCACCACCCTGATACCCAGGGTGTCAGGTCACATCCCTGACTCTGTCAGGGCATTTTCTGAGGTTTTGTTGTTTCTTTGTTTTTGCTTGTCTCTTAGTGCTATTACATTTGTATTTGTCTTTGCTTTGTCTAATATTCCTAGTAAAGAACTGTTATTCCCACTCCCAAATCTTTGCCTGAGAGCCTCCAATTGCAAAATTATAATAATCTGAGGGAGGGGGTTTACATTCTCTATTCAAAGGGAGATTCCATCTTTTGCTGGCAGGTACCTGTCTTTCAAACCAAGACAGCTGTAAAATTAATGGCTAAAGATATAAAACAGATGCTACAGAAACTCTGAGAAGAAATAATAACAGGCTAAAAAATTAGGAGCCTAAATGAAACCAAGAGCTGAGATTGATACTGTTAAAATATATTATTTAATCAAAAAAAAAAAAGGATTATTAAATGTTTTCTACCCAAGACAAAAGTATTGCCTTTCACAGAAAATCCTATATTATGGTTTATCCTACTCTTTCTCATTTATTCTGATCTTACCTTTATCTCTCTAGTAGATGCATTTTATTTCATAGCTACTTGCCTTTGTGTGTCCTCATTTAAATCATCAACATTTTCCATCATTGTCTTCCCAGTTTCTTGTAAGTCTGTTGCTTACTTACAAAGTGTCAGCTCTTGTCATGATAATTTCACTGCTCTAAGCAGCTGCAATATAACTCCTTTTTAACTGGATCAGTGTTCTTTTCACATAGGAAGCAGCTGTGTCGCTGACACATTGGTGTTTGCTCCATTCTCATCCCTCTGCAGCTGGATTGAAGAACCTAAAATAGCACAGTTAAATTCTTTCCATTTGTGTTCCTTGAATCTCATGCATTAGGAAGCTCTTTGCTATTTGGGCTGTTTTCTAGGCTCATTTCAGTTTCATTTTCAAATAACATATTTGTTCCAATATCAGTAGCACTATATCTCAACATGACCATTCTTTGTGGACTAAAGAATTATTTCACTTTCTGAATGGTGAAACGTGAACAAGATTGAATAACTGTTTTCCAAAATTCATCTGTGTGCATACCAGTTGAGATGCATTCACTGTCTCAAGTTTTTCTTCTTGGTTGTTTGTATGTGGAGGTCCTTAGAAGATTAATGACAAAATTTTGGAAGCCTTTTTCTGTCCCATCCCTGATTTCCTTTCAACACTGCAGCCTGCATTTACTAAAGGCTCAGCTTCTTCCCAACCTTCTCTTGATTAACTAGACACATACACAAAATTTCTGGTAAAAAAAATATTCGTTATTTCCTGACCTCACAGACGTGACAATTAGAATTGTAAAAGCTCAATCTCCAGTACCCTGAGACTCCTCACTGTTTATGATTCTGTTTTCTAACCTGAGTGAAATTTGCACTTATGCTTAAGCTGACAAAGACTTTTTGCATGATGCCTGTGAAGGAGTTAGATGAGTTTATCTGGGAAACTGCAATAGCTTATCCAAACCTTGTCTTCCTAGAATCTCCAAGATTTTTGTTTCCTGTTGAGCAATAGTGAGTGTGGTTGTCTCCAAGGCAGTGGAAACAGAAGTGTCCACTGTGGGAAGACTCATACCCTCTTCTAGGAGAAACTCCCTGATTCCTTTCTACATAACAAATGCACAATGACAGTTCCCTGTGTCCCTGTTCCTTTGGAGCATGTCCAGAAGGAACGGAGGTAGTTACAGGCTGAGAAAAGCAAGAAAGCTCTTTCCGTCTGGCAGTCCTTACCAGAAGCAGGGACACGTCCTGTTCACCTGAGGGATGTACTGCAGGGGAAGGGATGCTGGCAAACATCAGAGGGATGGTGAGGGATGCTGTGCAGGTGTAAGGGAGGCCAGTATGGTAATGGTCTTTGTTAGACTGGCCTATTTATTTATTAAAAAAAAAAAAAAAAAAAAAGCCATTCGGTTTTAATCAACCACAAACAAACTGCCCAAACAAATGGCTTCAGAAACCATTACACCCTGGCACTTTTCCATGCAGTATTTGCACGAGAAATTTGCTTTATAAATGTGGAGATCTAACATCTGTGCAAAAAGAAGAAACTACCTAGGGAAAATCTCCTACTGGGATTCCTTTCAGCAAGGGGACTTGGACTACTGAGGGTAGCGACCAACTGATTCTGCAATTTGCTGCCTCATTTAATTTTCTCAGCCTGGTATTACATAATCAATAATATCCTGCAGTCCCATAGAAAAAAAGTACAGACAGTGTACCTTTCTGGGCTTGTGTTGTTTATTTTTAACTATGGATTTCATTATCTTGTGATTTCCTTACTTACTTCTCTACTGAAGGTAATGCTGGATTTATCTGTCTGCAGTTCTTATAAATTGGTAAGGAAAGCTTTAACAGTAAGAAATTACCAGTTTTCCAATGCACATTGCTATTGTATTCATGCGCCAGAATTTAGAAGTTTTTTTCCTTATGCATTTTATTCTTGTGTCCATTTTTTTCTTGCTCTTTTGTAGTTGGGGCTGAGGTGTGATATTCTACATGATGGTGAATTTTGAGATCCATCTGGAAAGCAGTAGTTTATGTTGCTTTATTTTTATTACTTTTCCCATTCCTAATTCTGTTTTAATACATTTAAGACATTTTAATACATCTACAATGCTTTTTACAAGATTACTCTTTGCTAAAATATGAATCAGTAATTACACTTTATGGCCTTTGGCTTTAGCAACAGAAATAACAATGATGTCAAGGTAACCAAATATTAAGTGGTGTACTGTTATTATAATGAGGAGCCATGTTCAGTACAGGAGACTGTCTCCTCAGTACAAGAGACAAAGAGACATGGAGTGGGTCCTGAAGAGGGTGACAAAGAATATTAAGGGACAGGAGCACCTCTCTCACCAGGAAAGGCTGAGGGCTGGGCTTGTTCAGCCTCCAGAAGACACAAGTGGGTCTTCTGGACACCAATTTTTATCAGTATCTGAAGGAAGGGTGCCAAGAGGATGAAGACTGGCTCTACTCAATGGTGCTGAGCAATAGGACAAAGGACAACAGGCAGAAACTGAGGCACAGAAAGTTCCATCTGAACACGTGGAAGAAGTTCTTTACAGTGCAGGTGACTGAGCACGGCAACAGATTGGTTGTGGAGTCTCCCTCCCTAGAGATATTCAAGAGCTGTGTGGATGCAATCTTGTGCCACATGTTCCAGGATGACCCTGTTTGAGCAGGGAGGTTGGAGCAGATGATTCACCGTGGTCCCTTCCAACCTGACCCATTCCTGGATTCTGTGATATGTTAACTGAACACAGCTAACGGATCTGACACACAGCTGGGACAGTAGACATGAAACGGACATATTATCAAGGGAAAGAAAATAAATTCACTGTAGCTTAAAATAAGCAAAACCAGATGAATTAAGGAATTAAAGACTGTAAGTTTCCTTTGGAATGAACATTACTGTTACAGAGAATCTAAAAACTGAGATCATGTTCCCAATATAGAGTCATATTGAAAGGGTGTGGTTTTCAGACTAGGTTGGTGTTGGATTTGCACTTTAAGAGTTAGTTATTTGAAAATATTGGTATGAACTGCTCCCAGTGACAGCAGTGAATAGCTGAATAAAACTGTAAAATGTCTTTCCAAGGCTAGTTGGGAGCAGTCTGGTTTCAGAAGCTGTGAGGCAAAATCAGATCCAGTGTGACTTGCATTTCTGAAAAATAATCAATTTAATGTGGATGTCTAAGTAGGGATGCAGGTTCTGCATATAGATATCTTCATTAAGGACTTGAGAGTGAAATTCTGTTATCCTCCTCTCAGTAATTTTTTACTGAAGACCTGGAGTTGTATCAAATGTTTACATGGCATGTAAGAAATCCATGTATCCCATCCAGCCATCACTGTGACTGGTGAAAGCTATGACTCAGTTCTGAATAACAAAATTTTTTAAAATCCTGGTCATTAGAGGAATCATTTTGAAATGAGAATGCAAAAAGTGACACTTGCCTTTCACAGACATAGCACAAAGGATGCCTGATGTAGTTTCAGAAGGTGTTTTAACATTGCACATTTAAAATGTTGCAGGTATGAATTCTACAGTACAGTTAATAGAAAGGCAAAATGTTGGTCAAGATCAAAACTAGATTATAACTCTTGTGTGCTCCTTTCAATATAAAATAATGAATTTAATTCTCTTTTTCATTCTGGTGTAAAGACAGAGTAACCCAACAAAATTAATGCAAAAATGTTAGGAAAATTAATGTATTATTATTCATTGAAATCAAAAGAGTTAAGAGGCTGTGGACAACATGTACTTCACCAGGCAAGAAGTGCTGGCATAGTCTTTATTCTTTTTGCCTGGAACAGGCTTTGGTCTGCCACACCTGCCAAAAAAGCCTTTATTTTATTCTCATCTCATTATATACTGTGCAAACAAGTTGGATTTATACTGTGCAATCAAGTCTAGATTTATAAATACAGTGAGGTATAACACAGTGAAGTCTAGATTGTTTGACTTAGAAAGGAGATATGTAAATCGCCAGTCATCTTCAATAATTTAGTCTGATATGACAATATGATGAAAGCTGAAAAAACTGCCAAAAGTGGTGGTCTTGCCTTCTGCACTTACAGTCTGGAATTGAGATTTTTCTGGGAATTATTTAGTGGACTTCCCTGTCTGATGGAAGAAGGTAATAACAAGGTTATTATTAATACTCCATTAACAAGCACATGGTGTTAGTTGAAAAGGGAAAAAGCAATTTCCCCAAGTGAAGCAAACAAGTTAAAAAGCTCCTGTCCCCCTTGGCAGTAGAATAAACATGACAAGGCACAAAAGACTGAGACATTAGCAGGATGATCACCATCAAGCTATTAATCATTCTCCATTTCATTGCTGAGGGTTTTATACAATGCAACGCAATTCATTACATCTTTCCTGATACATCTAAAGCTGAATCCTGAAATGCTTTTTGGTGTTAAATAATACAACATAGTAGACACTATAAATTACAGGAAATGGTGGTGTGAGAGATGTCGGGTGGTGAATAATTTACGAAGATTAAAACAGATCAAGGGGAGGAACCAGTGGTGGAGCAAAAATCGAAGTGGAAAATAAGTTTTTCACAGGAGATCTGAAGAGTTAATGGAAAAGGCAGACCTAGGAAGTTATTTCATGTGGCTTAAAAAAAAAGTTTCCATGCCAGAAACATTCTCATTCTGAAATAGTTAATTTGTGACTGGGGTAGAAGGGGTCTAATTAGTGAATTAGCAATTAGTGCAAAAGAGTACAGAAATTTCTGAAAAAAAAAGATCTTTGGAAAAAAACCTTAGCAAAAGTGGGAGGTTCACTTCTCCAGGTGTCTTCAGGGAAGACCAGAGAGGAAAATACCATTCTTCTCCAGTCCTTGAAAAGGTCACATTTTCATTTGGCTCCAGAGTAGTTTCCAAGCAGCCGAGTCTGATCACCACCCCCACTCCTTCACCTCCCAGTCCTGTCTGGGGGTTTCACAGCCCTATTATATATCCTGAGGAACAGGGTTATACCATGGATAAGATTATCCTACCCTGAGCTCCAAAGCTGCTGCCACAATAAAGAAGAGCTAGTGCACTTCTGGTAAGTAATACTCCATTAGAGACAGGTGATGTGCTGGCCTCTGGCATGTGGAACAAGGGACTGCCATGACATGTTTACTGCCACCACTAGAGGAGCAATTTGGGATGACATTGTAAAGTATAATCAGTAATAAATTATTAATTAATGGTTTTTAAATGGTCTGAGTTCAGTATGTGGTGGTGAGGCTGTGAATGGAGCAATTATTAAAAAATTCATGTGTTCTTGGTCATAGAACTGATAAATACTGTGAAGTGCTCTTCGATTACCGGATGGCTGGCAGTTCACTTGCACACCGCATTTCTGTTTCTAGTTGCCAATAAATGATGGCTATGCCCACATTTGTCAAGCTCCCTGGAAGAACCCAGCTGCCGTTTAGCACTTGCAGGCACACTGGCAGGGTATATTTTCCTAAGTATTTGGAGACTAATTTAAATGCCTGAGACATAGTCTCGGCTCTCCTTACCCCTCCTTCCTTTCTCTAGCCTCCCAGAGCCAGCTTTTAGAGTGTCAGTCAAGATAGCAGTCTTCAACAGATCAGAGACACATATTTGAGAGTTTCTTCATTGCAAAAATGCAGGAAACGATGTAATCACCCACATGCACAGAGTACTTTGATATCTAAGAATGAAATATATATTGTCATTAATTTCTGGTTTTGGGAGCTCTGCAGACCTGAATAACCTGATTTGTTCACTAGAGCATTAAATCCTGTTTTCCTATAAATTAAAAGGGAAGACAGAATATAGACAGCTGAATTTGCCTCCCCTCGCCCTTTCGCTGGCACTGCTATTGTTGTTTTGCACCAACAGAGAGTTTTTTCACTGCAGTGATGGTAGAGGCATAGATTAGCTGCTGAGGACATGATTTCCAGGCACAGATGGATAGTGAAACACCTTTTTATACTAGTACTTGAAATTCACTGTGTACGCTAAGGAGAAGGTGAGATAATTTCTTAGTAAAGAACTTGCTTCTGCAAGAAGAAGCAATTGCTCCTGCAAGCTGATGCCAGCTGGGCTCATCAGAGGATGTGAATGGAGACATTGCTTGACCACAATTCAGGACCTGCACTCCATCTGGCTTGCTCTAGGCTGATTGTCAGAACAGTCCTGCTGGAGGAGGACATCAAACACAAATCTCCCCAGGCAGAGGAGGCAACTGAATCCCTCTTCCAAGATAATAAAAAAATGCTTGAACCATCAAATGCTGGGGTCTTCTGGGACAGAGCCCTTGCCCCTCTGGTGCAAGCTGTTTGCTTCTGCATGGCTTGCTTAAATAGCCCCTGTTCCAGCATGGCTCCACAGGGCATGTACTCTTAGAGGAAGAAAGGCAGTTTCCAGTCATTGCTCAGAAAGGGGATTATGAAATAAAGCTACAAATCTCAGACAATTCAGGTCAGCTCAGGTTGATAAACTGCAAAACCAGAGGTGTGCCTCAATGCAGGCTGCAAACAAGAGTGGGCTTTTGAAGAGTGTGAAGGAAGCCTTAGAGCTGCTTGCACTCAGTTGCTCTTGTGATACAATCCTGAGCTGGCCATCTGTGTTGGTGCTCCCTGCAGGATAGCAGGCATTTTGTTTGGTCTTTGGAGCCCCTCCAGCACCAGGGACCGTGATCCCTCTGTGAGGGCTTACTCCTAAGTATGAGCAGTGCTACAAGTTTGGCACTGCTTCATTGCTTTACCGATGTATTTTCTTGTCCTTATTTTGACACCTGGGGTGAGAAAGTTTTTCACCACATCCTTGCTCTACTCCATATATTTCTGCTTGCTCTGAAGAGCCAGCAGTTTCAAAAATTTCTGTGCAAAGAGAAAAACCTTTACCATAGTAAATCCTAGGGTAAAAGTAGGCATGGACACCCAGAGAGCAGCAGCAGCAAGCAAAAGGCTGTGAGCAGTTTCTTGCAGCATTGAGTGAGTGTCTGTGACCATTTTCTGCTGGAGGTACTTGTGTCCAGCTGAGATGAAGCACCATGCTCCAGCAGGGTCCCTGCTGTTGAGGACAAGTTTAATAAATAATGTATATCACAAAGGAAACCATACTTGTAGGATTCCAGCTTAGAGATGGAAGCCATTTCTTACTCTTTCATGGACTAATGCAGAGTATTTATATCTTCTCAAGGTATTTATATCTCCTCAGGTGAATGCCACTGCACATACTGAAGTGCAGGGAGTTTATGAAATCTCAAAGAAGAAAACTGAACTTCTTTTCCTACCTGTGTACATGTGCTGGGGGGTCTCACAGCCTAGTGTCTGTTCCTGTATACCTGAAATATGCTTTTGGAGACAAATGGATATCACCCATTAAAGCTAGGGCCCCCTACCATGGCAAGTAATACGTGGGTGGAACTTTGTCCTCTGGGACTGCAGGTTCAGATAAAAACAGCTGGGTGTGTGATGGAATCTCATCCTACATACAGGTACAAATTTGCTTACTGGGCACCTTTTAAGATCTGTTGAGGGGAAAACAAAAGGTGGGGTGAGATAAAAGACTAATAACTTTATCCCAAACTGCCCATTCCCAAGGTATATTAAAAAATCAGAAGACAACCAAAATCAATTAAATCACCATTTAGCTGCAGATCTGTCCCAAGGAGCCTGCAGCAAGCTGATCCTATTCTGCCGTGGCTCTGATAGGTCTCCATCCCAGCTGAGCAAAAAGCAAAGTGACAAGAAGAGCGTAGAGAAGGTACAGAACTACCTTAAACAAGCTTTCAGAGACTTGTGAAGTGAAAGCCAGAGGAGTTACACAGTCTTTAGCTGGCAGGCAAAGAACGAATCTTGTCTCTGACAAGAAAAAGGTGAACTTTTAGACAGTTTGCTTTGATGTCACCATTTACATTCTGAAAAATAGTATTGAAGCAGTTAGTGGGCTCAGCACAGGTCTTTGGGCTATTGGTTATTTTTTGTACCTCTTGGAACCATACCTGTGTGACAAAGACATGGGTGTGTTGCTTGCACAGGTATTTGTAAGTTATTTCAAGCATGTGGTTCTGGAGCCTGGAGTTCTGCAGGTTTGGGCCCTCTTGACCAATCTTCTATAAGTGCATAAGAAAAACTTGGTTCTCTTGTACAAAAAGAAACAAAACTACTTTTTTTTTTCTTTGTGCCACAATAATATTTGAAAATAAGATTAAAATCCATGAAAATACTGAAGACTATTAAAACCAGGGCAGTTCAAAGTGCTTCATAGTGAACAGAACTTAAAAATGTTTGCAGAGGGTCTTTGATGCTGGTTTATTTTTAATTCAAAGTCGGCTGCAGCTGCAGGTTGCACACAGAGTGATGTGCTGGAGCAGGCTTAGAGAACTTGGAAATTTGGTATCAAGTTTTGATCTTGCTGCACTAAAGCTGCATGTCCTTGAAAGAATGGCTTCTATCCTGGATTCTGGCCTTTTCCCACGGTGATATGAGCCTTTCTTCACAAAGAGCCTTGCAATTCTCATATAAACAGTAATACTAAGAAAAGGAGCAGCAAAAGTATTATCTGTGTGTGTGCATTGCTCACAGGAGGTGAGAGAAACATTTGAACATATTAGATGGTGGATGAAAGTCAGATCCAAGATTTGAGAAAATAAATCTTCATAGACTGCTCTTCTGCCCTGCCAAATCCTTGTTCTCTCCTAAGGATTTGGTCTGAAACAGAAAATTACCAGACAACTCCAAAGAAATACAGGAATATGCTGGTTCCCTGCTGGAAAGAGCAGGTGCCCAGGACGCCACCGTTGCTGCTCTTTGCATGTGCTGATTTCCCCAAAGGCATGGCCTGAACAGCTCTTTCTTTGTCTTTTCCAGAGGGAGAATGATTATTTTCATGCCAGACACACATGGCTTGTGCACGCTTGAGCCCTCACACTGCAAAGCTCTCGTTCCCCTCTATTTGAGCCTCCAATCTCCTTAGAATTCCTGAAGGAAACACACAGTTCCTTAAGGCCCAAAAATGTGCAGAAATGCCATAATTCCTCCAGTCTTCAACATACAATTTATTCTTATCACCTTGTCCATAACCTTCCATTCATTTTCAGCTTAGTTGCAGCTCTGTTTCTCCTCCCTTCTCATCTTCTGGGGTAATACCTTTTCTACTCCAAAATCTTCCCAATTTATGGGAGCAGGGTGTTTGTCTAGAGGTCAGACGATGGTCACTAAGGTTTTGTTTTTAATCTACCTATGGATGAAGTGCTGAAAGACTAGGAAACTTTCTTCAGAAGGCTAGAGCAGGAATTCCAGGAGCACAGGGCAAACATATTTCTTTGATGCTTTGCTGAAACCGTGACCACAAAGAGCATTGTCTGCAGTTGCTCTGACTGGGAAGTTGCATCTTCTCCTTCCTGATGATGTCCTTGACTTCCTTATCTCCTAGTTCAACAAGTCTCCAGTAGGGGAAAACGTCTCTGGCCTGAGCACAAATATCAGCTTGACTTGTTTTTGTTTCTAAGATTCTTCTGCAAGCTTAATGCTGTTCCTCCTTTGTAGCTGGCTGCACAGTGAAAGCACACTTGTGTTGTAAGATGTAATCACACAGAGAGCGAATGGGATAGGTTAGAGAAGCACACAGAAACAAGGGTATGAGTGTTCCTAGTTTCCTGAAACACTTGCCTTTATTGCTGCTACTGAGAGGACTGCCACATTCCCTGCAGAGCCTGCCCAAGGCTGTTGCCTGCCGTGCTGTGTGGCACCCTGCTTTGGGAAGGCTGCAAACACTTTTTTACTACCAGTGGCCGTTGAGTATGCTGGATAACCTCAGGAAACACATAGACTAGGAAGCTGGTGAAATATCTCTTCTGTCCATTTGCCTTCCTGGTTAGGGATGACATATGTAATAGGTCCCACCTCTCCCTGCTGTGGGTGGGAGCTGATTTCTCACACCCATGATCAGCAGAGCTGCTCAGCTGCATGCAGGAAGAACAAACTCAGACACTTCCTTGCTAAAAAAGAAGGAGCTGAAGAAGAATTCCCTTCTGGGATATGGTCCATGCTCACCTGGGCTTCCAAGAGGTCTGGTAGCTCATGTAATCATTATCTTGGTACTCATTCTTGCAGACCAAATTAATTCAGGAAAACGGTTCCAAATCAGCAGCCCCAGAAAAAGAAGGCCTTTTGGCAATGTGCTCTTGTTCTTTATTGTTTATCCTATATTACTGAGCTGGTGAGGTGAGGGCCCCCCTTAGCTATATGTTATCTCTTTCTATCAGATAGCTAGAGAGAGACATCCCTGCCTGGATGAAATTATTCTCCTAAAAATGAATATAGGGAAAAAGAGAAGTCTTAAAATACTCCCTTCTAGAAACAGATCAGAACATGCTGAATTGTTTCCCTGAACTCTCAGAAAAAGTTGGGGACATGCCAGTAGGTGAATAAAGATCTTCTGAGGACTAACGTAGCCCTGTCTTTTGCATCAGTAGTTCTGTCTCTTTGCCTCTGTCTCTTGCAGCACGTTAATGAAGCCAGAGGACAGCCTGGATCCACTGACTTCCTTGTGTCATTGTGAACAAGCTCCCACAACTGCATTGATGGAGCTCTTTGTGGTGCCAGCTCTTATGCAGCACCACTGGAGCTCAATTCAGTAAGTGGAACATTCAGGACACTTTAAAGTATTTTTCATCTGGAAATACTGGTTTATCAAAAACTAAACTCCATGGGGAATTAGTTATCCTTTTGAAAAATAGGCTGTTTCTTATATTTTAAAGATTTTATGTGTTTTTTGTTTTTTAATTGAAAAAGGATAATGTGGGTGTAGGAAGACTTTTTTTTGTTGTTGTTTTAAATCTCATTTCACTATTTTTAAAGATAAAATTCTTGTGACGTTGAACGTGATATAAATTCAATACACATCCTGTAAATCACCAGATGGATGTCATCTGGGAACAATGTCACCATTGGTTTTTATCAAAGTCAGATATCACTTAGAATTTCACAGGGTAGGTATTTAGGTACATGTTGCTGCTGAGAAGAATGCAGATATTAAAGATGAGACTCATTTTCCCTTTTCATCTGTGGTTCCTCAGTTGTCCTCATCACCTACTTAGCGTCTCCTTCCATAGCAGTCAAGCCAATAACAGATCTAGAACTTGAGAATTCAGCCGTCACTTCCTCATTTCCCCACAATTTTCCCTGAATCCTGACACTCCAGCTTGGAGCTTCATCAGAAGTAAAGCTTCATTTAATGTTGTCTAGAAGATTAAATATTTAAACAAACAAACAAACAAATTTATTAACTCCGAAAATTCGCGCCTAGTTTCTCACACATGTGCTTGAGGTTTAAAAGTACATTTCCTTATGAACCTTAGCTAGCAGAATGAATATTGTACGGCTGGAGCTTGCTCCACTTGACAGGGGAGAGATTCTTTCTTTCTTCTCTGTATTCCTTCCAGTATTTATGAATTCTAGGATATTTTTCATGGGTTGCACCTTATTCTTACTTTTCCCCCTTTTTTCCTCTGTAGAGTTTGGTATTATTAGTATTATTATTTTGCTGTTTCCTTTATCAGGTTTACATAATGCAATTGCAAATGAAACATTCAATAGGTAGGAAATGAGAACCTGAGTATTTCCACTATATTTCTTTACAACATATGATATTAACTGATGTAGGTGATGGGCTCCAAGAAGGGACTGGAAGGCTGGGTGTAGCTCCCAGCTCTTCTGCTGGGTGGTTTCAGCAATTTTCCCTGTCTTAGTTCAGTCACCAGGAAATGCAGACTATAACACCCCTCATCACTGTCAAGCACTTTACTACCTAGTGATGAAAAAGTCTGTATAAGACTGTCATGTAATTAAGGAGGAAGTAAGGTGAGAGTGGAAGAGAGAGAAGTCACACCAGATTACAAAGAAGATGAAGCAATTTAATCCCACTCTTCCTCAAGTTCAGTATGTTTCAAGGGAAATATAAGATCTGACAGACTGCTTGGATAAAAATAATACAAAAATTTTTTTTTACTGCAGTACCCTTCTTTGGATTTTTTACACTGATATGGTTAAAAAAATCCCGTTTCACTGTTTACAATGGCAGTTTGCTGGGTTCTTGTACTTGACCTGGTTTACATACTCATGTCAGAGCACATGTATTTACAAGGTTTGCCTTGCCTTGATTTGTACTCATCTATTTATTTCCTTCAAATCCAGTATCACTGAGGGGAAAAAAAGGGTCTGTGAGTGCAGCTACTGAAGCTGCATAAACCTTCTGAGGCATGGGCACAGAAGAGACAGATGCAAGTCACTGTGGTTTAGCACCAATAAGAGAAGAGAGATAGATTTCTACTCAAATGGACTTCTGGTCCTTCACTTCTTTCAGGAGGGTGTACATATGAAACACCATTATTCCTTTCACTGGGTAAAAATACAATACATCTGGAGTAATAATAGTGATAATATATTTATTAAAATCCCTTGTGGAAAATATAGTATTCATCAAGCTTTTCTCATGCTTGACTGCACAGAGACTATTTTTACCTTTGAGTCAATTAATAATGCTGAATGTGAAAGACTAGGAAAGGAAAAAAAGGCTTTTGTGTGCTTCATAAGATATTTGTTCCTTCATTCATTCATTTCAACTGCATTTGCAGATGAGAGACTTGCAAAAGAGTTGCTTTTGACTCATAGCCTGGGATTTGCACAAAATTTGCTGAAGGAAACGTTTTTGCCCTCCCTTGGATCTGTTGTGCCCAAAGTGCTCCTCACAGGGAAGAGACAGCTGAGGGGGTGATCTGGGATGGAAGGGAAAAGGCCAGTGGGACACTGCTTTGCACCTTGGTTCAGGCCCTTCTCATGGGAATGGGACACTTGCAGGCTGCTGTGCACTTGTAATCTCGGGGTGATCATATAAAGTACATCACTCCTGCCCCCTTCTTCCCCAGCCTGAACCAAGCTGGAGGGGCTTTCCACTGTTTTCTGACAGGTCCATCTCCAGGGTTGGGAAGTGCTCATCCCCAGAGACTAAACTGTCTTTCATGTGCTGCACTTGTCAGGCCCCATTGTTTGCTGGCAGGGACACTCTAGCAGCAATGAGAGGAGAGGTCATCAAGAACCTGCAGTATGGCCAGACAAAACTACCCAGGCAGCCAAGAAAAGTGCGATTCCCTGCTGCTGTTTTTTGTGAAGTTATCACTCCTAGCTCAGATTCCAGGAAATTGTAGTTTTCGGAATCAAGACAAAATGGTCAGCTCCCCTGTGTCTGCTTCAACATGCTTTTCCCCTTTTCTCTGCATCACTTACCAAGCACAGTGCCCTTCACAATCAGTCACTGCAGGCATCAGAGGGACTTTCACTCATCAGAGAACCACACAAGCAAGCTGGTGAGTTCTGCTGACAGCTGCCTGCATTACCTCATTGCCACATCCCTCATCTGTTCCCTGCTCATACCCATCTGGTGCTTGTCTACCTGCAGAAAATTTGGTGGTTTTTAGAGATCCCTTTGCTACTTGGCTCACATAGGACCCGCTTTCCCTCACCTCTACTATAACCACCAGACTTCTCTCTAGTGGCTTGGACCAATTTCTGTATTTTGCTTTATTCCTTACTCCAGTCCTCATACATAAGCCTCCTGGTAGTGGCATGTTCTTTTATAAATGCATCTGTTTGGAGGACAAAGATACTGCCTTCCTTAAACCTCTCTGTTGCTAAATTTTCTGCTTATTGATAAGTGTGCTTCTGAGGGAACCACTGCACATGCTGAGTACCTGAGCCATTAGCTGACATTAGCAGTTGATGAAAAGTTTTTTTCTGATGGTTTGAGATGTCCCTGAAAACTTATATTCTTATCTTTTGTCTCTGTGTGTGGAAAATCCAAAGGCAGGTTCACTGGCCTGGGAAAGCTTATGAAAGAAAGACAAAGAAGTTATCATTCGTTCCTTTTGGCTTTGTTTGGCACATTCTTTCCTTTCTGTTTGCAGCAGAAAAGGCCACACAAGCTGGTCAGGAAGAGTCACTGTCCTTCACTTCTATTAAGGCATTAAACCAATAATTAGGTTGTCAACTGAAAATGCAGAGAGACAAATAAATGATTTATGAAGTACTTGGTATAGTAACTTGTATTGGCTGGAATGAAGCAGTCTTTCCAAATAGTCACTAAGGAATTGTCTCCTTCTCTTCTTCCTGCCTCCAGATACAAATCTCAAAAGCTCAGACAGTCTAGGGGCTCTATCAGTGTCTGCTGGCAGGCAGAGAAAGAGCAGGAGGTCTGAGCTAGTCTGCACCAGGTGAGGGAGCATGGCCCAGAGAGCCAGGGCTGCCTGGCAGTGCTCTGCCCATCTTGGATGAGGGCTGCAGAACCCACACCTCAGTCCAAACATTGTTTGGGCACAAACTGCACCACGGCCTAGAGCTGAGTGCTGCCTGCAGCCAGCCAGGCCTTCTCATTACTTGCTTTTTGCTTCCATGTCATCCAAATATCCCATTAAACACCACAACTGTCCCCATTCATCAAGCTGTGACTCAGTTTCCATTCATGACCCACTTCTTCTACCAGGACTCTATAAAGAAATAGGCATAAAACCTCCTAGCCTGATGTAAATTACAGTGTCTCATATTTTATGACATATGAGGATTCATATCACCCAGACCATTTCCTCGTGGGGCCCAAAGCATTCAAAGTACTCTTTGCTTAGGTTCTGGAACAGGTACAATCTCACAGCTGTTTCCACATTGTTGAAGCTCTGTGCCTATAAACAGCATTCATGGTGTTTTTTACCTGACAATAGATGGTGCTCTTTCTATAATTATCTGTCTCTACAGTCCCTGCATATACCAGTTTTTTAATTTAGAACAAACATAACAGATTTTCCTTGGGGTTGGGCACTACGAGATCCCAAGCAGCAAAGGTAATAAATAACCAACTGCAAACAAACCTGTAGCACAGATAAACTGTTATGGCTGATCTGCCACAAGGACTCAGAATAGATCCTCAAATCTTAAGTGCTCAGGTGATGAGGGGCATTTAAATGGACAGATAAATAAATAGATGGAACAAGTTACAAAAATAAGCAATGATCCAAATCTCTTCTCTAGCTTGCACAAAGCAAAATTCCCTCCAATTCAGAAAATATTTGTCATGGTATTTTCTTCGTTCTGTGTTTGAATAAAAAGGAAGGAGATGCTAAGCATCATTGAGCAAAATACACTTTGTTTTCCCCTGTATTCATTTAAACCATTTGCAAAGTACAGAGAAGGGTTCTGTTTTTTTCAGGACTTACGGAAGTCACAATTGTAGCTAAAATCCAAGACAACAATATTTCCCAATCAAGTTTAGAGGAGGGAAAATCATAAAATACCTTAAAACTTACACCTCAAATAAAGCATAGTGATCAGCATTTAGAATAGTTTAGTGACTGCAAAGCTGTAATTTTTGGACATGATTTCCTCCCATTCTTGATATTATTTGCGCCTAAATGAGAGTCTTCAGCCTGAGATCTACCTTCATATCTTTTCCATTCACACAGATTGCATAATGCAACTATTTTTTATTCTAAATTAATTTTAAATTGAATGTCAGCTTGGAGGTCCTGTTCCTCAGGCTCTTTAGAGACTGAACAAGATTCTTTGGAGACCGACTGAGCAGCATTTCAGCCTCATTTCCCAGTGCATTTGAGCCCTCCAGACACAGTCCTCGAAACCATCCTTGGGTGCTTGCAGCACTGAAGCTCTCCAGCTGATACTCTGCAGGCAGAGCAGAAATACATGGTTTGTGTCTTCCTGAGAGATGATTACAGCTGCCCTATATCACACAATAAGGTAACTCCCAGCACTGACCCACTGCTCTCTCATCCTTTGCCCCATGCTTTGAACCCTCCTGCTGTGTTTGGGGATGCATTAGGGCACCTTAGGGGTGTCTCATCCAACAACAACCTCAAGTCTACAAGAGCTACACAGCAGCTCCTACCACTGATGGCTACTCATGCATCTCCAGGGCTTAAATTAGGAGCAGAACCTTGCTAAAGTGGTACTTCTGGTGAGTGAGGAAAGAGGGACTTTTCAGGGGGAAGTCATGCCATGTGAGCCAGGAGCTCTGAGTCCTTTCTTCTTCCTCCTCTTCATCTTTTTTCTGGCAGGTTCTTCTAGTCTGTTAGACTTATGGGCTTTGCTGGTGTTTCTTCTCTCCTATTGTGTTTCCTCTCACTCAGATAAAAACACATCTTCTCTTGCTTCTTTCCCCCACACACTCCATCAATATGTAAAAAATACAAGAGGAAAATACTGTGTTAAAAAGGGCAGTTTGTGGAAATACTGATCTGTCTAATTATATTTTTAATGAGTAATAGAAATATGACTGACTTCCAAGAAAAATCGTTCGGTTAACAATATTTAGATAAACACGCTATCTATAAAGGAAAGTATTAATATTTCTGACTGTTGGTGTTAGAATTTGATGAGAAACAAACCAAAATGCTGAAGTGAATTCTAGGCCAGTAACACTCCAGGCTGGAGAAAACTAAAATATCTTAGAGCTTTGAAGCTTTTGACCCTTATATTAATAGTGAATAAACAAATAAATAAATAAATAAATTGAAGTTACAATCAGAATGACACAATCATTCTATCTTTATCAAAAGTTTAAATTCTGATGAAAAGGAATTTTTGAGTGTTGGGGAAACATTCTGCTGATAAATGCTCAGTTAACCTTCAGCATCCATCAGCACTGGGTGTACTGAAAGGAAGAGAATATCATGCTGGTGACTTAGAAATGGTATTCCTTCTTACTGTGGTAACAATATTTTCATTGTTTCTAACACTCTTCATTTTCAGAAGATAGACACCTTCGTGTATGATCTAGAGAGCAAAGACCAAATCCCATTTTCATTTATGTTCGTGTAAACCGTTAATGCCTCTGCTGAAGTCAGTGGAATTATTAAATTGATGACACTATAATTAAGAACAGCTGCTGCCCTCTGATCCCTAATGCTCTGTGTACCCTAATGTGTCGTAATGGGTAACTGCTGAGGAGTATTTCTGAAGGCACACAATCACATTTCAGTGGAGGACACAGAGGTACTCAAATAAAGCAACCGTGAAATCAAATGACCTTTCAATCTGTTTATGAGAGACTTTGTCATATCCACTTTGAGACAGCTGGAACAACAAGTGAGAGATCTTAATCTGTACCCCAGAGAGTCTTTGCTTCGCTTCAGTGAAATCCAAAAATACAGACAGGCTCCTCAGCTGTTGTGGTCCTGTTTGTTTTCCCTCTACAGGTTTGAGCACTTGAGGAGCTTATGTCTTTTGCATGTTCAGGGTGGGCTCTCCTTAGCCTTTCCCCAGAGAAGGATTAATCTGTAATATGCTACAAGCAGTCATTGAGCAAAGATATAAAATGAATAAGGATTAGCATGATAAAAAAGGAGTTACTTTTTTTCCTGTCGTAGTGCAAATAAAGCTCATTGCTGGTTTACATGCTTGGCTGCTTGCCTTATAACAACAAAATCCCACCAGCATTCATGGAGTTGAAAATCTGGGCCTTTGGAGCCTCTGAGCAGACAGATCCTGTCTAGAAAGTCCAGTGAGAGGTTAGGTGACACAGAGACCTCAGCGTCTCTTAATTCTTCATCTTGGGACGGGCAGGGGGAAAGCCTGAGCTCTATTTGGGCTCAAATGGACTCAGAAACTTCATTAAGGCAGGACCTAAGTGCAGGACAGCTGATCCCTGGTCATGATATCCCTCTGTGTATTTTTAAGGTGTGGGACATGTGACATGATGTGTGCTAGTTTGGCTGACACTGGCAGAGAAAAGCATTGGCAGAGATGCCCGCTGGACATCCTCAGCATTCTGCTCCCTCCCAGAAAGAGGGGTGCTGAATGTTGGTGCGTGCCTTAGTCTGGCACCTGGTGTAAAACCACTGAAGCCAAGGGAGCCAGGCTTCTGGAGTGTAAGCTGGCACAGATCCACCAAAACAAGTGGAGCCACCATAAGTTCTGGTACCAGCCTATAATTTTTCTACTGTCAGCTCTCCCTGAGTTTGACTCAAATAACTACTCCAGAGAAGTTACCATTTTCCAGTCCTTACAGCTATCCAGTCTTCTGTTATGGATTTCAGCTGCTTCTTGCAAGGTGCAGTTCAGCCCTGTATGTATCTCACAGCAATCACGTGCATCAGAAATTCTGCTTAATCCAAGAAAGGACCCTAAAGCAGAGGGTAGAGAAGAGGATCACATGCTGAAAGGATGAAATTAAAGCTTTAATGACAAATACACTATCTGAATAGGGATGGGAGAAAGAAAGCAAGCTGCTCATAGGATTTTTAGTTTAGAGGATTTAAAAAAATTATCTGTCAGTGTTTTCCTGTCTGTGTGATGTGTCTCATTATTGGCATGCATGCCATGCTACACCAGGTATTTAGCACATTATACAAGTGGCATACCATGGAAAATGCTCTATAACAAGAAGTGTCACACTAGTGTAGGAATACTAAATGCCTTCTCATGCTTCAGCATCAAATCCTCTTGTTTCTGTTGCTGCCAACACTGCTGAAAGAGGTATGCTAAAGTGAGTATGAAAACTTACAAGTGCCACATCTATGGCTTTATTTGTTTCTGTCTTAGAAGGGTCCGGCATTTTCACTGGCTTGAAAAAATATTTCATCAGCTGAAGGGGCTTCCTAGTACAATTTTTAACTGAATCTCAGTCTAGATGTTCCTGTGCTTAGATTCATTAAGCCTAACAATATCAGCAGATTCAGGGAATGTAATTCTTGTCCATAAATAGCTCTGTGCTTGCTTTGCAAAGGAAAGAGTTAAAAGGAATGGGTTTTGAAGAGAAAAGTGTTCCATTTAATAATTGATTTTTTTTTAAACATCAAAAAACACTATCTAGGATGGTGAGTCACCACTAACAGAAACGGTGGCTTGCATTTCAAAGAGCTGCCATGGAAAAAAAAATCGTAACCATAAATTATAATGCTATGAATCATTGAGGGTTTCTAACAGGCACAAAGCAAAAAGAAACACTTTGCAAAGCCCAAGCATTGTTGGACTAATTAAATGTCTTTGAAAAGGTCCTAATATCCAACTCTGAATTCCCTTATCTCTGCAGGTGTCATTGCAAGTTAACATTAGCTGCCAAAACTGGTCATGCTTGAGCTGATGTTCATCTCTGTTGCTTGTTGCCCAAAGCAAGCCCAAGGAAGCTCTTTTGGGCAGAAGATGCTTTCCCTGGGCAGGAACAGGAGAGAGAACTCAGGTCAGCACAACCCTCAAATGACCCTCAGTGGTACAAAGGTCTTCCTCAAACTGGTATGTAACTTCACAAAGATATCTGTTTATTCTGCTTACTAAAGTAGAAAAAGGAGTAGATTCACTCATCTCGAGAAAAGAGTGAATTTGCTCAATAGGACTCTCAAGGGAATCTAATGAGACCTAGTCTTCTGCCACTCTGGGTTTTATGCTTCACACAGAGGTGGAAGCTGGTCTTGGAGAAGAAGCGAAAACTTCTTCCCACTATTAAGTTGGGAATAACACTCACATGGCTGCCTGAGAACAGAATTCCTACCTTCAGATCACCCAGGAAAAATTCCCCTTAAGAATGTTAAAAACTTAAGAATGTAGGAGCTGTCAGGAAACAGAAATTGTCTGTAGGTTAGGAAGAAAAAAATCCAAACAAATAATGAACAAGGCATAGGTTATATATAATAATTTCCAGTGTTTAAAACCCAGGAACATTAGGAATATTATATGAAAAAAAGAGCATCAGTAGCTTTCTGCTTAGGACTCTTAGCTCTGAGGTTGTCTATGAAAATGGAAAATAATATAGAAAACCGGCCTTAAAGACACTGAGGCGAAATTTACTCCTATTGGGTATGTCTCCTGGTCTTTTGCTGCTTGCTTGTATTGCTGTATTTTAAAACTTTACTGCTTGCACTCATGATTTTGAATGATCTCTCATTTTATTTGAAATAAAGATCTGTTGCTAGCTTCTGTGTCTGTGGCAAATGATTGTGACTTCAAAATCCACATAAAATCTTGGGAAAGTAATTTAAAGTCCAAGGAGTTTGTTTTATCACAAGGTTTTGGGTCCTGACTGAGAACTTAGTTATGGTGATGCAGAGACAAGTTTTCCAAGGGGAACTGGAGAAGCAGAAGCCTTCAGCTGAAAGCTTAAGCTTTACCTGGGGCCATGAATGTTTAAATCTTAAGCATTTACCCCTTAATGGCATTTAAACCCTGAGGTCAGATGTCTGTTCTCACTGTGCAGTCCCTGCGGAGGGATAGGTCCTGTCAATCCCTGGAGATAAGGCACACTGGGAGAGCCTGCAGCAGTACCTACCTCTCAAATGAGACCTGCACGACCTGTTGGCAGTCCAGCTGTGGTAGCTGGAACTGCACTTGAGCTAATAAACACTGCTTCAGCAGACACAAACAGCAGTGCCCGCGAACATGAAATGGGTGCAGCCTGTTAGAAAGTGATGATAGCATGACCAAAGTTTCCTATGACCATGACTTGATCAGAGCCTTGAGATGGAGATGCTCATTTTACAAGTTCCACAAAACAGAGCAAAAAGCTTTAAATTGAAAAAGAAATAATTTAGAAACCAAACACAAAACCCCAAATAACCCCACATGAAAATAAAGACTACAATCTGTTGCTCTGTAAACAGAGAAAAGTGTCAAAATTAAAATAAACACAAATAGAAGGAAGGGGCTTATAAACTGACCCTGCCGAGCCCACTGCTTCCCTCCACCCTCTTTTGGTTTCAGTCATTCTGTGACTTTACCAGCTGGAGCAACATGTGCATAGTCCTGTTTTGGTCCCTGTCAGCCTGATGCCGGGACTGCCAAGGAGATTTTGATGTCCAGACAGTTACAGTTTAAGTGAGAAACAGGCATCTACCAAGAGATGAAAGAAAAACTAAAAATGTTAAGCAACCTGAAGTATTCGTGCTACTGTGACTTTTGCATGTAGGTTTCAACACACTGTCCCTTTGGAGAGACATGAGATCCTCTGCTGTTTCAGAGGCTGGTGAATGTGCTGGCAGGTAGGTCTCTATCCTCCCAGCCAACTGAAGCTAACACACAAGATAAAATATTGTCTTAAAAAGAACAATGCTATAGATAAATAATAAAAAGAAACAAACCTGAGATGGGTTCTGAATCTGAACCTGCAGTGTTTTTTGGGTATCTAAACACATTTATACTATGTTGGGAAAGTTTGCTCTTCAAAAACTGTTTCCATTAAAATTTTAGTACCTAATAAACAGCCTGATCCACAGCTCTGTTCTTTCAGCAAAACAGATGGAGGATGTTTTGAGTGTCAGCACTTGGACATTTGTGATTGTGACCTCAGGAATAATGTCCCTCTTGTTTCCAAGCCCAGTTTCCATGGGTGTGGGGGTTCAGCAGCTGAACCCCAAGGCTTGGGGAGTTCTGACCTGGATTACTGCTGAGAACTCTATGTGTGTATATGGGAAACCAGAAATTATGTTTCTTGCATTTTTTAAGGCATGTTACAGTCATGGTGATCTGAGATAAAGTAGACTTAACAATTTGAGTAGATAATAAAATAGCCATGGTGGTAGTAAAACAGGCTTTTTGGGGAAGTAGAGGTTGTTTCCTCTGGTGGATGTGTGGAAGGGCTGCAGACTGATGAGCAGATGTCCCAGAGCATCATAGTGGGTGGCAGCAGTGCTGCTGAGGAGCTGAGGGAGAATGGAGAGTCTGGCACAGGATACTGGGGCTGTGCAGGTGAGGAGCCTTGACATGACCTGAACAACAGTTTGGCAGGAGTGAACTGTGGTCCTGGGGTCTTGCAGAGAGCAGAGAGATGCAAGATCATGGGAGCTACTGAAGCAGGATGGTGTGAGCCATAACTGAGGGCTAGGATATTTCCCTGTCAGAGAAGTGAGGGCTGATCTGGATCTGAATGATAAAACCTTGTGTTTTCAGCTGTATCATTCCTTTATTCAGGAAGAAGGGAAGCAGCATACCAAACTTCATTCCCATTCATCCTGTGTCTGTTAAAGCGTCTGCCATTCTTGCTCCATAAATTCCAGGATGGTCTCTAACACTTTGCTGACAGCCAAAAAGTTATCCGCTGAATCAAGACTTCTGCACTGAAACTTCCTTCCAGGAAAGCAAGGGAACAACCTGACATCTCTCACTGAAATGGCCTGCCAGTTCTGAGCAGCTGATTGGAAAGGAAACATCAAGACAGAGAGCTACTCAGACCAGAGCTGGATAGGAGAGGCTGAGAAAGTAATTCTCCCCCAAAGACTCTCTTTCCCAGTCTTGTTCTTGCACTGGCTTTGTTCCAGTATCTCCCTGCAATATCGATATAGAATGAAAGCAGGCAGACTAAAAGGACTCAAGATACTACTCCAAGAACTCCCCAGGTGCAGTACAGATAGTAGAAGTGTGGTGCATTACTTGCAGCTGCTGTTGGAGATTCTGACTTCTTTATACAATAAAAAGTTTGTGTCAGGTCTACTGAACTGAATGGTAATATGGCATGGACTAATGCTGGCATCCATGCTCCTTCCACTTCTCAGATCCTGTACTTACAGGGGCAGGTTCTGGGAAGCTGTGAATCAGGGCAGAACAAGGAACAGAGAAGCAGGAAAATCAGAACAGCTCTAGGAGATGGGACATAGGTCTCTGGATGTGCTGGTACCTAGAGTATTGGGTGAAAGAAGCATTGGGATGGTAAGAATGCAAACAAGTCCTCCACTGCTGGTAAGAAATTGAGAAAGCCCACTTCAATACTTATATTAGTCAATCCCTTTACCACTCCCTCTCTTTCACAGTGATCCCATTCCCTTCTTGCAGCCTTTCTGCCTTTCCTCTCAGGTGAAACAAGAAGAAAGATTTTTCTCTTAAAATTCAGTAGAGGTGTCAAGGCTTAGCTCCTGGCAGAATTAAAAGTGCCAGACAGTGACAGGGCAAAAATGTTAAAGAAATCTTATTGTTTCTGAAACTGTAAAAAGTTTTGTAGACTGCTGTGTATAGAAAGAGCTAAATTGTATGGCCAGGAAAGGCACCAAAAATGCTGCACCACAGCAGTGCATGCACATCACTGCCTGATGCTGGCTGGAGACAGACAGCCCACCTATGTGCTTCAGTCCTGCTGTTCCCGTTTTCCTGAGCTCATGAGGCTGAGGGCTGAGCTTTGAGGGATTCTTCTGACCCTGCTGCTTCTCTGTCACTCCACTCCAGGGCTTCAGGGAACCATAAAGATGAGTATCATGCAGTTCTCAGGCAGCAATTGCTGCCATGATCCTGTGTGCAAATGCCCTCTTCATTGCCTCTCTGACACCCTACAGTGCTTGTTACCAGCTCTTTTTAGTTCTGTAGAGTGTGAAAGGATAGCACTTACCTGGCACTCTAACAGATGACTTTTTATCTCCTTTCAGCAGAACAAACCTGGGCTTGGGATTTCCTGAAGGAAGAGAGCTTTGTGTTGCAGCAGGCAGAGAGGCACAGAACCAGACTAAAAAGTCCTCATCACCCTGTTGAATAAAAACTGGATAAATATAATAATAATTTGATTCTCATCTTTCTCAGCATCTGCAGGGCTCTAATGAAATCAGGAGACTTTAAGTGATACAGTCATACCTGTGGATCTATTCCAAATTCCCTTATATAAAGGGAATACATAAAGGGAACATAGGGGAATAATGTGCTTCTCAGAAGAATATTCTGATAAAGAAACTAAGAAACTTTATATAGTGCTACTGATGTCTCCTTTGTATCCTCTTGCTTGTTTCATAGGACCTCATCCCTCTGTGCTGGGAAGATGGTATAGGAGGTCAAGAAATGAGTGGACCCAACTTCCATTTCTTTCTTTTGCATGTCAAGGATGTGCGTGATCCTGCAAGGACGCCCAGGATTTATCACTGGAAGACTTAGTCTCTTTCACAATGTTTTAAATGTTTTAAACCTTCTGCATCTTGGACGATGTTTTCAATAAAACTCCTGTCAGAAAAATTAATCCACGAACATCAGAGGTTTATGTCCAAAAAGGAGACAGAGGAGTCCCTTTTACTTTATTCGAATAAAGGGAGAGGCCATGGGGCATTCCTCTGGGGTCTCTCGAATTTTTGGAGGACACAGCCTCCGTTTTATCCTAATTTCCTGGCTGCCTTTCCCTCTCCTTCCCCATTGGCTGAGGTACTTGGGAGGTATGGACTTCCTGGAATGCCTGATCCCAAAGACTCCCCTCTAATATATAACCCTTCCTTTAAATTTTTAATTTTTACAGAATTTAGGGATTTTCTTTCCCATTGTTTCTTTTATCTCCCAGTGCTAGTTTTATCTACCAGCCGACCCACAGCTTGTTTGTAAAGACAAATCCACTATTCCTCTCACTCCCTTCTCTGGGAGCAGTTCTGCAGGGCCCTGCCTACTGCCTTGCTCTGAGTGCGGAGAACTCAGGCCCGAGTCACTTCTGGTGGCTGGCAGAGATCACACTGTCTGGGACCTGGAACAAAGTGGGGGAGGCTCAGGCTTGAGCTACAGATTGTGGAACTTATGGAATATATCTAGACATATGTGAGGTTAATGAGGAGCAAGCTCAATGTTTCTTCAACAGATTTGCTCTTCTGTTACTGAAACCAGAATTCAGCTGCCCAGATCCAGAGGCTTAAAAGTGGAGTAAATTTATATGGTGTGAAAGTGAACTGATGCTGGCACATACATCCTGTTAAACCCTCCCCTTCCCAGGATTTTAGGTGGAATGAGGGAGAAGGCTATGAACTTTTTTATATTCCTCTTAATTTGAAAGATCAGTTCTTGCTATTGTGCTTTCTTAAACAAAAGAAAACAAAGTCAGTTATAGTTTTTTTACAGTGTTTTTTTTCATGAAGAAAAGGTTTATGAGACTGGGATGAGTGCACTCAGGTTGTGTGCAGCTGATACCCAGTCTGGGGAGAGCCCACTTCTCTCTTGCCCCTTTTTTACTGATTGGGAAAGGTTCTGCCAAATGGTTTGGTACTCAATGCTCCCCAAATGAGTGATCCCAGAGTCTCCAGTTTGAGTCCATTACCTTAATGGTAGTTATTCATCAGTAATGAACCATGCAGTTAATGTGCTGGAGACAGCATGGCTAATTGAAGATGAGGCAAGAGGTTCTTTTAATATTATTTTTCCTCCATTTGCTTTCAATACGTCTTTGCTCCTCAGTGAGGTCTGATGGAAGTTTTTAATTACCTCTGAGAACAATAACTATATAAAGGCCCTACCTCTTTGTCTGAAGCAGTTTACCTAGAGATGAGCGATGCTGTCTGCTCAGGTCTCAGAAGGAAGCTGAGGTTGACAGGGATGGTAAATCCTTGTTACCTGCTGAAACCTTGGAATAATAAATTTTAAAAACTATTTCCATTCTGGCCAATATGTCTTACCTTTCTGTATCTTGTAAAGTATTTCTCCCCCTGTTATCTGTCTGCCACACACAGAACAGTGTAAATGGAAATATTAATACCCCTATGAAATATTTTTTGCCCTAACTCTCTCATCACATTTTGGGTACGGTTATTTCTTCCTTCCTTTGTTAGTTCACCTTTCATGTTTCTCTCCCTGGCACAGATTCTAAGTCTTTTAGAGGTTGCAAGTCTTTAGGCAGATGTCAGGCACAGGCCACAGAGAAAAGCTGAGCCCAGACCTTTCTGTTCAGCCCAGTCTCTCCCATAGCTCACATATCACAGAAGTGGATTAGGAATATAAGATTAGGAAGTGGAATATAAGAAAGGGATTAGGAAGATAAGAATGACTGAACTGAACAAATGGCACTCAGGTTTTGCTATAATGACACTACAATTTATTTCACATTATTATGAAAAACTGTTCCCAAGCATACAGAAAACTTTTCTTGGGGAACATTGGAGATAGAAATTAATAATTGATAAATAAATGGTGTATGGAGACATGTAAATTGTTTCCATTTTAAAGACTTTTGGATTTGTTTTTAGGTTTAGAGTGCACTGCAATTTTTTAGAACATATTGTAGAGATTCTTCGTGCAGCATTTACCAAAAATTAAAAAATAGTCTACCAAGAATTACGAAAGAACCAAGAAATAAAAATCCTTGATGATAACTTCAATAACAATTCTGACAGTGCACTAAGAATGTCATCCAACACTTCATAAGAAATAGACACTCTAATATCATATTTGCTTTTCAGGGTGCTTAAATAAAAAAAGTCACTTGCCAATGAAAAGCTTAGTCTTTGCAAAAATTCTCATTAGTTCTGCTATATGTTTGAGAACTGTCTTGGATTAAAAAGCAGAACAACCTGTCCTCCCACCCTAAGCTTGACAGAGCTTATGTAAGTTCAGAAAAGAATTTAAAAAAGCCTTTTTTTCCCATCATTTTTTGTACTTTTTTAGCCTTTGCATTCCTGTCTAGAAGGACGCTTGGCTCTGTATCTTACAATTTCCAGCTTCACCCACGATGCCACAAATCTCAAGATGGATGTTATCCTTAGAAGACCTGTAGCCTATGCCTCAGCTTTTCAATTGCTATAACTCCTCAGCTGCCTAGAGGACTTAGGTGGTCCCTTTCCATTGAAAATTAATGGGAGCTGAGTCTTCAAGTCCCTTAAGTGGATTTGAAACTTGCAGCCAAGAGATGTAGAGAAGCATCCCAGCTTAAATACCAGGCTAAAGTTGCTTTTGCCTCACCAGCACTGTCATGACCCCACTGTTGCTGCTGCATGAAAGTTCTGCTGATCTCCTCACTCTTTTTCTGTGTCTGTTATGCTAAGGGATAGCGACAGAGAAAGAAAGCTCTTTGCTGGCCTCTTGCAGAGAGCAGGGAAGTTTCTATGGAGACAAAGGAGGGTACAGAGGATTTGTGCTGTTGGCAGCTGGGGAGGACCAGCCTCTCTGACAGGTCTCAGCTCTTACCTGCTGTCACATTTATGGATGGTTAGCAGCAATGCTGCATGGTCAAATGCATGGCTCTAGGCTGTGCCTTTCCCAATGCACTCACCCCATGTTGCCCCCTCTGCTACAATTCCAGATGCAAAGACTCTGGGCAATGGGAACTTTTATTAACACACAGGGGTCACCGCGAATCCAAAACCATCATCAAAAGGGGCACAGTCTCAAGTTCAGAGGTGAGAGCACACCAAAGAGTTCCTACTAATCTCTGGGGATACAGAGAGATGTCATAAACATATATTTGGGCAATTCAAAATGTTTTGGATAGAGCTTTTTTCTCTTTGTCAAGGACTATTGCTCTGATGGGGCCATGGAAGACAGACTGCCATGTCTGTTCAGGTGCCCTTGAGGTGGGAGCTGGCCCCCAAGGACAGAGGGAGCTGGTGAAGGATATTTTTACAACAATTCTTATTGGTTTATCTCCAAATAAACTTGTTCACAAAAATGTTCCTCTCATGAAGCATGCTGCAGTGCTGAATTTTCATGTGATTTTGGTGGAGTGCTTTCAGGGGGAAGCAGGGAAAGAAATAGCCTGTTGAGCAGGAGGAAACAGAGGTTTTTTTTCCTCTGGGTAGACCGCAACTGCAAACTTAAAATTCCTTCCCAGAACCACATCAAAGTTTCTCTATCCCTCTGTGCTGATGCCAGCCCCTAATGGGTATGAGAACCCCTATAGGCTTTCCCTAATGGTGAGCTATGCATTTGACCATGCAGCATTTCTGGTCACCATCCATAAATGTGACAGCAGGTAAGAGCTGAGACCTGTCAGTGAGGCTGGTCCTCCCGAGCTGCCAACAGCACAAATCCACTGCACCAACCTGCATGAGAACCATACACAGACAAAAGAGTTGTTTCCTGGACACTCTCCTGGCTAAGAACTGTTCTGGGCCTCGTGAGCCAGAAACACTGTGTTTTGACCCTTCCCACTTTTCCACTAGTGATTATGATTGGCTCTAGCACTAATATGGCAAGTGGCTGCAAATGGCTGCTGAGTTTTAGAGTAGGGATCAAAGGGTGAAGTTTATCTGGATGGGAGTATGCAGATAGTGAAAAAGTGTTCAAGCCAGCATTCTGGATAAGGCCAAAATGAAGGTTCAGCGAAACTTTCTGCAGTGAAGAAGCATCATGAACAATCTGTGATGGGAAATGCAGTTTGACCCCTCAGCCACAGAAGAGTTTTTCTCAGCAGCTGAAGGGCAGCAATTTTTTTCCTGAGGACCTCAGATTACCAAGGAATATGAGTTTTTCACCACCACTTGATGCTTTCAAAAGGACACTAAAATAGTTGAAAAATCATTTGTCAGGTCTCTGCACCCCACTTCTCTGAAGCAGCGGAGCATGACCAAAGACTAAAGCAATCTGTATGTCTTCCTGTGCTTGAGCTATTGCTGCCAAGAATGAGGAAGGTTTTCCTTTAAAGTATTGTGCTGTGTTGGACAAATAACAGTCATTTGGTTAATTCAGTTTGACATGTGTCTGCTCCCTTCCCAATATCATGTCATATTGTGGCAAGTTTATGAGCTAAAGGAATCGGTTAGTATGCAAGGTCCTGTGGGCCCAGCAGGCTTGAGAGATGACCCATTATCTCTGAGTCTCATTGCTTGAAGGTGCTGCACTTTGGCATTACTTTGACTTAACTGCAGGAACATCCCTATAGCTGTCACTGTCTCTTTTCGTTCTAACCCTGTTCCATGTGGGGCATGTATGATTTCGTTACCTGAAAGGTCATGAAATAAAACAGTGAGGTTTTTCTGAGGACCAACAGTTCACTCTTGAGAGGCATGTTTGCTTCCTTCTAGTCTGATCAAAAGAGGGGAGGGGAGAAAGGAAGAGTCAGAGGGTGGAAGTGGTAGTAGCACTTTATAGACACGTAGAGGAGCGTGATGGAGGGCAGGGAATGGTTGACAGGGCAAACAGTGCAATGGTAATCACAGGGGCAGGGAGGGGACCTTAGAACAGCAAAACAGTTGTAAACTGTGTCTGAGTCAATGTGGGAGATGATGGGTGTAGCTAGTGGCTGGGGTTGACAAAAGCAGGGACAAGTGAATTGTGTCAACCTGTCCTAGAAGGGCAGCAGCAAGCTCCCTAGGAGTTACATGCTGTAGAGAAGGGAGGATCCCATGGCTGGGTGCTTTCAATGATCTCCTGGTCTTTTGACACAGAATGTGAGTTGAAAGTAAGTCACATCATTGTCAAGGTGTGAGTTAGCCCAAGGAGGTTCTGGTGGTAGAAAATATTTGTCTACCATGGATCTCTCAGAGCAAAAATAGTGCTGGATGTCAACTCCTGCCCTTGCAGAGCTGTACCCAAAGCTGCCTACCTGCTATGACACAGCCTGCTGTGCTGGTTTCCTTTCGCTAATGCAGCAGAAGGGCAAGGAGAAGTGTTGCAGCATGAGTGAGATAGGATTGCACATGCCAGAGCCAGCCTAGCCTGGGATGCCTCTTAAGCAGTCACTTGCCCATTGCACAAAGGAAGGCAGCACTTCATCCAAGTCCCTCTTTGTGTTTTTTGTCAGCTTTTTTATTTTGCAGCAAAAAGACAATTAATTCCCTTAATTTGGCTGTTATGACTATCAAAAATCCAAAACCAAACTAGTCATATATATCTGTTCTGCTTTTAGCAGTCCATGCAGAAATGCCTCCACTGAGACAAGGTTGGTGTGATTCTCCACTTGATAAGAGGTGATGGGTTCAGTCTATGGGACAAACAGCAGACCTCATGGAAATGCACAGGAAACAGAACAGGTTTTGATACCTAAGATGGATCCAACTTTGTTCTAATAAGTACCACCTGGCAAAGTGTTTGGCTGAATCTTCACGGGTGAAATATTAATAGTTTGAACGGGGCTACGCTGATTTCTAACTACTAGTCCACACTGAGTGGGTCCATCTCCATCTTGTAATCAGCTGTGTTCCTCAGAGTTCAAGCAGCTGGAGTCATGCTAATGCTTGATTTCCTCACCTTTTGAGAAAATTTGCTAGCTATGCTGTGCTGGTAACAGCTTGGAATGTAAAAACCTAAGACAAAAATGCAAATACAAATACAAAGAACACTCTAGTGCAGGGTTTTCATACTGTTTTTTTTTTTTTTCCTGATTATGATTTAGCCTACACTCATGACTTGTAGTTAAATATATGTCTTTTACTCAGAGATGCATGCCAATAGTGTTAACCTTGAAGCTGGAAGCTTGTAATTAATTAATTTTGCTCAGGTTTGTACTGAAAGTTGGTTTTGGTCCTCTCATTACTGAGAGGAGCTGCATGACTGTTTAGGGAAGCCAGAGAAACAGTCTCTGAAATTTAGCTGAGACAGCAGACAATGTGATGAAGTATCCTGAAATTTGGCTGGGAAATCCTGTCTAAGACAGGTCTCGCAGTTTCTCTGTAGCCATCTGCCACTTATCACTGTCTTACGCAGTAAACCTTCCGTCTAAAATAAGTGACTGCAGTGACGTTCCTAATGAGAAGCCAAGTCTGGCACTTTTTGCCCTTGTGGAGTCAAGAGTCTGCTTGGGGCCAGACCCTGGTGTCTGATGTATTCACAAAAGGATGGGAAATATGTTCAGAAGCAAGTGTTACTTTTTTAATGTGATTAACAGTTGGAAAATTTCCACATGTGCTCAATCATGGGAGCCAGGTTGTTTAAAGGTATAATGAGTACTAAAGAAGCAGTCAGGATTTGGTTTTGCACTGCCACAAAAGCTGCCATCCCTAACAAGGCAGAGGGTGTGTCTAATGCCGGGTCAGTGCCTCTGCTGTTTTTCAGGGAGGTGTTGCTCATGTGAGATTCCATGAGACTGTCAAGCATGTTTCAGGCCAAAATGAGGACAGCAGACTATGTATCCTCTCCCTTGTTTGGCTTCCTTTTATTTTTGATTTATCTTATAATTTTGCAGATGCTATGTGTTCTCTAACTCAGTAGCTAATTACTACTTGTGTTATGCTTGACTTTCAAACTTTTGAAAGTTCCTTGATAGGTCTTAGTAGCCATCAAAATCCAAAAAGGGTAAATCAATATTTGCTTTTACATTGGCTCGTGTGAAAAAAGATGTTTTGAAACAACATACTAGCTATGCCTTCTTATTGATTTGTTTGCCATTGTCTTTCAAACTGCCAAGGTTTTAAAGCATTCTTTTATTTTAAAGGTAGCTGTTTCTAAATTCAATAAAACCAGAATATTTTCCTTGCAAGACCTACTATTAAAAGCTACACATTTGGTACCACTGGCCTGTGATTTTCTTATCAAGCGAATTTAATTCTAAGGAGAAGAAGAGAGAAAATATATGATATTAACTGCTCAGGATGTTACAAAAAGGTCAAGAGAGATACCTTTTTACTTGAATTACTAGAGCAAAATAAACAATTTTGTTCGCAAAATTATAGAAACAAGAAATGAAAAAGGTCAGAAAGGGTATCTTTTCCCTTTTACCCTCACAATCAAGTCTCAGCAACTACCAAGAAACATTTCTGGGAGATTTTCAACAGATTAATGATACCTGTGTAGCAGTGGCAGAAACTCACCCTTAGGCAGGCTTCAGCATAAAGCCTGTGACCTAGCCTATGACCTACAGCTTACATCATTCAAGCTCAGGGACGTGAAATCTTCATTCTGTAAACCTCATGTTTTCTCCAGTTTTCCATGGCATATCCAGGAGCATTAATTTTAATGACATTGGAAATATTCCAGTGTGGAAATATCTGCTTAGGAATACCCTGTCTCAGGCAAACCACAGAGCCTGAAAAATAAATAATCATTTTGTCTCTGCCTCATTAGTCTGTAAGGTGAAGGCCATGGTGGGTCACCTGGGCTCAAGCAGTAAATCCAGAGCTCCCCATGGCATTTATGTCAGGACTGAACTCCATTGCCTGGAAGGGCAAGCACTCCCGAGTGTCTGTTGATGAGCTTAACCTTGAGTGGGTTAAATTATCCACAAAACTGATATATACATAAATCTAAGTTCCCTTTTCATTCATCTCCAGCTAAAATTCAGCTCATCTTGTTCAACTTAAAAGGTGGGAAAAAACAATTTCTGACTATCTTATAGGATTCATGTTGGTTTTGAACAGCAGCCCCTGAAAGCATTCAGAAAAGATATCAAAATACTTCAAATTTCCACTTTGCAATGAAGTTTGCATTCAAGCGAGTCACAATAGAGCCAAACACTTTGATTAATCTTATCTCAGTTCTCTGAAAATTTAATGTATGTTTACCAATGATTTGCAGAAAAAAAAAGAAACCCCACAACTTTTGTAAAAAGTTGTAAAGCCGGTACATTTATTACATCGCTGGACGCATGTGGGGATTGTTGTCCCCCTTAAAGGACATGCGCACCCCTGAGAATTCCCGAACCCTTTTTATCCCCCCTTGCTTACACATATGCATATAGTCTCATGCATATTCATTTTACTGATTTCACGTTACACTTGCAGCTAGTTACACTTGCAGCTAGTTTTTTATCAGAAAGTACAGAAAGAACTCCTGGGTCAGCTTGCCTGCTCCAGCAATCTCAGCCCCGTCTGGCTCCGTCTGTTTCAAGGTTCAAGGGGCCCCTGTTATCTCTGTCCTTTGGCTGAAGCAGTTTTCGAGCATAGGTTTTTTGTGAGAATAGGCAGTCTTGAACACAGACCAAACAGCTCTGTTTGCAAGGTACAGATTTAATTCAAAGAGGCACATTTTACCTAAATACGAAATGGATTTCTACTCTGGAAAATTTCCCCTCTGTCTCACCAAGTGTGAAGAACCACATGTACCTCTCATTCATAAACTCTTCCTTCTTTGCTTCCAGGAGTTAAAAAATCAGCTGGAGCCATTATCTTGGATTTGAATTGTTTACACGTAAAATTTGCAACTACTCTCATAAGTCTCACAATGATGCTTGTTACCTGAAACTACATGAAGAACTAACTCATTGTTCTTGTCAATACAGCATCAAGGGAAAAGGTTTTTTCTTGTGAATATAGTGTAATCTTTAAGGGTTTGCCCATGTTGCATGTGCTTCTATAACTATTTTTGTATAGCCCTATCACCTCCTTGAGTAACATTAGTCAAGCTCACAGGAGAATTGCTCTGTGGCATAGGCAAATTAAAAAAACACAGGAATATCTGTCCAAACACAGACTGCAGGACCAATGAAACCCACATCTTGTCTCTGGCAGAAAACAATAACGTGAATATTAAGGATAAAAAGACAAAAAAAGGGCAAGTATAAATTTTTCAGCCTTGAGTATAGACCTTCATCTCCTGTTCATCTGCTGTGCTGCAGGTGCAGAGCATGCGGAAAATTAGGTTCAGTAGCTGCTTGGGGTATCAACCTTCTGTGCATTTGACTCTCTTTTTTCCAGTCTTTTTACACCTTTAATCTCCTTAAATGTTGGAGATATGGCAATGAGTTCCAGAGCTGTACCACACACTTTCAGAAAAACATTATTTTCTCTGTTTTAAACCTGTTTTAAGGAATCTCCTGGGCATTACTCTATTAGTAAGGAACATCAGGTTTTCTCAGAGTCTCAGATAATGTAGTCATATATTCCAAATTGTTTCGGTAGACCAGTATAATTTTGATTTCTACTATTTAATTTCTATCTTAAGTCATAAATTAAAACAAAAACACCAAACAAACAAACAGACTTGTAGTAGTTATCTGGCAGAAGATTAAAGGAAAGATTTATTTTCCCTAGAAATCTGAGTAGTATTCAACTGACAGGACTAAATCTTCTGTATAACATATGGAAGTTCAAAGATGCATGGATAAAACCCAGTTCTGTGTAAGCCTAGAAAATACTTTTGCCCTTTCTAATTTAACATTTCCTTTCCATATAAAAAAAGAGCAAAAGTTATAGTAGGCAGCAGCTTGCATGTGTTAAGGTCCTGCTCTGTCCCAGATGCTCTGAGGAGGTAACTGTAAGAATTACTACTATTATGATTTTTTTCCCAAGAAATGCAACAGAGGCTTGTGCTGTTTTGTGAGCATAATTTAAAACTGTGGCATCTGCCATAGCAGTATCTTCTTCATTAGGAGTGCACAGTTTAAAAAAGGCAAATTTTTTTTAATATCCCCAAGGACTGAGTTCAAGCTCACCTTGTGCAACAAGAAAAGTTTTGTCATTTCTGATTTCACTTATACTTTGTTGCCAATCTCTGCTTCTCCCACCTGTCAGGAGAGACCTAAATGTATTGCCTTGCTAATGAAGAAGCATTGAAGGAACAGAGACCTGGGATTGCTCATTTCAGGTTTAACCAGCAGCACTGGGCTATTCATGATCTGGAACACATTTGAAGAACATCCCCTTGTCTTTCTGAAGGTCTTCCTTTCTCCTGGCCTTATTTCACCAATGAGAAGTCTTTTCCCCAAAATGCAGGAGTTGATACTTCCTCCAGAATATGAAACATCCCCCAAGTACTGTTGTGCTGCATCCTCCCCTCTATCACTTCTTATATCTTCTTTTCCTATTTTGACTTCTTCACCTTCCTGACCTTTCTCTCATCCTCTTTATCTTACTCAGGTCTGCCTTTTGCTTCAATTTCTCTTAATTAAAATTTTGGAGCAATAACTACACCTGATGACAAGTGGCATGTTGCAGGGAAGCAGAGCCATGGAGCAGCCAGTGGGGTCCACTGGGGTGCTGGTGGGAGGCAATACAGTAACAACAGGGCTGATGTCTAGCAAGAATTTCTGCTTTTTCTACACAGCTTTGATTAACATCTCCTTCTGTCAAAGAAAGTAAGCAATTTAGGAAATTAAAAATACACTGAGGAACAAATATTTTCCACCTTCTTTGTGGGAACTACTGGTTCTGAGCTAGGGTTTCATCTTTTGTAGCTTCAATGAGGGGCTCAGTCTATGCTGGGGGTCCCCCAACAATCAGTGGAGAGAAATGGGCACCTTCAGAGAACATTTTATCCCACTTGCCCCAGTCTGGGTAAGCTCCTCTTTGGAAATGCCACTGTCTCCCTACCATCTTGGCTGTACACAGATTACCGCAGACCTTCTCGTACTTCACACTCTCGTGATTAAGGCAATCTGAAGCCCCCTCACAGAGTCCATCCTGACATCTCTGTCAGCTAAAATAGAGCAGTAAAGTCCTTGGGTAAGAGTGGTGGTTTTGCAGAGACAAAATGCTTTCTGCATATTTCTGCAGCCATCACCATGATGCTAAGGGACAACAGTGGTAGCTCCTGGATCCTTCCTCTGTCAGGTCAGGAAATCATCTGTCTACTTCTTGCAAGTTGAATGGCAGCTATTCCATAGCTGAATTGCTTTTGGGGCCCTGCTAGCTCATCCTGGCCTGCACCTGTTCCACTCACCTCAGCCTTGCAGTGGCACAAGGAAATTCATGTCCCAGAGGGGAATGCGGATCAATTAGCAGCCAGGGTTGTCAAGAGGTATCTGGTGACTAGGAGGAAACCTGGTGGGAACTGGTCTCATTTGAATTGTCAGCCTAAGCTGCTGTGGGACAAGCAGGGTCAGAACAGCCTGTCTGTGCCCCCAAAAAGAGGGGAAAGAAAGAGGCCCCCAAAGCTGCCTCTTTCATCCCAGAAAAATGAAGATGCAGTGAAGAGCTCAAGCAGCCTTCAGAGGAGCTACCCCACCCCAAATGTACACACTTTCCCAAGCCTGCCCTGGGTTATCACTTAATGCAAGAGGTCCAGGCTGACCTGGCGTCATTCCGGTAAGTTTCTGGACTGATTTGCTTCAGGTGTTTTGCTTTACCTGGTGAGACTCTAACAGGTAGGTGTGCCTGTAATTTGGTAGCCACTGCCCAGCCACCTCCTGCCTGCTGGTCTGCACTAGTTCCTCAGTCACAGTGTGCCTGTACACACAAAACGAGTATATCCTTTCTAAGTAAGATGGCTGGATGTAATTTTTAATTGTCTCCAAATGCTCGACAGCTAAATTCCATAAGAAAAAGGAGGTTTTTTGAGGAGGCTTAGAGTGGTAGAACTCAGTCCCTACTCATGTAGCCTTGTATCCTGTCTGGATACAAGGATATGGATAGCCAGCAGTGCCCACGTAAGGTGCTACACATGAAAACCCAAAGTAATTCTTCCACCCAGTACCTGCTCAGCTTCTGGCACTTTTGCTAACAGTGGGGTAGAGTAATTGTTGGCAAGATTTACCTTGTTTGCAAGATCATCTGTGCAAGTGATAAATAAACTGAAAATCTTTCCTGATTTCTCAGACTCAGGGGCACAGTGCTTGACGTAGCCTGCGACTGGAGGTGAGCATGCACCTCCTCCATCCTCTGTCAGTAGGCTTGTTCATAATCTGCATCTCACTGAGAAGCCCCTCTGGAAGTTAATTAAAAGACAAACTGCAACACAGGTCATTAGTTTGCACATAGACCAGGAATGAAGGATACTGTGGCCCTGCAAAATTAGCAACAGATGCCCAAAGAAATCACTAAGCAGAGCTAACTAGCCTGCTCTGGCAACAGATCTTGCCTGTTAGAGAGCACTACTGTACCACAGCTCAGAGAGCAGCAACACTCTCTGTGGTGTCTCACTGTGCAATCTTAGCAGTTCAAACAAAGTAAACACAATAGCTAAGAATATACAGCAGGTAGAAAATGTCATTCCAGACCTTTAATCTGAAGTGACATTTTCACCTGCCTCCTAGATCAAAGCAAAAGGCATACAACTGGCAGAAGTGATGGGGAAAAGTGACCATCAGCCTCCTGCTAGTGGAAGATACCATGTGCAGAAGAAGTACAACATAAAAATTCCCACAAAGTGTCAGCTCTCAGAGCTTGTCTTTTAACTAGTCCACTGAATGCCTTCAGGGTTTTGCTCTCTGCCCCCCC